>OY776116.1:33872676-34472676 GCA_963675035.1 Allygus modestus | reverse complement strand
AGCTGTACAGCGTGACTGAAGTTAAAAAGGCGCTATCCTGTAATGACGACAAAAGACAAACCCTTCCAGACAACATCCACACTTTACCATTCGGTCACTATTCCCTCAACCCTATTGACTAATAACCCTTTCATCGTCCTAGATCCTCTATCCTTTTCCTTTCCGTAAAAAAAGGGGAAACACAGCAATGTTAAGCTGTGTTTCCCCTTTTTTTACACAAGTTTTGAATGACCTTGAACTATATGTATATATATATATATAAGCAGATTTATACAAAAGAATATTTAATACCATATCAGCTGCCTTCGTGAAACCATCATGTCAGACCTGAAGGAGAAGATTATTAATGAACTACACAAACCTGCAAGAATAAAGTTTCCAAGAAGAAATACTGTTATAAAAGGGATAAATGATCTATATCAAGCGGATTTAATTGAAATGCGACCGCATAGCAGAATAAACAAAGGATTTAAATATATACTCACAATTATTAATTGTTTTACAAAAGTTGCAGACGCTTTGCCTCTAAAGGACAAGACTGGTAAAAGCGTAACAGAAGCCATGGAAATAGCCATAAAAAGAGATAAAAACAAAATTAAACATTTACAAACTGATGATGGAACAGAATACTTTAATACAAACTTTGCACAGTTAATGAATAAATATAAAATAAATCATTATTCTACAAATTCAGAGAAAAAAGCTGCTATTGTAGAAAGATTTAATAGAACCTTAAAAGGAGCACTGTATAAACAATTTTCAAAAAGAGGTTCTTACGTATGGTATGATGTTTTACCACAATTAATAAATGATTATAACAACAGGTTTCATAGAACTATTGGTATGAAACCTAACAAAGTAAATAGAAGAAATGCAAAAGATGTATTAAAACGCATAAAGAAAAATACAAAGCCTAAAGTAGAAAAAATGCAGCCAAGAAAATTTAATGTAAGTGATAAAGTACGGATTAGTAAATATAAGGGAGTGTTTACCAAAAAATACCTTCCCAATTGGACGAATGAAGTTTTTACAGTGTATAAAGTGCAACCGACTGTACCTGAAACGTATATCCTAAAAGATAACAAAGGAGATTTGTTGCAAGGTGCATTTTATGGACATGAAATGTTAAAGTCAACAGTAGGTGATGTATATCTTGTTTAAAAAGTGTTACAAAGAAAAAAGGACGCAGTTAAAGTGCGGTGGTTAGGGTTTAACAAAACTGAGGATTCATGGATACCTATAAAGGACTTGGTTTAATACAAGCAACTCATTTCATCGTTAACCTTTGAGCAGGATGGAGATTATTCACCATAAAGATCGATTCAATATTAATAACATAGATGATTTAACTGTGGATAACGTTAAAATCAACAATGGTAAACACGGTAGTTTACTTCCAAACACTGTTCGATGTATAGTAAGTGGCCCCTCAAACTGTGGAAAGACCAATGTTGTCTTTAATTTGATCACTAATCCGCAGGGATTAAGGTTTAGTAACCTATATATTTTTTCAAAGTCTCTACATCAACCAAAGTATCAATTGCTGGATAAAATCCTATCTGATGTGTCTGATGTTAATTTTTACAAATTTAACGCTAGTGATAGCATTATGCAACCAAACGAAGCGAAACCGTATTCTGTATTTATATTTGACGATGTATCTTGTGAAAATCAGGATACTATTAGAAACTACTTTGCCATGGGAAGACATAATAACATCGACAGCATATATATAGGACAAACTTATAGCAAAATCCCAAAACAACTTATCAGAGATAATGCAAATATTCTAATTGTATTCAAACAAGATGATACTAACCTAAAACATATATATAACGATCATGTGAATGCGGATATGCCATTTGAAAAGTTTAAAGAGCTTTGCGGAAAAGCATGGGCGGAAAAGTATGGATTTTTGGTTATTATGAAAGATCAAGCTATAAAAGATGGTCGTTATAGAATAGGTTTTGATAAATTCGTTTTAATACACTGATTAGCGGTATTACTGTACAAGTCGTCAAGGTGTGAAGATGGTTAACCAGTAAAAGCTATTAAAGGAAATAAAATCACTTAGTGATTCTATTAGACAAAAAAACCGAGCTTTAAAATCAGGTATAAATGAAAGAGAGCAATTTTTAGAAACAACATTCAAACCTGTTACTGAACCTTTAAAGCGATTAGCACAAAATATGGAAAGACCTTCAATTCGCTTCGAAGGAGACAAAATGCTACCAATTTCCAAATATGAAGAAGAATTTCAGAATGATGAAAGTTCTGACCAGTTACAAACATCTGAAGAAAGCGACGAGTATGAAGAAAGCGGAGATATAGGAGATTTAAGGGAAAAGAACATTGCAGGAGATACAAGTACAGAAGATACAAGTGCGGAAGATACAAGAGCAGAAGAAGAGGATATCAACCCATCCAACTTAAGCAAATTAGGCACAGATATTATGTTTAAAGGAACACTTGGAAGAAAATATACATTAAAAATGTTACATGGCACACATGCTAATCGAAATTATCATACATATGGAGCTAGAATAGAGGATAAAGGATTAATGATTGGAGATAGAAAGTTAGATATAAACGAAAATGATGATATAGTTATTGGTGATAAGAAATATAAAGGTACAACAGGTTTGTTTGAACTCATCTTTAAAAATAATCCTGGTAAATATACTAAAAAGGATTTACAATTGTTTAAAAATATACTAGAGTATACAAATGCACATAGAAAAAAATATTCCAAAGAACTACCTATTCATAGAAACAGGTCAATAAAATACACAAACATTATATCTAGTCTTTTCCCCTCGAAATCAAATAAAGCTCCAATTAAAAGAAGAGCTTTATCTTCTGCTGAATTAAATGTTTTGCATAAAAAAAGAAAAACAACTGATCCTACTACATCTGGAAGGGGATTATTAAAAAATTTGTATAAAACCAATATAATATATTACAACGATATAAATAAGTTAGTTGATCGAATGAGGTTATTACATGAAGCTATGGAAGCCGGGCACACTGGTTTAGAAAACGAATGGGTAGCTTTGGTTGATGAACTGCAAAAACGAGAAATAATTGTTCAGTAGACGTATATATAGTAAGAACCTAAACGATAGCGATTCAGTTACATCATGAGTGTGGACAAGTTTGGACGGTATTCCGAGTTTGGAGTAAAATCTGGATATAGTGAAAAAAGAGCTGGGTTTCCGTTAACACCTGATGGTAATTATAATTTTGAAGGAAAAGTAATTCAAAATGTTGGTGATCCGCTTTTGTCTTCTGATGCGGTTACGGTACAATACATGGATAAAAGAACCCCGATTGTACACGAAGACCATTGGGGATTTTCCGGTAAAAGGTTAAGCAATATAAAACATCCCATTTATGATGGTGAAGCAGTAAATTTAGCGACTTTAAAATTGTTAACGATTTACAAAAAGAATGAAACTGATACAAGCTATGATGTAAAAAAATTAAAATTGTCAAATGTAGGTGATTGTGAGCAGGATGGAGACGCTGTAAATAAGAAAATATTTGATATAGTACACAAGAAATGGACTACAGAATATGAAAAACATATGGAAAGGTTTGGTGCAGCTTTATTTAATTATATCCATCGGGCTTCAGGAAGAGCTGTAGCTTCAGATGTTGACAGCCACAATTATTTAGACTGGAAAAAGATACACAATCCAGAAAAACCTAATCAATTAGATAAACCGTCTGAGCCTTCTAAAGTCAAGACATTAGGAAAGGGGGATAAAGTGAATGTGATTAATGAACCAACAGAAAACGATGAAGATTATATAAGAGAAAAAAGAATTTAAATACCCATGATAAGGGATAAAGCATCAGTTATATTCGAGAGATGATACAGAGAGGATGATGGAATCCAATATTACTGCGTGGAGTTTAATATCTCAAGAGCCGAGATTTCCCCAAGGAGTGCTGACAGATGGTTTTGTTCAACGGTTTGATAGATATATGGATTGGGAACAACTTTCCATACACTACCTCTTCACAATGACTATGTTAAGAATTTATTTTCACAGAGTTAACTGGATTCATATTTTACAAAGACAACAGTTTTCAGAAAACTTCCTTGTAGAGATGACATCAAATTTTAATAACTGTTGGGAAGTAATAAGTAAATATCAAAATCTCTCTGAAAATTACATTGACAATTTTAAAGATAAACTAGACTGGAATGTGTTATTTAATTACCAACGATTAAGTGGCAAGTTTCTAAGGGAACATGACAACTATTTAGATTTTATTCATTTTACCGAAAACAACGATACCATCACCAGCGGAGAAACATTTGAAACATCTTCAATTACACCTTATTTCTATTTTTACTACTTTTATTTATTATGTCTACATTTAATTAATTAATCCATTTCTATATAATAAATGGATTTTAAACAGTATATATAATACAAGAAGCCAAGACTAATATTACATTCATTGTAAAACATTTATAGAGTGCACCTACTGATTGTAAGTTTGGCTATAAATAGTCATGCCGAGGGCTAAACGCATCAGTCATAATCGAGAGAGATTACAGAGAGGAAGGGGAATAGCATCAACAGCATTTTCTCTATTAAGTAAACTGGTTGGAGCTATAGCTAACAAGGCGATTGATTTATTACCTGTGGAATTACATTTACCTGGAGGATATCAATATTGTGGTCCTGGAACCAAATTAGAGAAACGGCTTGCTAGAGGAGATCCTGGAATAAATAAGCTTGATCAGGCTTGTAAACAGCACGATATAGCGTATTCCAAATTTGGTGATACAAAAAATAGATCAATAGCAGATAGAGCACTTTCTGAGAAAGCTTGGCAAAGAGTAAAATCTAGTGACGCGAGTATTGGTGAAAAAGCAGCGTCTTTAGCAGTAACAGCAGCAATGAAAGCAAAAACTACGTTTGGAGGAGGAAAGAGAAGAAGGCGTGGGAAAAGACCCGCTAAGAAACAAGGAGGTAATATCAGAAGAAAACGTCGATCTACTAGTGGTAAAGGTAAAAAGAAACCAACAATATGGTCAATGATAAAAAAGGGAGGAGGACTATACCTAAGACCGTATCGTGTGTATTAAATAAGAAAGAGCAATTAATAATTAAAAACAAAGAATTAACCAATGAAGAACTGATTACATATGCTTCTTGTTTGAAAATCCCATTTTTTAGAGGAGTATTTATGAAAGATGAATTACCGGTTAAAATGTGGAAAAATGAGACTGGTATAGTAAATTTGGATAATAGTGAAGGATTAGGCACTCATTGGGTGTGTTACAAGAAACTTGGTGAAACGATTTATTATTTCGACAGTTTTGGAAACCTTCCACCACCGAAAGAACTTCAACAATACTTTCGTGCGGCAGAAAATGTTTTTTACAATTATACAAGAAAACAACCTGATGATACATCCATTTGCGGTCATTTATGTTTAGACTTTTTAGCTAAAAGTGTTAGTCAACTTTAAGATGTCTTCGTATACAGTGTCATTAACCGGTAACTCATGTACTTTGCGCAGTATTCTGTTTCCAGCGCTACGTTTGCAAAAAGGAAGACTATGGGAAGCCGCATTATTGGATTTAACAACATATAACTCTATTCCAAACGTTAGTGAAGGAATTAATAACAAAATACATTATTACAAGACAAAAGATAATAAAGGAAAATATTCAGCTTTGGAAGAATTCAGTTTACCAACAGGAGCTTATGAAATTGATAATATAAATGAAGTTATACAAAAACATATGGGAAAAGAAAATATAACGATAAAAGGCAATAACAATACAATGAAAGCCGAAATTACTTCTAAGTATTATTTTGATTTTGGTCAAGAACGTTCAATTGGTAGTTTATTGGGGTTTTCTAAGGAAACAAAGGTATTAGAACCTAATACAACTCATTCTGGGAATAGAACTGTGACGATCATCAAAGTAAACAGCATAGACATTACATGTAACATTATACAAGGATCCTACAGAGATGGAGAAAATCGGCATATATTACACACATTCTACCCATCAGTCGCACCGGGTTTCAAGATAGTAGAAAAGCCTCAAAACCTTGTGTACCTACCGTTAAACACCAGTTTCATTTCAGACATCGTGCTGAACATAGTGGATCAAGACGGAAACCTTATTGACTTTCGAGGAGAAGCTATTACTGTAAGAATACATATAAAATCATCCGCTTAGATAATGGGGTTATCATTTAAAAAGAGAGAGCCAACCAGCAAAGAGGTCAGTAGCTCATCAGCTGTAGAAGGATTAACAAGTGACAACATTCGTTTTCTAGAAGAAATTGGATTAAAGGTCATTAACAATGGATATACTGGATATAGCGCAGGGCCCAACATTCGACGAGACCTTATGGGAAAAGGAATATCACACGCACAACCCTTACGCTTCGTCCAAATTAAACAATAACGATGAAATTAGGATTCCTATACAACAACAAGACATTTATACTCTTCCATGCGAAAGTTATTTATATATTGAAGGAAAAGTAACAAAAGCTGACGGTACTGTTGGAACCACTGTTCCGTTCATAAATAATCCTATGGCATTTTTGTTTGACGAGATTAGATATGAAATTTCAGGAGTTACAGTCGATTCAACAAAAAAGGTTGGAATTTCCAGTACATTAAAAGGATTAGCGTCTTTAACACCAAATGAGAAGAATCTGTTAGCTGTTGCAGGATGGGTTGCACCAGACAAAAGTATAATTACTCCTGACGCTTCGGGAAACTTTGATTTTTACGTACCTTTAAGATTACTTTTAGGATTTGCTGAAGATTACAGAAGAATAATAATAAATGTAAAACAAGAACTAGTTTTATTAAGGTCATCAAACGATAATGATATTATTAAAGCATCTGCTGGAACAACTGAAGCCAATTTAGACTGGAAACTAACATTAGACAAGATTGTTTGGAGAGTACCACATGTGCGACTAAATGATGAACACAGGATTACATTATTAAGAAAGTTAAAATCAGATCGAGACATTGTAATGCCATTCAGAAGCTGGGAGTTTCATGAATACCCCGTTTTACCTTCAACACAACGGCATACATGGACTGTAAAAACTTCTACTCATTTGGAAAAAGCGAGATATGTAATCTTTGGATTACAAACAAAGAAAAAAAGTATATTAACTGAAAATGCTGGTGAATTTGACCATTGTAAATTAACAAACTGTAAAGTGTTCCTGAATTCACAATTCTTTCCCTACGACAACTTTAATATTTCTTTTGATAAAAAAAGATACAGTGTTTTATACGATATGTACGCTAGGTTCCAAAATTCATATTACGGCAAAACAAACACACCTCTACTATCTCCCGTACAGTTTGAATCGAAAGCTCCGATTGTTGTAATTGATTGCTCCAAACAAAACGAATCTGTAAAATCGTCTAGTGTTGATATAAAAATAGAAATGGAATTTCAAGAAAACGTACCTGCAAATACATCTGCGTATTGTTTAATTTTGCACGATAAAATTGTTACATACACACCGTTGACTGGTATCGTAAAGACGGTATTGTAAAACGTTGTACCACCACCGGCACCGCCACTGTCGCTAACCTATAAATAGCGGAGCAACAATGCAGGTCTTCAGTTGATCGTCTATCGTCGCATGGGCAACATCTTCTACAAAATGAGTTCTCCATCTGTTGTACAAGGTGATGCAGAGGTAGCACCGTTATTGGAACGTGATAATACTAGTGAAGAAGAAATCATCAAGGAAATAACTGCATTTTTAAAGTTTGGTAAAAGAGATAGAGAGGAGGAAAGTAATGCAGACCCATCAAAGGTAGTACCAAAGAGGAAGAAGAAAGTTGAAGAAAATATTCCTCCTCACATTTTAACTGAAGTTTTTTTGCGAATCTTTTACCCCATCTCAGCATGCATCAGTAAAAGTGTATCAGTTGGATTGATGAAGTCATTGGATTATTCCCCTACAGTAATACTACACCATGGAACAAAAAAGGTTTTATTTTCGCAAAATGCTTGGGAGTCATTTTTGAAACATGTACATTTAATAGAATGTTATTTAACTAACAGTTTGTGTGGAAGGAAAACACATATTCGACTTTTGGATTGTGACAATGAAATCGATATTGTTAAACATCGTGGACAACTACAAGTGCGAATTAGAGACTTGACTCAACATGAAAATAAGATTCTACTGTCACGTGAAGAATTCTACGTTTTAAACTACGCAACAGAACCTATTACAAGGTACATGAGACAGTTGGTATTTGCAAGCGCTATTATTAAAGAATATTTGGTCGATACTTTGGAAAAACAACCTGATAGCACCATCGTGTACGGACCTGTGGATACATCTATTTTTAATAGAATACCTCATGAAGTTTGCATGTGGAGAAAGTTAAAGGATTTTGAACCACTTGTAGAAATCGCTACAGAAGCTACAGAAGAAACAACACAGGAAGAAGAAACGGAGAAACAAGAAGAAGAAGAAAACGAAACACAAGAAGAAGAAGTTAAAAAAGACTAAAGTTTGACTTAGTAAAGAAGAACACACGTGGGGTAGGCCTATTGGGGACGGTGCCCACGTTAAATATACACCAACGCGCCTGCAACTGTACGGCCTGGTATTTAACCTACCGTGGTGTGGAAAACAGTTTAGTTGATCGCTAGGTGCCATGATGAGCGGAGAGGATGAAGAAGTGAGTGTAAAGCCTTGTGTAATAGAATTTCAAGCATTTCGAAATAATGATGATAGGTTTATTATCAAGGAATTAGTAATTTTAGACTTGCTTACATTTGTAGTTTACCCATTCACGTTTGAAGCTCCTTTTTCTTTTAACAACCTTAACGCCAAAGCAAAAAGTACAAACAAATGGATAACAAACTACTTTCATCACATACATTGGTATGAAGGATTTATAAGCTACAGTAATCTGCACAGTATTATGTTTAACTTTTGCAAACAATATTCACATATATACACAAGAGGATTAGAAAAAAGGAACTGGATACAAAAGTACACGCACGGTGATGTTTTCGATATAACCATCGGTAAGGACTTTAACATTAATCTCGGTAATATTTGTGTTGCTGCAAAAGATCCTAAACACGGACAATTAAACTGCGCATTGCACAACGCATATCGTTTGGCTGCTTACTTGGAACAAACGCAGAAATGTGGTGGGGGTAGCAAAGAACCGGAATGTGGTGGGGGTAGCGGGGCCTATAAATACGAGGAGCCAACACCGCTCCGGCACGAGTATTATTCGAGACTCCGAAGAGGCAACATCACAGAAGACATCGCAACCACCACTGACGAAGATGGCATCACAACAGTTTCTACAAACACTGGTTGATCAATTCAACACTCATTCAAAATCCGACCTTCTGCTAACTAAAAAGTGTTCAGAATTAAAAGAACAAAAACACTACATTATTCATAACATCAAGAAAGTGGAAACCACACATGGAGAAGCAATTCTAGTTTCATTGAGCGAAGCACCTTTAACTTCAGGAGATGAGCCGAAGTTTCAAGTATTTCTTCCAAAACGATTTGTTCAACTGCTACAGAATGAAGATTTGCGAGATATTCAACCGGGGACGTTGTATTTGGTATCACACGGTGTAAGCGGCAACAACTCAACGGAACTCACTCTGCACATCATGCATCCTTGTACATAATGTCTCTGTTTGTATTTCTCTGTTTGTATTTTATTGTTTGTATTTCTAGTCATCAATGTTAAACTTAAGTTTATTGTATTGTAAGATGTTTGTTTAATAAAGAAAAGAAAAAATATAAAAAAAATAATATAAAGAAAATAAAGAAAACAGCAACACAGCAGTATATTATTTTATATACTGCTGTGTTGCTTTTTTTTAAAATTCAAATGGATGACCTTGAACTTTCATTCAGGGTTAACTTATGAAGAGGTATAAAAGAGAGGGAGCAGTGAAGTTAGTCTCAGTCTTGTCTAACACACGCTGCAGCTAACATGTCGGTGCCACCTATGAACAATTTATTTTTCGATAACAATTTGAAGACATATTGTTGCGAGTTACAATGTTTTAAAATACCAGGCGATCAAGTTGACGGGAAAGCTTGTCGTAAGTGCAAGTGTTTCAGCTATTGCATATGTAGATGTAAAACGTATCAAATGAACCGACAAGATAAAATACAAGAATTACGCCGAAGGATTGCATTACTGTGGCGGCGAATGTAGTAGCAACGATCTGCCTCGCACCAGCTGCCACCTGCCACCTGCCGCCTGCCATCTGCTGTCCGCCATCTTCTCCGCCCCACCACACTTTTACCCCCACCATTTCGTTTCATATCAGAACGTTAGCTAGCGAATAGTCAGTACACCTCCGGCTCTCGACTGGTGAACATCGAGTGCTCTCCACAAACGTAAAACATTATATTAAAATGTCCATTAAAATTAGGTGTATTCATTATGACTCTATTCATCTTGCGACTTTCCAAGACCTCGAGGTGTTTAGTGAAGAGTTAAGACTTCTTATTGCGTCCGGTTACGATTTATCTTTGGAACTTTACGCATCAAAAAACAACATGGACTCTGCGCAGGGATCGAAGTATCTACCGTCTTTCATCAGAAAGCAAAGTGATGGCCGCAACTCGTCCGGATCAACAACATCGATGACAACCAACAACGGGGAACTATTGTAAACATGAATTATTGTAAACATAACTTATTGTAAATAAAATAAAGTAATATTTGTAATTGTACTACCTCGCACTCGTATCATTCGATTGCTTCATTCGATTGTTTCATTCGATATTTATTATCGATTAACTATCGAATCACAATCGTTTTACGAGTGCGAGGTAGATTTTTTTAAAAAAACTTCACCGTGACCTTGAACTTTGAACTTTTACTCATTTCGTCACAAAACCGCCTACGTCACTGGCTCAGCCTCAGATGACGTCTTTCATGACGCAGCGCTTCCGGTCACGTGACCGGAAGCCATCAATCAAGTGAGCCAAAAGTCCCCTTTCCCTACTACTGGGGAGAGTTTACGTGGGCAACCCTAAAACAAATTGGGGGAGCTGTCCTTGTCCCTCATACCTTCCACTAGATCTATTGCAGCGTGTAACTTAGGGAAGATCAAGACGTCACAAAGATTGGCGGAAAAAGCCGATTACATCCGAAAGCTTCTCGCCCTTGAGGCTCTCTAGTCCAGCCGGTATAGGGTTTGGTACTTGCAAAAAATCGGAACTTAACAAAACGCTCAGGTATTGTTTATGGGTACCTAGTGTACCTACACCTAAGTTTTCAAAAAAAAAATCCTTGTGGAAAAAATATGGAGGCTAAAAAAACATCGAATTTTTGCACTTTTTAAGTTTGTCATCTATATCTTTTAAACTAAGCACATTTTGTGTACCATACGCATTTAGAAAGTTGTAGAGCATCACAAGTCCTTTTAATTTAATTGTGTTTTGATCCCATAGATACCGAGATACAGGACTTTGAAAAAGAGGTAACTTTCTCAAGTTAGAAAAAAGGGCGAAAATGTATGGTTTTGCGTTTGGTTCTTCCGATATACTATATTTTATATGGATTAATGTTCTCTACTCATATTCCCATTCAATATTGTAAGCTCCCTCCCCCCAACCCATTCCTCAAAACCCCTCCACCTCCTCCCAAAGTGAACATGTCTAACCCCCAATTAAAACTATATTATTATGAGAAACAGCATGATACTAATCCTTACTTCACATGGCAGTTTGATTCCCACCACTCACTACCCTTCGCCATCATCTATTCTTTCTCAATCACCATGTTCGTTTGAAGGAAATCCAAACCATATTAGCATATTAACATGGTGTTGCTGAGGTGCATAAGCCTGGGTACCCATAAACAATTCATGAAAGTTTCATTAAGTTCCAAATTTTGTCGAGTAGGTCAGTTTTTTTTTAACTAAGCCGACTGGACTACTCACTACTAGCAAGTTTCAACATTGTTTACGTTTTCCAAATTTGTAAACATAAATTTACCAATATAAGGAAAATCTAACCTGGGTCACATATTCACCAATGGTTTTTTCGGACTGAATACTATGTCCAGATTGAATACTATATTGCAGATCGAAAACTGGAGATTTTTAAGTCGAATACAAGAGGAAATCTCTGTAAATTGATAATGTTGTAATCAGATATAAAGTTTAATAATTAAAAGAATCCAAAATAATTAAATTTGCATAATATAACTGTTTTCATTAACACCAATTAAAAATCATTAGTAACTGAAAATGTATTAATCCTCAAAAAAATAATATGAAAGTGCAGGTTTGAAATGGGAACCATCTTCGTATCAAAATTCACGTAAAACCAGATTTCATTAAAATTCATGGTTAAACATGAAGTATTAATAAATTTATATCAGAGTAGTTGCTATGCCCGTGTTTTGCAGCGGGGTGAAAATCTAGAGTAAAAACTGTAAAAAAAATAATAACAGTCTGTAGTTAGATATAATTCTTTTAACAGTTGTTTATTTAAATGAATTGAATCATGAAAACACATGTGACATAAACCAAATAGAACTCTGCTCCATATGAATAACATGGGAACTTGGCAGAGCCCTGAGTACTTTTATGAACGGCGATAGGCCTATGACACTCCTGGGTACATAGACTATATTCGTGCAAAATTGCAGTTGGGCGTGATGGAACAATAGGCAGTTAGACAGAAAGACATGACCTCATTTGTACACTAGTAGTGATGAATCAATAGCGTCGACTCTAAACCAACAGCTGTTATTATGACGTCACTAATTTCACCCAGGTCTCGATCATGATCAGGTTTCACGCTGGCGCTGTATTAGACGCTAGGACACATTCACAAAAAATTAATCAACTTAAAAATCACCTATTTCTCTAGTTTCCATGGAAATTGTTAAATTTCAAAAGTAAAAATTGTTTTACAACCATACGAGAAGTTTTGAACACATCAAACAGAAATGTAAATTTCAGTAGTTTATTTTCAACACTACCAAACAACGATGGATCTATCACTTTTTGATGCACTTGGTTACTTTTTCTTCTACGCATTTTTCTACATCTATTTCTCCCTCGTTTACAGAGTGATCACAAAAGCCTCCAAAAAGAAAGGCCGATGCCCCGAAGAATGTCCCCCAACTCCGCCAAGGCAGTCGAGAAGACGGAAAAACAGATGTGATGACTACACCATACAAGGCGATTGATTTGGTTACAGTAAATACACAGTTTAACAGAATATCATTTAGTTTTGCATACTTATTATTAGGAACTCTTATCAACTTGGTAGCAAATACACTAAATCTATCAACAATGAAAAAGTATCCTCTTATAGGAGGAAACTTCTTGTCACTATATATAGACAGTAATCCATATTTAAGACCTTTTGTCTTGTTGCGTCGTTCAAGTGAGACCTGGTTCCAGATTCTAATCTAGTAATATATAACATAATAATGACCTTGTCATTTCAATTTTGAAAAATTCAACGTCCAATTAGCGATTTTACCAAGTCGATAAAAATACAATACAAAAATCGTATGGGTGAAATACTAGATATAATCATTTGGAGACAAGAAATTGTTAAAATTAAAGTTGCTATAAACAGCGGGTATGATTATTATACAAATTAATACCATTGTTGAAAATTAAAATCCAGAGTTACTATCTGTAAAGATATATTTATGTTTTGGTTATATTTTCTTTCAGAGCGGATCCCAGTCATGACCTTTTTGCGTTTATATCTGCTTACCCTATAAGGTAATTGTTAATATTTAAGGCCTGTCAATCCTCAACAGATTATCCTAAATCATCAATATATGGCTCATTTTAAATAATAAAAAATATTTAGTATTTTAAGGAGCAAAATTTAAAAATCACAAAATAATTATTGTTTAAAAATTTCTAAAACATTCAATATATACGATTTTGCTACCAACCATTTGTGGTATCGAATTTATGCTCACATAAATTACTAGTTTTGTTCTCTCTTTAAATTTAACCATGAATCGGCAATTAGGATAGTCCGCTGAGGAGGGACGAACTTTGAAAGTTAGGATTAGTCTTATGGGGGAAGCAGGTAGACGAAGAGGACTAGAGCTCTCTCTAAAGCTAGAAAACCAGAATTTCGAGATCTCCACAGAAATAATAATACATTATAATCCATGCGAATTAAAAAAAATTGAATTGTATCTCTTGTAATTAAACTCTCCAAGTTACTACTTACAACATAACGTGATAAAAATTAAATTTCTACACATTCGGTCTGTTTAGGTAGTAATAAGAAAAAGGATATAATTGGGGCAGTTGTGTTGTAATTTTCATAAAATATTATACATATTAAACAACTACGGATTCTTATTTTAAGTCACCACCAGGAATGACAAGGTAGGTCAAAGGTGCTATAACGGCGCTCAATGGAACGTTATCAGCATTCACTTCTGACAAGTAAGCTGTTTGGGACTTGATAGCATGTGGGAAAAATCTCGCCCATATATTTTACTGTTGTCTGCGGTATATCTAATGCATAAACTGAGTAACTATTCTCAACATTTATAATTAAATTTATATATTTATGCTATGCCTTTGCTATTCTTCCGTTGAATAATTTGTAATAGCATAAGCCCTTCGTGTATTTTCAGTTGAAAAATACATTTTAATGAAAGAAGTTTAAAACTAGAGAAATACTTCAAAAGGTATTAAAGTTATGAAAGATTATAACAGAGATGAAGAGGTATATTGAGTACAAACTTTAATTTAGGGAATTAAAGGATTAATTTTGTGAAGGAATGAAAGAATATTTGTGAAGGAACCGTTCGAACTTCGCCCCTCGATTCCTCCACACAAATCCTTGTACCTGCATTAACCCCAAAGTTCAAGACTATTTATTTTGGTAAACCAATATTACATAAGTGTATTTTAACTCATCATTTGTTTTAACTTTCATTAAGAAAGGTATGTTCAACATTGAAGTTAGGTTTGTTGCGTGATGCAGTTAATTTTGATAAGATTGCTAGTAAACCACAGAGTGGAATGTAATACTATGATCCACAATCGGATTTAGCTCAACAATCTTATTTCTTCTAGTATATAATACATACTGATACGTATAATGAATAGTAGAGTGGCAACACGAAGTAGAGTGGCAATAAAACTTGTAATGGCTCTCGGTTTACCTGATTTGGAGGGTTACGACTACACGACTGTAGGGACAGCTGCGATGATGTCAGTCGAGGTCTGCACGCTTGACTGAGGTAAGGGGCGTGTATTTATTGACCCCTAGTGGTGCAAGGTCACATTCAATCATACAACTTATAGTAAACATGCCTTATCTTGGTGACGTGTAATTGTGACATGGTAAAATAATGTTATTCTTGGACATTTAAATCGTAATATTGTCTATTCCTGAAAATTATGTTTTACAATCGTTATTTTATGTAAATTTATTTTTCAATTAATTAAGCAGACCCTGATTAATGTACTATGGAACTTTATACTTAGTATTTGATCCTAATCTTAAAACTCGCAACGAGAGAAATTCTACATTAATATATTAATCAACCACTTCTTCTCTTATATTTAGATTGAAAGCTGCAACCACCTTATGTTGTATTTTATTGTTAAGGTTATGAAATTGCTTGGATTAAATACGACAGGAAACGTTTACCTCCTTGGGTCGTATTGATTTGTTTCATGTGAATGCTTGTTTTTGATAGCATAGCAGTTATTAAATTTGCTTTAAGTTTTTTTATTAATTATATTAATTATAAAATCTTTCTACACAACCTGAATTTTAAATAGTTCATAGAGTACAATTAAAATAAGTACCGTATTTATGATAATTTTAAATACTGTATTTAGTATTTAGTGACGGTGCTCCATAAGAAGCAAATAATAATAATATTTGATGATTAAACTCTTTTTAAATTAAATTAAAAAAAACTGTGTATTTTGTTATAAAAACCAATGTTATTTGTGTAAAACGTATGTAATTATGATATGAAGTAGCGGTGGAGCAGTATCCTGACTCATATTGCGTTGGGGATTTGTATGTTTCTAACATCACTTTATATGCAAATATTATTGCAAAACTAAGATTATTTTAGCTCTAAGTATTAAGCCCTTATATCCTAATGGTTGCGGAAAATATCTTAATTCTATGGCACATTCGGAGTCTTGGAACAATGCAAATGTGAAAGGAGAAGGCAACATAATACAATCTTTATATATAATTATGTAAGCGAAATTGTAAAGTAAAAATTGTGGGAGTTTGGAAAATTGCAGGATGATGGTAGATTACTCAAATTAAAGGTCTCGATCCCAGGGACTCGGGAAAAATATTAGTATTTCTAAAAGTTACCATCAAACAAGAAATAACGTAAAATATCCCCCATAAGTAAAGCATGGGAATTTAAAAACGTCTGCTTTGTTTACATCAAATTATGTGATTAAGCGTCCACTTTGATTACGAACACACAATGTATTCCTTCTTTATTGTTTTAATAATTTTCCCCCAGTCTTAGAGCAAGGTTAGGGGCCATGGTCTCTTTAAACCACTAGTTAGTGTATATTTACTTTAGTAAAATTGAGTACCTTTAAAACAAACAGAAATTCCCTTTTTTAAGCTAGTTCAAACATTTAAGTTTACAAACTTTCCATTTTAGATTTTAACTTGATTTTTATATTCAATAAACATCCGGTTTCAAATTTTGAATTTTATTATGCTCTGCCTCACTATCAATTTAGCTGTGGCGTTTTGTATGTATGCAAAAACACATGAACGAACGATAGCTACAATCTATAGAACACCATGCGCATATGTCTGAGAAGCTTATTCGGAATATTGCAGAGTGGTTCTCCCTAAATACATGAATAAATATTATCCATTGTTTATTATATCCAGATTATTATACACGGATATCTGAATTATTTACCAAATATTTGGGTGGGAAATTTCATCAATTAGTGTGGGACAAGATTAATGTAGTTTTAACTGGTTGAATTGTAAAAAAGTAAGTTGTAAAAGTTAAAGTAATACAAGCACTAATATTAAGGTTGAGCATCACTGCACTGATAGAAACAAAAAGTATTCAATAGCTTAAATCACTCAACAAACTTAAAAAATAAGCATATTTTTATTTTTGCTTAGCAGGAGTATAATCATTTGTAAACAAGGTCTTAAGTAATTTACTTTAATCAAATCTATATTTATTTAATACGCTAGGGATATTTTTGTGACTGGAACTCCTCCTAAAGTGTTCAAGCTATTTTAATGTTTTTGGTGTAGTTAGATAGGTCTTGTTCTGAAATTGTTTGTGCTCAAATTCCATAAAGAACGGACCCATATGATTTTCGGAACGGGCGTAGCACGATTTTTGATTCCGGTGTGTGTTATATTTTCCTACTAAATTTTAGTTTCACAGGTTCAATAGCTAGGTGTGCGATGGGATTAATAAAACATAACTTTAAATGCCAGTGGGGTGGGCCCCAAAGAATCTTTGGATTGTGGTAAAGTATACTTTGATTCTGTTGAATTATCTATTTATGTATTTTCCTACAAAATTTTATTTCTATCGGATTGACTATCCTTGTATGATAACTAACTTGAGTATATTAAAGGCCAGTGGGATGAAGTCCTAAAGTATAGTATTACCAGGCTAGAACTATCAGCTATCTTTATACTAAATGTCAGCTCCATCAGTCAAGTAGTAAGTAAGTGCATGAAGGTCAGAAGCCCAAAAATATTACGGAACGGGATCAATCATTTGTTTGAGTCTGATATATTTGCTACGTAGCTACCAATTTCAGCTGAAAAGGGCTAAAGGGCTAAACGATTGCAACGCGAGTCCACTAGGGCGGAGCCCTAATATTTAGGACTTTGATTAACGGCTAAAAACCCTCCTGGTGTTGACCAGGCAAAGTTCCATCGCAATCAGAAGTATATCATACGAACGAATAAATAATAAAGCAACAACAACTAATTTATGTATAACAATTATATCTTCAAACATTTGATTTATTGAACGGAATTTCAACTAATGCATAGTTTAGTGTTGATTTGGTTTGTCATAAAACAAATAACCTCGCAAACAAAATCAACCGCTGTTTCAAGTATTTTAAATTAGTCATGTGATAAAACCACATCAACTCGTTCCTTCAAAAGTATGGTATCTTTTAAGTCCAGTGGGGTAAAGCATTAAGAGTAACATGGTATCTTTGAAGTCCAGTGGTGCAAAGCACTAAAGTCCTAGGACTATGATTAATAGTTAGAAACCTCCCTAGGGTTAACCTGAGTGGCCATGCAAAGTTTCACCTCAATCAGATGTGTGGTGTAGGAAAATCATTATCTGTATTGTCAGAGCCTCCACAAATTGTGACCCATAATTAGCATTCCATGAATTCTATGCAAAAGTTTATTATTAAACCTTTCTTATTCACAATGCCATTTAACTCGAAATGTCTTAAAATTGTTCAAAACCAAGAACTTGGAGAGTTGGGACTTTGTAGACATGAGATTATTCATAGCAAAGACATTGCTAATATCAAGTAGTTATTTGGAATTATATGATTTATCATATATGTGGAAAATAATGAATGATCATATCATTAGAAAAGATTCGGCACATTTACACACAATCGGAATTTCAAACACCTGGGTTGCAGCATCCAAATATATTGGTAGCATGAGACAAGAAGTTATTGATACAGATTAAGTCTGATACAGATGATGATATTGATGAAATCTATGTTTATCAAAACAAAATATTGCTCAATTTCAAGCAAGGGGTATTTGAAATTCACTTTATTTTGATAAAAAAGAAAATTTTTGTTAAATTATTTAATTTTCACCGGTCTTTATGCGTTCCAATAATAGAGGCTAGCAATCTCTGTCAATCGTCTCTGGAACTAACCCTACAGTACTCTACAACCAATTGTGCTTGTCCATCATACTCAATAACATTATTTTGTATAAAACATCGCATTTTGTCCCAATAACATTATGTTAACATCGCCACCATTCCAATATTAATTGATCGGTCTATTAATTGCGTCCAAGCGTTCAATGGCCTTTATAATCAACCGGTTTAAATGCAATACCTATCACCGTTTTTGTCCCAATCTTAAATAACATAATAACAATTACTTTTCATTATAAGAAAAACAACTACACTACATGCTATATCCAGTTATTGCATATCAGTTCCAGTAAAACTATTAATGTGCAATACATATATAAAGCACAATACATATCAGGAACTTTTATAAAACCAGACAACCGTGAACCATATGCCTGAGTGAAAAGTCTCGATGAGAAATTCGGAGGACAAATATTAGTTCTTTCATACAAACTCTCTTAAGGCCATACATTTAATAATTCAATTAATAAGTCAAAACAAAAGTTTAGATATTGGAATTTAATCAGATATGTTTTTGATTTGACTATAAGACTGAATTCAAGTGAACAAGCAGAGCTATTGGAGCAAAGCTAGTTTTAACAATTTATTCAATAATTTGAGCATGACAAAAACAACAAATTTAAAATAGTTAACCGTTAATTTTAAAAATGTTAATAGTTCATGTATAATATTTTTTAGTGTCCAATTAACTAATAAGCATTATTCAGACTGTCTTAATGACGTATTTGAACATGACGCTTGAACTTGTTGATGTTATACTTTAACCTCATCTTCTGATAACACAAAAATACCTCACTGGAGTTTTAGTAATAGCGATTGCTCCTTTTGAACGTATTATGATGATAGAGATTCTGAAAGTTAAAATATTCTAAACACCTCTAGAATTGGAACTGGAACTTGAATTTAAATTAGAATTGTATGTTAAGTAATCAAATCAGGGTCTGGACAATTTATACATATACTCTAATATTCTGGTTTATTGGACCAAATTTTAACTAATAATTATTTTAAGATATTAATATTATTGGGATCGCATTTAGTTCATTAGCTTTGATTTTAAAAGAATTATAAAGACAACTTTATAGAAGCCATTTGTTATTCGTGGTTAATAAATATTTACAAAATTTAGTTAAGTGAATTAAAATTATGGAAAAAGGATTCGGTTTACATATTTCCAACAATGCTGGATTGAATGAAGCAGATGTTTAGACCCCCTCATTAATTCATCACGGCATCTTGAGATTTTTCAAAGACTATTTCACTAATGGACCAGTTTTGTTCTTCCAAATTATAAACAAAATTGGCCAGTATTAGTAACTAAATGTTAAAAGGGCTAGTTTTATAAACTGAAACACACAAATAAATCTATAGGTTTTCTCTTTCATTGTTTAATATTTTTTCCGTCCGTGCCAGTTTGAGAAAATTCAACATTATTTTGTGGAAAAACTGAAATTTGTTCTCCAGTTTAAGCTACTGTCCACCTACAAAACAATCGTTTATGTTTATTTAGGCACTAATATCAACTTTATATTAATTTTGCAACTTCTTGATGATATGTGATTTTCGACCTCTAAACCATTATTTTTTCTACATATTTGGTGATGATGCAAACAAATGACTCTCTCGATGAGCCATTTAGGTATTTGAAAAATTCAACCTTTACTATTCCGCTACATTGGCTTACATAACTTTAATGTTTATTTACAAAATGTACAGGTATTACGGGATGTTTATAATATAGAAATACGCATCGCTATATGGCCCGGAAAACAATAGTTGTACTTATGCTGCATCATATAGTAACTATTTTGAATTATTCAAAATACATCATTTGCTCTCCATAAAATATTTTATTTAATTGGCGTAATCAATATTATAAATCTAACTAATTAGTTTTTTGGGCAGAGTTAATTGGTAAACACATTGAAGATATTTTTACTAATATTAACAGTGAACAAGTCGTGAACGGTTCGTATTTTTTATAAAATTACTAGGCACCATTCAAAAACACGTTTTTTTCTCGCAACATCTTATCTTATGCTACTATATTCACTATCATGACTGGGTTTCCTCAGTATCAATTTTGCCGGTTCTTAGTTAAAGTGAAATTTATTCAAGTTAATTTTTTTCGCTTTTAAACTATTATCTCACCCAAACAAAACAAATGGTTAATCAACATTCCAAAATTCAAATTTAAAAATGAGTTTTTTTGAAAACTTAAAAAGTATAGAAATTGCAAACACTTATATGAACCGTCCAGCCTGGCTCACAAACCAGCAAATACTTCGTCAGACGTAATCCTCCCCGAGTTTGGAAATTTTCATCGAAATCGGATTTTACATTCATAAGTTATGGCTTAACGCACAGCTTCATGAAAGAAAAATCAATTCAAATACAACAACCGTGGAAGAGATTTTTCTGAAATTTATAGCAGTAACAATAATATATTGTATGTCCTCAGACCCAGCCCATTAAATTATGTTTTAGTTATTCAAAAGGGCTATTTGGCATGGTACTTCAAAACAAATTCGATAAAGTAACATTGACAATCGACTTTTACAACTTTGCATTCAAAACATTTAATGATGTAACAACTTAAAATCTCAGAGATGTTACTATAAAACACATTTGTAAGTTTCAGAGAATCATGGCTTTCTTGAACTTAAGTGTCTCATGTGGGTAAACACCAGGAGGAAGCTTTTAAAGTAAAACTTCTCTGACACTAAACAGAACTGAGGGGTATAAAAACAAAACGAGAAGCGTAACGACATCCCTTCTGTTGTGTTTGCTGTTGTCAAATTTGTCAAGGTTTTATAAATTGGAGATGTTGTTTAATATTTTATATTTATACGAGTGGAGGGACAGAATATCAATTAAGTTCTCTTATATCAATCACTGGTATCGATGACCATTTTAGCGAATTTCCCCTATAGGGAAGAGGCTATTACCGTAGTCGGTATGGTAAATCCTAGACCCGGGACCACATAACTTTTCGTTTTGAGGTCCCCAGATGGCAAAAACACAATTTGTTCAAAACTGTATGCATATATAAAATATATATGTATTTAATATATATATATTTATATATATGTGTGTGTGTGTGTGTGTGTGTGTGTGTGTGTGTGTGTGTGTGTGTGTGTGTGTGTGTGTGTGTGTGTGTGTGTTTGTATGAGTGTGTGTGTCCGTGAGAACGATAACTCTCGTAAAAATAATCCGATTTTGACAAAACTTAGTATAAACGTGTAAAGCAGCATTTATGACTTTAAGTTCGAAAATCAGACAGATATATTTATCCGAAGGGGTATTTTGGGGGGGTTTTGTACCCCAAAATTGGGGTTTTTCAATATGTAACATATCAATTTTGAAAAACTAAATTTTTTGTTTTTATCATTGGAATCAACTTAAATAGACGCATATTTTGGTGTTTTGATCATTGCTCTACATTAAATAGTTACAGAGATATTGAAAGTGCTAAACACAGTACGTTGTCCAATGTTATTCTTATGGAGAATAAGAAAGATTTTATATCTCACTTATTTATCAACTTATCCTGATGAAACTTGGTATATTGCTTCATATCGTTGAGGTCTATTGATATTTGCACTAAAAACATTTGTTGGCCGATATTTACAGTAGCAGCAAACTTGCGTACTCAGCCCCCATGTTATTCTTATGGAGAATAACTAACCTGTTATCTCCCTTAATTATCAACATAAATTAATACAATTTGATATGTGGCTTTACCTACTTGAGTTGAATTGATATTTGTATAAAACCCCATTTTTTTTCTTCCTTGCTTCAGCAAACCTGCATACTCATCCGCCATGTTATTCTTATGGAGAATAATTAAAATGTCATAAATCGTTTATTTATGAATGTATATTGATGAAAATTTGTATGTGGTTGATGTGTGCATTGGAAATTAGTTGAGTATGCACGTTTGCTGATACGGGGATATTTGATTATAAGTTAGCAAAAGGTAAATACAGCAGTTCAACAAATTAGTTCGGTTTTTTTTAAATACTAAAAATATTATATTACACTAAAAAAATGTACTTTTAAAAGAACATGACCATTGCTTAGTTCTGAGGTTTGAATTAATAATTTCTATCTTAAGCTAAGGTCAATTTATACGTTGCAAAATATTTTATTAAATTCGACGGTAATTATATAATATCTACCTTTGTTACGAAATATTTTTCACAACACTTGAGTATAAACATGATTTATTTTATTATAAATTATTGTTTATCTTTTAGTTGCATTCTGTTTTGTCAGTTTATTCCACTTGACTGCGTAACCCATCATCCTTTCCTGCTACTTGCACGATTGTGTTTCACGAAGCTTGGCTTCGGTCTTCACAAGACATACAATTGTTTTTATTATAATCCGGAACAATAATATTCTTAACATTTGTTTTGTGTAAAATAATAACGTGAATTATTGTGGACGTTATTGTGTCGACATTTTTATCCGAATTAGATTTTTTTTTATTTCGATTAATTTTTTAGATAGCTTTTAAATCTCATCGTGTATTTAAGCCTATTTATGGGTGGGCATGAAGGGAACCACTTTAGACATATATTCTATTAAAGTAACCAGAAAATAAACTGCTTTGAAATTATAACCTTTATAGTAAAATTTCTGCAAGTGAAAAGATAATATGTACACAACATGCTAAATTAAAGGTTGTAAAGAACCAAACAAATATTATTATTCACACCATGGATAACATGTAACAATTCTCAATGCTGGTCGTATAGGAAATATTTTTTCAGCGAATATTATCCAAAGTTTTGACACACGTCACTCTATTGTCAATTATTTATTCTGTTATAGATTAAATAACTATACGTACCTTTTTATTACTGAACAAAAGTGGCAGTTACACATAAAAATAACACTAATCTATTCGTGCTAAGGATTGTTTAAATTTTACACTTGACAGTGGTATATTTTTACCAGTTATGAATAAATGATTATACAGCATATATATTTGATTTATGTACAGAAATTTACTTCTTATGTTGAATTTGGGTAGGTTAAGGTTAGGTTTTGGAGAGATTTTTTTTTATAAGACTTATATCTAATTAACTCATAGTTTGGCTTACACATAATATGGAGATTTGAATGTTTGTCATGAAAGGTAAAGTTGGTTAAAGTTGGTTTGGTGTGTTTTATAGACCTGACAAACCACCACTCACCCGATAAAACTAAAGGAGAAATTGCCACAAACACTTCTTATCTATTTTCTAAAATTTTTCAAGACTATAGCATTGAAACTGAAACACGTAAATACAAATGAGCATTTTAGGTAGGAAAAATATTCTTTAATGTTGTAAATTGGATCAACTGATAGGATTTTTGATTCGAGAATATTAACAGAAATGTTACAACTAAGATATCAATTGATTGATCGAGTTTCTATGATAAAATGAGTCCGTATTTCTAAAGATCATTTACTCAGACTCCAGTCGAACGATTTAAATGCATTACATTGCTCAGATCTGGCTGCTCAGGATGAAATGTGATTAAATATACATAAGCCTCTATTACGATATATTTGACACACAGTATTTACATAGATATCCGTTTAAGTTATTTTTAAGTTTTAAGTTATTTTTTATAATTGCAGTAAATATTAGATTAGTAACTTATTTTTAATCACTTCTCAATATTTCAGATGTTTTCCATGTATTGTTCTACGTTTAATAAAACGCTTATTAAAATGTTATATAAGACTCTTACACACAGAATTTTGTGTACAAATAAATAAGTGTATAGGTGTATTAAATCCACTAATAAAAGTACAACTATTATAATAAAGTGTGTAACATATTTTCTATTGTAAAATTATACATGACATAATAAAAACCAATTTATAATATTTCCTTAGTTAACTTAAACCCCATAAGTATTTCCCCTTTTAAAAAGCAGTACAACAAACGATCTGTAAATACACTATAATCGGTTCAAATATATAAATAAATGGACAATACAACAGTATTAAAAACTTATGTTAAGTTTTCAATTATTACTGAAATTTTTTAACCTACTAAGGCGTAGTTCTTAGAGTTCATTTTCCGAGAAAACAAAACTTTTCTTTAATAACTTCACTAAGCTCTCGATCTCTGACTCTATCCTCCCCCCGCTCCACCGGTAACGATGAACTCCTCTTTTACATTTTATTGGTTTAGATTAATTCATTATAATATTTCAAGTCGTTTTAGATGCAGATTTGATTTGCTACACTGTGATTTTATTGGGTTGGTAGAAATCACTACAATTCACAATCACAGTACCTATTATTAAGTATACTTTAGAAAACACTGTAATAACTTTACTTGTTGAGTTGAAGAATTGGTCTTGTGTGTAATCTACATTTTATCTATTTAATACTTTCGATAAACTAAAGCTATACTTCCTTTATGAAAACTGATTCTTTAAATGTTATAGTGGTATATTTTTAATAAGCACTATTGATCAATGAAAGTGTATGATGAGTGCGTTATAATTTTAAATTACATTCATTTAGGTTCGTGACGTTTTCGTAATATTCACCGTAAAAATTCCAACTAATAATTGTAGTCTGTGTTTTAATCCATTCATATTTATACTTTTACTAGCTAACAAAGTTAACTTTTTTCTAGTGACAATAAAAATGCAATCGTCAATGCTTATCGAATATGGTGGACATCTATAATTGCCTTTAAAAATGGCTGGAACAAGATAATTTTAATTACAATCAATGATAAGATAAAACATAGCTACTACAAATTCTGATATTTAAAATAGATTCATTTTGAAATAATTACATATACAGCAACAAACAAAAAATATATATATTATAACAATTAAATAAGCAACACAGCATAAGAAATATATTAGATAAACAATTAGATCAGATGTAGAGATAAAAAAATACGTCTACTTTATTTTTAATCCCTGAAAGAAATTACGTCGTAGTTATAACGGTATTAATAACAATGTTGTATGAAATCTGTTTTAACTCTTCCGACAAAGCATATATTACAAAGCATAAAATGCTTATATCTGTTAACATTGTATAAATATTTATTTTATCACTACAAAAACTTCACACCATACTCAAAACACCCCAGTTTTATAAAAACTCATATTGCCAATTGTCAGTTGTGGAGTAACGTTTAGGAAAGAAAGATAATTAAGTTACACTTACATTCGCTAAACAGCAAACTTTGCAGTTTTCCACGATAAACAAGGATTGCAGAATATACAAAGTGGCTATAAGTGTCGATAGTAACATAGGGACGTCGCGCTGGGCAACGTTATATTGGACAGCGAGGATCTGCCGTTATCGGCTCAGAACACGAGCGATAAAAATACGCTTCACGATTTTAGGAAAAGTCACAGATTTCTATAAAATACTTCTTTCTTTGGGTAGTCACTCCTAAATTAAAAATAAAACTTTCAATATGTTTTATGAGATTGTATCAGTAAATCGAATAATAGCGTGAATCATGAAATTATTTCAATACTTTAATCAGTAACAATGTAACTATGTAATTGTTTCAGCACTTCCTTCATAAGCTAATTATTAAAATAGGAAGTATAATAAGTATGTAAGTAGGAGGTATACAAAGTGTTTTAAAATTACTTAAAAAGTAAAATGGCATATAATACCATTGCTACTAGTTCACTTGTTTGCAATAAACAGATAACTATATGCAGGAATTTTTTTAATATTTAGATTTTTCTTGAATTTCCAACATGTAAAATGACAAGTGTCACAAATATGAGATAGTGACTTTAATTTTTAATTCTATTATTCAAACACCCACGGGTTATTTTTGGCTACATCATTTACATAGAGAATAATTAAAACTGAATTTCACATTAAAATACTTTAAAAATTTACTTGATCAAGTAACTAATAGGGTTGTACAAATAAATGCACTGGATGAATGAATATGGCAGGAAAAAAGTTAGATTATTAGATTCAAGGTGTATCCTGATTTACTGACGTGAATACTTAAAGAGAAAACTATTATTGCATTATTGGTTTTCAAAGCCCTTAAAATAATTAAACTTTAGACAAAGGTTTTCAAAAAAAAGCCATTGATGTCGAAAAACACACTAGAAAACTAATTATTAACTTCCAGAAAGTGGAATTTCTATTTATTTTTTGGGTGTCAATAAATTGAACATATACCTTTGTTATGTTTGAATTGATTTAAACTATATATCAATTATTTGTTTTTATAATATTGATTTAACTATGTAGTTTAACAAACTAATAGTTAAATAGTTCTTCCTACATTTAAGTTTAAATCCAACACATATATATTAAAAAAGAAAATATTTCTGAAGAATTAATAGCTGTTAAGTATTTTATTAAAATCTCAACCAATAAGATATGTTAAAATTAAATATGATTTATAGCCTATTGTGAATATTCATAAATCATAACGTGGAAACAAAAATAAAATCGTTTTATATAAGTTTAATTCAAACTCGATATACTTACTTTTGATCGAGTCAAAGGTTTCTGTAGAAGGTCTTAATGTAAACAGTAACAAACTCTCGAGCACCAAACCGTTTCGTCCAAAGTTATAATTATCAAACAGACTATTCCTGTCCTGTGTAACTTGGCTAATGGATTTCAAACATTGTTTCTCAGCTCAGTAATTGCCAAATGTTTTCTTTCGGGTCGTTAATGAGCTATGACAAAATATCCAACAGTTTATATAAACTCTCGAACCCCGTGATCCAATCGTGACGTCATGCCTGGTTTTATGAGTGAGAGCTGGTGTGGTGTTAGTTTCAAAATGCAATAACACTCGTAATATAGTACTAATTGACTAAACCATTTTTTTAGAAATCAATGACTTTAAAAACATAGGGATCCATTTAAATTCCTTATGCAGCACTTATATTTAATAATTTTACTCAGTTACAAAACCTTTGTCTGAAATAACATTTTACATATAAATACAATGTAGAGAAACTTGGAAACTAGATTATATATGGTATACATTTTTTATATGGTACACATTTTCTAAACTGACTCAACGCTGCGCAAGCAGTTACACTTAGAAGAAGTGGAGGAATGTTCAAAAATATACTCACACATCCAAGCTGTTAAGTAAATTCCTAATCTAGGTGATTCAGTGTGTAGTGGATCATATTAAGGCCACTGAACATCCTACTTCATGACGACACTATTTATGTTGCTTTGCCTCTTTGTACTTACAAAAAAATCGTATTCTATATTTGTTCGGAATAGAACCATTGTTGAACAATTCGTTATAGTTATAACAATCATCGTCAAGACTACGTCTTTGATTAGACATCTCGCTCCTACAATGATTTTGAAATAAGCTTATATAATTACTTTATTTTGTTTAAATATACACATGTATTAAAAAACATAAAACCGTAGCTCTCCATTGTTTTGTTCGACACTGTAACACAGCTGATATATTATTTCTTTATAAGGAAATATAAACGGTTTTATGGCCAATTTAAATATTTTTCTTAAAATAGGATACCTCTGCACAGAGATATAAACTGTGTTAACCAATCGTGGAAAAAGGCCTTCTGTCAATAATCGTAAAACGCGATTGTGTAACTAAAACACTCACTTCCCTTAAAGTATTATATGTAATTATTATATATATAACAATTACCTAAAATTTTTAAACGTAAAAACTACACATTTCTAATTGTATTCCTCATAAATCCACTAATAAATTGATATTTTGAAGGACGTGAATTTAAATACATGTATAAAAAAGACAAGGATGGATTACAAGGAGAGGGAACCGATCCTCTACTCATCCTGGCTTATAATTTTACACCCTATTTTAATTATCCTAGGCAGTTAAAGTGTTCCTAGGACAATTTCGCGACTAAAATTGGCAATTGTAATTGCAAATTGAACTATGAAATGCTCTGAGAGGTTAATTGGATTCATGCAGAGGCATGCACCATGAATACCAATAGGGACATTCAATTTTGGCATAAAGAGATTGATGATTTAAATGCATTGCCTTGTTCACAACTGTTACCTACTACATGTGAAAGTGTGTTTGTTTTTGTTGAAATAAAACAGAAGTTAATCACTTTTAGCGAATTTCCCCTATAGGGAAGAAGCTATTACCGTAGTCGGCATGGTAAGACCTAGGCCCGGGACCATGATAACTTTTCGTTTTGAGGTCCCCAGACCCCAAAAACACCATTCGTTCGATACTGTATATATATATATCTATATATATATATATATGTATATATATATATATATATATATATATATATATAATTGTGTCCGTGAGCACGATAACTCTCGTAAAAATGATCCGATTTTGACGAAATTTGGTATAAATATGTAAAGCAGCATTTAAGACTTTAAGTTCGAAAACCAGACAGATCGACCTATCGGAAGGGGTATTTTGGGGGGGTTTTGCACCCCAAAAATGGGTTTTTTGAATTTTTTACATATAATTTTTGAAAAAGTCAAATTTTAGTTTTGACCATTCGATTCAGCTTAGAAAAACACACAATTTGGTATTTCGATCATTCCTCTACGTCAATTGGTTACCGAGATATTGAAAGTGCTAAACACAGTACGTTGTCTAATGTTATTCTTATGGAGGAAAAGAATTTTTTTTTATCTCGCTTATTTATGAACGTATACTGACGAAATTTGGTATACAGCTTCATCTCGTTGAGGTCTATTGATATTTGCTCCAAAAAATTGTTTTTTCATAATTCTCCCGTAGCAGCAAACCTGTGTACTCAGCCCCCATGTTATTCTTATGGATAATAATTAAATGCTCTGTCTCCCTTAATTATGTACATAAATGAATAAAAACTGGTATACGACTTCACCTAGTTGAGTTATATTGACATTAGCATAAAAACCCATTTTTTGTGTTCCTTGTTGCAGCAAACCTACGTACTCAGCCCCAATGTTATTCTTATGGAGAATAATTAAAATTGTATATATCGCTTATTTGTGAATATATTTTTATGAAACTTGGTAAGTGGCTTTATGTAGTATTAAGACATTTATATTTACATTGGAAATTCGCTGAGTATGCAGGTTTGCTGCGACGGGGGTATTTATTTTTATTTATTTAAAAATAGAAGGGCTGCATCCCATTGACCATTTATCATTGTTGATCTAACTAAGATTAGGGTATCATTTTATTAGTCGATTATCAAACATTTTGTGGCCATAAACCTCAGATTCACCACCCCTGATTCACCATTACATTTAGTAAGCCTACTGCTTATAAACAGATGTTATCGATATTAAAAATAAATTTAAATTATGAATAAAAATATTATAGAAGCAAACAACAAGAAATTTAATAAAATTGAACTAATATATCAAAAACTGCAACAACAAAAATTAATAAAACTAATAAAGGGTTTTTAAAGACTATTGTAGGTCGTGATTGTTGATTGTCTTCCTACAAACAAGTTCACTAAGTATTATCCACGTATTTTCCTCTTCATTTCGTCTTGAAATCTCTTGCATTTGGAATTTTTTGGGACAAGTCCCTTCTCTTGAAGCCATTTAAATCAGGTTTCCGTATTTGTCAAAACATTTTGGGCTAAATGATGGTAGTTAATTGTATTAGAACGTTCGTCAGACATTTTGCTTTTCTTTTATAAAATTTTTAACAAAATACAGACTTAAACATAACATTATAAATATTGAATTTTTGATATATTGATTAATTTATTTTGATAGTTTTTACCATCGATAAATTGATTATGATATATTTCGAAATATTAATTCGATTGTTTTGTGGGACGGTTATTAAACTGCAGCTTTACTCATGAATATTAAAAACATAGTTAGTAAGAGCCATAAATAATTTAAGACGAGCCAATTTTTATGTCGACAGTGCAATTATAACTCACATTTTGAGCACTGAAAAACATCACTTTACTCCAATTTTATGTTAGGAAGACTTTAAAATTCTTACAGAGGTTCTTCCTTGTTTACCGTGATCATTTGGCTATCCAATGTTTAGTTATAATTACCTTTTAATCGGGTTTTATTTCCTAAAATGATTGTGATATTGAGTTACAATTGTTTTGGAGTTTAAGGGTATTACAAAATTTAATTTAGAGGCAATTACTGACATTATCAAAATAAAACTTAATATTTACATGCATTATTTCATATAGTAATTTCATTTTCTATATTTTGAAAACCACGTACGAGATACGGATGAAATATAATTTATAATAACAAGTATATGACTTTAACATTTGAATATTATTTTAGTATTTAATAATAATATAAATTTATCAAAATCTTAATACTACCTTACCCTTGCGGTTAGTATTATTATATACGAAGAAATGAAATTGTGATCTCCAATCGGTTCTATTACAATTATTTTCCAGGTCAATAAACAACTTAACTTTTGATAGAGAGTTTGGAAAATTAGAAATATAAATTGTAAGTTGGGAGTAAACTGAAACAAGGGCTTCAGTTCTGGCTACTTCGTTGATTAAAAATAATAATTTTTTACCATTAAAAAAGTATTTTCGTTTTATTTAATGAGAAGTAAGTGAAAATTAAGTTTGAATTTTCAGCACTCCTTAATAATTTCATATTTAGAACCTTATGTGAAATGGATCAAACACATAGCATCGTTGACATTTATAAATTTTCAAAGAAACTCGTAGGAAAAGTTTCAAATGTGTGGATTATGTTTTATTTTTTCTAAACATAGTTAGAACTACTCTTCCATGTTTAATACAATATTAAAGGTAATAATGTAATTTTATAAGGAGGGTTATGTGCATTTTGCTTAGTCAAAACAGAATGCTATCAATATTATTAAAAGAATTTCTCGATTTTTGTTTGGCGATTATCGACCCCTAAAAATATTATTTTATATACATATTTGGTATCAATCGAAAGCTCTAACTCTCTGGATGTGCCTTTTGAGGTTTCCATACACTCTTGACAACGGGGCTTTGCCCTACGAGCTCTCAAATTTCGTTTTTAGCCGATAACATTAACAATGGGAAAAATTTTGTTTGAATTTCAGCTGTTAATACATTATGGACAGGTTATTATAGCAATACCAGATGTTGCTTTGAGCAGTGAAATGTTATCTGCAACGGAGATATTTAAATTTGTGTAAACATTTGTTTATCCGTCTGTTTGTTTATAAGCCAGATTTGTTCTGCGCTTCAGAAAAAATACTGCACTGAATGAAATAAAATATGTTTCCTATTTTCGTGTGGTGGAGGAATCCAATTGGCTATTTTCAATCATAGAACGTCATTAGGGTTATGCCCATTTGTCAGGCACTGCTACAATGTCGATCTTAAGGGTACCGATTACTCAATATTTCACTGCAGAATGCACCATATTTGTTATAATGAGCATTTAGTGAGCTAATTATTTTTATCACAGAATGGAGGAAATACGTGCTGCTTTACTACTCTACAAAGTTGTACTAAACCATTTAAAATAACGGGGTAGTAATAAATCATTGGCTATACAGAACATGTAAGCGCTTGCAACTTGGTATTTAAAGCTCAGTTTGTTTAAGTAGCCATTTTGATTAAAATACCTAATATTGTATATGATTTTAAGTCCACCTTCAACAAGTCCAACAAACTACAGGAGTTATAGAGCAGATATTTGGTAAAAGATGATGGGTCCATCCCGAAAAAAAAGTTATGGCCTTATTCCCGTTCCAATGAGGCTAGGCCCTAACGCCCTTTAATATTTCCATGATAATTATATACCTAGGGCCTACTAGACCGATTGAGTATATATCTAGTATAAAAACAGCAGGCAATGAAATATATTTAAAAATAGACCCATTCTTTCCATCCTGTATGCCATTTGGGACTAATCTGCTGCGTCGGCCTTTACAGTTTTAATTTATTCATCACTGATGTTAGTAATTTACTGAACCGATAGATCATACATTTGTTAGGCAGATAGTTAATATATCAGAATAAAACGTTTGCCTTCTCCTGCTCCAAAAATGTTTTACCAAATTTTGAAACTGTCGAATTTATAGATTAATATATGTGTTCTAATCATACCTCATCCATAGAAAAATATAGTATTGTATAGAAATAAATTCAAACAAACTAACATTGGGGTTATGGTTAAGATTTGTAAATAAAAACAAAAGAATCATAACAGCTATTTTAAAGAAACCATTGAATTGTACAAATAACACGCACTTGGTAAAGTATCATGCAACTTTTGTGAGAATATTGATTAGACCCGATGTGTACATACCTTTAAATATAATTATCAGTATATAAATTGCAAGAGCTATTCGAACTGAAGATTGAATATAAAACGGACTTACCCAAAAGGAAAAAAACAAGCAATACGCAATAAGCAATGAAAATAAGCTCGCCTTGGAGAGGAATCGTCAATAAAAGTACTCTAGGCATTTATAACAAAATAACTGGCTTTTTTAGAAAACCTTAGTCCCCCAGGTGCCTTAACAGATGGAACTAACTTCTCAAACATAACATTTTACTGTGATCGCGAGCAAAGCCGCGACGGGCTACTAGTAGAGTTTATGGAAACTTTATACATTATTTTTTAATCTGTATTTGTGTTTAAAAAAGTTAGAATTTTATGTCGGTAAATTGTTTCTAAACACCAAACAAAACCAATTAGGATGATTATGTAAAAAAAATAATAATAGTATACTCTATTTCATGAATTATAACATGGGTAGGTTTCCCATAAGAAACAGGAAAGGAACAAAAGATAAATCACTCAGTGAATATACCACTAACAGTTTGCTACGGTCACCAAACGGTTAGTTTTGATAGCACTGTTATGAATTCATAAAACAAAAGAGTCTGGAGTTTGTATTCTCAGATATGTAACCGAGCATTTCTTTGAACAAGTTCTTCTTTAGAAGTCACTTCATTGTTCTAAGAGTACAGTATTAAGATTTATTACATTACGGTAGCTCGCTGTTTTTCAAGCTCGCTGTTTTCAGGCATTTGAACTCTTAATGGTATTAAATTGGAATTATGTGTCTATCGTACAACGTAATGTTCGTTTTAAATACCGGGTGTCCACAAAAGAACTGAAACATTTTAAAGGCAAAAACTGATATCAAATAAGAGACTATGTTTAATGTTTTATATATGTATTTAAAGCTAGAATTCTCAAGTTTCATTATAATCTTAGTATAACTCGATATGAGCACCGCATGAGCATATGGGCATTAAAATCCATTGTTTAATTTTTTTAAATATTTTTCAAATTTTGGACGGTATTTTATTCTAAATTACTGGACTGTTGACATCCCTCGTTAATGTTTGCACAGGCTTCATTGTCGTTCTGTGTGTTAATTGTTGAACATAAATAAGCTGTTATTATGAGTTCAAATAGACAACTAGACATGTTTATGTAGTGCAATGGCAACTCCACAGCAAAAGATAGATACTCAATTATACGATCGGTGGATTGGCAGGGAAGGGCCCATCCAATGGCCTCCTAGGAGTCCAGATCTGACTCCTCTGGACTTTTTCCTTTGGTGGGCAGTAAAGAATGACGTCTACTAGGTGCAGATTCGGGATCTTAATCACCTCCGACAGAGAATAGTCGCATGTGTTGGTGCAATTTCCCCTAAAGTACTGACCAAAACCTGGGAAGAGGTCAAATTTCGCTTAGATTTATGCCGGGCCACTAATGGTGCTCATATCGAGTTATACTAAGTTTCTAATAAAACTTGAGAATTTTAGCTTTAAATACATATATAAAACATTAAACATAGTCTCTTATTTGATATCAGTATTTGCCTTTAAAATGTTTCAGTTCTTTTGTGGACACCCGGTATTTGCAAACTTGAACTCGACAGTTTATATATCTTTTATAACTTTCTAGTTTACCTTATAATTAGTAAAATGAACTATCATAACTAAAACCATTGTAGTCGAATTAAAAATAGCTATAACTGAAAGAGTCTCTACTTTCTAAAACAGAAAGTTCATGTAAAGAGGAACACACTTAAGATAAGTAAACAAATAACTTGAAGAGTAATTTACTAAGCTACGGACAGAAGCTTTCAGCGACTGTCGCGCCATCTGTCGCTCTTTGTCTTGTGTTGTTTATCTCTGTCCCATTGTCTGCTGACGTCACACTATTTATAGGAGAATGGAATCAGTTAATTAAACTCTTGGTTTATACAGTTTTAGTGTGTTATGTTCTATGGAATAAGCGAATATTTTCTCTCGAATATCAGCTTAAAATATAAATTATTATAATATTATAGTAATAATTGCAGAACAACTATAAATAAATATAGTAAACCAGTTATAAATATTGTAGTGTATGTCAAGAATAACAAAACCGAAAAATACAGGGTGTCGCGATATTACTGACCCAAACATCACCAGGCTATTATGGGTCAAAACAAACAAATGAATCCAAAATCCTTTAAAGTTGTCCCATAATTTATAGTCCTATCTCACTTATATTTCTGTCTGTCTATCTGTATGTGTTTTAATAAAAGCTTTTATCTCTGTAGTGGGTTAAGATATCAAATTGAAACTTTGCAAAGTAGTTAGTTTTAGTAATTTACATTTTCATTATTATTTTCAAAAACATTTCACTTCCGGTTTCAAAGTGGCGGTCATTTAACATTTTCAAAGCGTAATATCTTAAAAATTCAATATTATATCAACAAATAAAAACCAACCAAAAATATTGCCCCTTTTCCTACGAACATGTTTGTACTTTTATGAGTAATCTACGATAACTATTAAATAAATTATTAAATAATTTAGAATACTTCTAAATGTTATTTAACGTTATTTTCACAAAACATATTTTTTTTCAAAGAGTGTAATTTCCAGTCAGCCCAGTATCGAACTATTGTTATATACCAGTGTATATAGAAAATAAATTAAAATTATTATTCGTTTTGACATCCTTTACAAACAGTACGCGCTGATATTTGTCCTCAATAAAAGCTGATTAAAAGACAAAACTAATTACTGGAAAGTAGATAAATTAAGGCTCGGTAAGATGGAACTTCGATAAGCTTTCCCGGAATAGAAATAATCGTACAATGCAGCCGTCGACGCGGGTCTTACCGATGTCAGTTTAGATTTTATCTGCGATAGTTTTAATAAACTTGATTATTACTCCATGTTTTCATAGTAAAGCTTTATTTATTGTTTTCGCAGGTTTTTAATTTTCTTTAAGTTGCTCCATAACAAGTAAACCATCTGTGTGTAAACGGTAAGTGTTTAGTTAGAGAAAGGGTTATATTTAAAGTTTTGGTAAAATATAAAGCAACACTATTAATAAATAAACAACTAATATTTTTTAATATTATAATTAATATGATGAAGGTTTAACCTATTAAATTATATTATGCCAAAGATTGGTATTATTAGAAAAAGTACTACCGTACACTATCTGATTACACAGTTTTAACACATCGGAGAAGCATTAAGTGTTTGTAAGTACTTGATTGGAATTTGTATAACAAATCTTTAAACGGCGTATAATGTTCTGAAAAAATGATTGTTTAGTTCCATCAAGCAAAGAAATTGCTTAAAGATATGTCTTAAAGATATTGCTTGGTTATTAAGATGTCAACCGAGTTGTTTAAAACCAATCACAGATATATGAAGATATCAGTAGGTAAAATTGAAGTTGAGTGAATGAAAATAAAACATTCTCAGTAGTAAGGCCCTGCGCTTTGGCCCCAACAAAGGTCTTATGGAGAATAGAATAACATGGACTCTTATGGAGAATAGATTAACATGGACTCTTATGGAGAATAGAATAACATGGGTTCTTATGAGGAATGGAATTAGGGTGTAATAACTACCCTCTGTTTTTCTTTTGCTACCCTCTGTGGTTGATTATCTAACCCTCTGTGGTTAACTAGCTGACCCTATGTGTTTAATTATCTACCATTTTTGATAATTGTTTAACCCTCACGTCCTTCTGTCTCCTTCACTTCCTTCTGTGTATCTAACTGCAGTTCCTGTTATCTCAGTGTACTGTAGCTGGCGGGTGTAACATTTTAAGTAACCCTGTTGGCTGTGATGTTAATCCGAGTTCTGCTCAAGGTTTGACACACCCACTACAATTTCGCACTACTATCGCCTCCAGGCCTGTCACCCAGACGGCGTTCACTACCTGTCCCCATCCGCTACAACTGCCCTGTCGCTACCTCCTGTAACAAATAAACATATTGCATCAGCCACCTCACCACCACTTTCTATTATCTCTCTCTCTCTCTCTCTCTCTCTCTCTCTCTCTCTCTCTCTCTCTCTCTCTCTCTCTCTCTCTCTCTCTCTCTCTCTCTCTCTCTCTCTCTCTCTCTCTCTCTCTCTCTCTCTCTCTCTCTCTCTCTCTTTGCTCCCTTCTCCGTTGCGATCTGACGTGTCCCTGCGTTTGCTGCGCTTGGCGAAGATAAGCCTACTTTTCCTAACATCACTTTCGAGTTTTCCCACGCGGGAGTTTTGTTCGTGTTTGACTTGTCTGTGTTAAGTGCGTTTTATGATTTGCTAGTGTACAGTAACATCAGTTTATTGTTTGACTTGGCTACTGTAGTGTTACGTCTTACGTGCTGACTAACCTCACCTCCAGTAACCTTTGAGAGTTACCATAACCTCACTTCCTTGTGTCAAGGGTTGTATCATACTTGTGTGTGTTGACTAACAGTAATATCACTTTCTGTCCTTGTTCTTTATTAAGTAACCTCACCATCTTGTTTTACTTGGTAGTGCTGTGTTTGTATGTGTTGGCTAACATAACAGTAACCTTAATTTCTTGTATCAAGAGTAGTGTTATGCGTTGTATTTAATTGTTTTATTTAGCTAGAGTAGTATTTGAATATGCTGACTAAAATAACCTCACTGCCAGTAAACTCAGTTTCTTGTTTGATTTGACTATAGTAGTGTTGTGTTTGTATGTGCTGACTAACGTAACTCCATGCCCAGTAACCTTAAAATTCAGAGTTAACTTAACCTCGCTTTTCCTAACCTCAATCTCACGTTATCATGCACTTGTCTTGTTCATGTCTGACTTGTTTATGTTAAGAGCGTTTTATGGCTTGCTAGTGTACAGTAACATCAGTTTTGAGAGTTAACAAAAACCTCACTTTCTTGTTTCAAGAGCCTTCCTTGAGAGTCTTCCTTGTTATTGGGTGATTTTGAGCATTATCTAAATTGCTAAAGTAACCTACTTATTCTAATCTCACCCATTACACTCCAAAATGTATACCCTTACTGTATTATATTAATTTTCCGTGCATGGTGTACTTCATTTTATTTTTGTGATATATACGTGTTTATTGTCTTGGCTAAAGTAGTGTTGTGTTTGTATTTAATTGTTCGATTTGGTAGTTTACAGTAAAGAAAGTAAACATACCCTCACTTCCTTGTAGCTAAAGTAGTGTTGTGTTGAATAACATAACCTCACTCTCAGTAACCTGTTTTTTTGCCCTGGTTCTTTTGTACAGTAAATTAACCTCAGCAACCTCACTTTCTATTCCTGCTCTTTTATGCAGTTTTGGTTAGAGCAGTTTTTGTATGTATTGACTAACATAACCTCACTTTTCCTAACCTCACTTCCTTGTGTCAAGAATAGTGTTATGTTTGTATGTGCTGAATAACAGTAACCTCACTTTCCATTCTTGTTTTTTAATGTAGTTTTGGTTAGAGTAGTGTTTGCTACCTTCATTAGAGTTTTTTTCTGTCTTTCGGTAACCTGTAGTTCTGGTTTGACTTGCGTAGTTTGTGTGTTAGTGTTTTTCTGACTTGCGCAGTAATACAGAGGTACTGTGCTCTTTTGTAGATCCTCTGTACCTGTTCTTTCAGATGATTTGATCAATGACTTTAAAGTATCAGTTCCATTAGTTACAGTTACATCATCTATCTTGTTAATTTAATATAAATGAAGACTGCTACAAAGTGCTACAAAGTAACAGTTCCAAAAGTAACCTTCCAAAAAAAGTAACAGGTCCAACAATACCCATTCCATTCTCATCCCCATTCCTACAGTTTTCAAGGTAACAGTTCCAAAAGTATCAGTTTTAGTAGATCAAACAGTGAAAAAGTAACAGTTCCTCTCACTATATATATATCTAACGACCGACTCCATTACCTCAGTCTGATTTCAGTCGCGACGCTGATCAGAAGTGTTTTGCGCTGCTCTTGCGTATGTATTCTCTTGCACAGATTATTATTGATTCTGCGTAATTCAGTTATATCCGTGTGAGCTTGACTCTGGATGGGGTACTTGCTGTTTTAAGCGTTAGCACAGTTTAGCTTGTTTTAAGTATTTAATTCTGTGTTAAAGGATGAAAGTTTCTAAAAACGATCCTCAAAATCTGGTACAATTACTTAGTACCACGTATGTTAAAAAATTCAGACTTTACGGGACTAATACTATTTTTAAATTTACTAAACCTCCCAGGGGCATCTCTGAGTTTGATTGGGTAAGAAAAGGTTTTAATCAAACTGTAGAGGCATCCAAAGCCGACGCTGAACCTACCGATTATCTTGGGTTTAAATTACAGTCTATAAACTTAAAAAGTAAAGTGAAGTTACTTTAACGGGGGCTACAATTAATTTGACCGTAGTGTTTTAAATTTCTCGGCTGAAAGTTTCCAAGTCCGCTGAACGTACTTGGTCGGGAACTATATTTAACTTGACTCAAACTTCTTAAATTTCTCGGCCAAACATTTCTAACCCCGGTGAAATAATTTTGAACGGTCACGTTTCCACACCACGGTAAGCCGTTAGGCTAGGCCGTATGAGCGTCGGCGCGTTCTTTTTAGTTACCCAGAGCATCGCCAGGAGCCCTAAACCTATGGGGTGAGAGGGCCCACCCATCGCCTCTCACTGTGGTAGCCACTCCATAACAAAATACTACCTCCTTTTTATATTTATTTTGTTTTTTATTTTGTACTTTTTTTACTTTTTGTATTTATTTTTTATTTTTATTTTATTTTTTACAAGTACCACCGTACGGACTGTTCCAAGGAGTATTCTAGACTACTTGATGTACAAAGTCCTTCATTCACACCGGGTTGTCCGAAAGAGTAGCCGGGGTGTTAGCCCGGCGTCTCAATCTACTAAGCCCTTCATCACACATTCAGGTTTACGGGGCTTTTCGTCACCCACGCCAGTGACCTTCATACAGGTTTACGGGGCTTTTCGTCACCCGCACCAGGGACCTTCATTCACACACACACACACATACAGTGGGAACTTGTGATTTTAAAGAAAAAATTACATTTAAAGTGAACTTTCATATTTCATATTTGTGTAAGTAAGGTAAAACTTCTCCGACAACAGACTTCTTACTAACAGTCTTGCTTCAGGAGTATTTGATTTTAACATCAACGAACATAATCCGGCTTCATTTATAAAAACCGTTATTTCTCAATCGGTCCAACGCCCTGTTTTTGGGCGTCAGAAAAACTACTAACAGTTAATTTATCACTGTCATCTACATGTTTCCGAACTGCACTCCAGCCATTAACATGCTTTAGAGCAGACGCTACATCTTTAGCTTTAAACCATGGCTTTCCTTCACTATCAAACAGAACCAATGCCGGCTTGTTATTGAATGTATAGTATTTAGCAGCCATGTCACAATTTACTCAATAGTACAGGCAAAAGGAGCGCAAAAGAACGTCTGATCAGTACCACGACTTGGAGCAGAATGATGTAACTGTACTAGTGACAAGTGGTATATACAAGAGTAACGCTGCTCCGTAGGGAAAGGTGCTCCCTTTATCGAAGGTAGCAACATGGAATTGAGACAAGTGTTACTTCAAGACGTAAAACACCAGATAGTTTCTCAACGTTACAAAATATTTGTTCAAAGTGATCATCAAAAACTGACAGTGTTAAATTCCCTAAAGGCAGAAATGGTATATTTCCCGAAACATCGCCATGCTTTATTGATACTCCGATGTAGGTGTTTGATGAGTAGTTCTCCGTTATTTTATCTACTATGTACTCCGAGAACATCAAAGGCCATTCTAATACGTCTATTGGCCCAGCAAGAAAGAACTCATACTCTGAGGATGTAATACGAAATTTAGAATTTTCATTTAACTTTCTTTTAGATATAAACTTTAAAAACACCGCTTGAATAGCGGGTGTAATATATTCAACAGACATTCTACAAGGAAAAACAAACAGTAACAGCACAGGCACGTCTGTTCAGTACCGCGTCTCAGAGCAGAATGAGGTAATAGAGCTGATTTTTAGAGGTATATGCACTCAGTACCCGTGTGAGTGACAGGTCTTTGTTTTTAAAGCCGAAAGGCAAGGTGTCGTACTCTCCCTCAAACTTCCTCTTTGGTCCTGTAATTTTAAACTTTTTAATTCCACTTACTGTAACGACTTCTCGTCTCTTTGTTCTACTGATTCTGTTTTCTTCAATTTCTAGTATTTCAGCTGTTTCACTAAGGACCATCTTTTTCAGAGCTTCAAAGTTTAACGTTTCGGAGGTTTTCAAGTTTAATGTTAGGCCCTTGATTTTACAAACGGTTTTCAAACATTGTTCTTTGGTTGACCAGACAAGGTACGCGTAAGTTTTTGGCCCCCCAGAAACGAATTCAACGATGAAAGATCCAGCCCCGTAATCACCTACCAATTCATCTGTCATTTCCCCGAGGTAATCTCCCGTAGGGACTCTATACAAACCTCCCCTGTAGAAATAGATACAGCTGTCCGTGTCGTAGTAGAGGACCTGACCGCCCAAGGCCTCCAGATGTTCATACAGTTTAAGTCTGGCATGAGCAGTGGTGTAGGCCGCAATTACAACATTTACAGTTTTTAGAGCCTCACTGGCATCATCAACATTCTGCCAGTTAACTAATAAAACCTCTTGGTTGATTACTTCAACAAACTTTACTTTCTCTCCTGGTTGAGTTAACGATTTGAATAATTCTTTAGAGTCTCTCACGATTGAAGTTTTTGTCATGTTTTCTCGTTGACCAAACTTGCCCCAGAATGAATTTAACATTAATTTAGCTACTGACCTGAGTCCTCCATTTTTAGCAATTTTGTCTTTGTCCAGTTGAATACCCTCACGCTCAAAGAAATTAGAAACATACTTGTCTTTATCCTCCTCTGTTTTACACCATGCGGGATACCCTGAAGCTTCCTGCTTTACTTTCAAGAATTTATTAATAAAATCGGTGAAAAGTCCACCTTTCTCGTATGTGGCGACTTCATACTCCCACAACTCATACATTTCTAAGATCACATAGCCTTTTTCTACAGCTTTTCTAATTTCATCCATGGTCCATGTTCCTACCATTGCCCTTTCCTCACTATCATGAAAACATTCCCCTTGGTTTAAAGTCTCCCCGCAAGTTCTACACAAAACAAACATCAATTTATTATTCATTTTAGCGGGGAGTACGGGATGATACAAGTTGTAAGGAGGTAGAATCTTACATTTTAACAAGCCCTCTACTTCAAGACCCCTCTCTCGGCACTCATGTCCGACATAAATAGTAGGGTGTCCAACGGGATACTTACAATATTTATTTACAAACGGATAAAGGGAACAGACATCGACATATTGGATTGTTTCTCCCTCTTCACATTTGCAATACGTTTTAGTATTACCCGTCCTACCTCCAAAGAAGGAATCTCTAGGATTAAGTGGAAGTGTGTTTAGAATGGACAATTGGTTCAAGTGATTGAGTTTTTTGTCTTTCTTCAAAGCTCTAAACTCACACTCCCACATCTCTACAACTTCATAGCTATTAAATTTTGCCATTTTGGACTTGGTTCTCTCATACCTCAAGTGAAGCGAGTCTGAAGGATCCTCCGGCAGAGGTTCTTCTCTTCTATACGAGTAGCATTGGGGGCAACGGTGCCAGTAGCACCCGTGGAACTCATAGATGTTTTCCCCGTCAAACCCATCTACTTTCATTCCTTTAATTTTAACTTCTTTACCACGCCCCGCATGTTGAATCTTTACTCCACGTTTCTCCTCCTCCCACGTTAACCACTGTAAAGCAACGGCTGACTGATTGTCTGCAAGTCGGTACCCTGATTTTGGTATAAGTCCAATAGTATTTTCTTTTAAGAAGTTACGGCGGAAGGCCAAGTTACACGCACTGGCGATTGTGATAGCCTCGAGAAAAGGATCTACGTTACACTCTTGAAGAAGGAAGGCTCTAAATTTTATACACGCTTGGGCTAGGATTTCTACGTCTGAAATACAGTACTCCAAGATTTCCTTTTTAAAATCAAACACGTAATCTTCAGTGACTCGTTCATCGTACCATTCTTCAAAGGCCTTGTGTGGTTTCTCAAACATGGAATCTGGGCAGTAGTACTGCTTGTCGGGCATAGGACCTTTATAGTCCTTGTTCGCCAGAGTGTTGAAAAGATGCGGGAAATAGCCCTTTTTTCTCTTGGGAGGCAGATCGAAGGCGTTAGGAAGTGCAGAGAGGGCCATGGGAAAGTAGCTAAGTGAGTCCACATACCTTACGTTGGCTACTTCAATCAAAATAGCTTTAGTTCCCCTCATGACCAGATCTGGTGTGAATTTAGTTTGTTCCAACACATACTTTAACAAAAACTGAAAATCAAAGCCATGCCCGTTGTGGGCAATTACACAGACATCTTTAAATTGTTTCCGAATTTCCATTACATAGTCCATAAACTGTTTTACCGGTTCTTTTTCAAATACCCTTTGCCGTTCCGAGCAAGTTTCACACTCACCCCCATTAATACATTTAAAGCAGTACTGTTGAGAAACGCACAAGTTGACTTTATGAACTTTTTTATCAGGGTCTGAGGGAAGTAACTCATCCTGCCTTGTTTCCAAGTCAAAGAAAATAAACAAAAAATCACGGTTCATTGGTGTTCTCCTATCTACCCTCATGAAACACTGATGCGCGGGGTCTTTGAACGCTTCACAGGGTTTACAGTAAACCTCTCCGCATGCATGAGCTGTCTTACGTTTTTTTGGATAAATCATTTTCTTACAGTCACGGCAGAGTTTTAAAGTTTTACAAACTTGTCCTTGATAGGCTATTAAACACCGCTCGTTTTTGAAGAAGCGACAGCAAAAACGGCATGTGATGCCTCCGTGTTCTACTTTACAGGAATGTGAGATGGTCTGACACTGAGAACAGATGTTTGAGCATCGATGCTCTGCTTTGTAGTCAAAAGGGACGTAGCAGGCTTCACAAAAGAAATTGCAAACAAACGCAGCAGTTAAGTTTGTAATTACATTATAATGACCGTTGTGAAAGAGAAGGTTAATTTTTAATTTAGCGCCCTCATTACCTCCTTCAAAATAGACATCCCGGCCTTTTTTGTCGTAGTTGTAGACGGTAATTTTGTATTTTTTAAGATGGAACTGGAATTTTTCAAGCTCAGGGATTCCTGCACCCTCTTCCGGCATTTCTACACGGGATTTTGCTATGAGCTTATTAGCTCTGAAAGTTTGTCTTTTCCCCTTGTCCTGACGTATTGCTTTATACTGAGGATCACTTTTTGCATACGCTTTACCTACCACCAACGCTCTAGCCAGGCATAAATTGTCTTTGTTGTTAATTACTACAATACCCTTCCAAGCATAACATTCTTCATCAAATGTATTATAAAAATCGGGTCTTACCCTCCCAGAACCTACTGGAACGTTTATCCGTGCTACATCTACTTTAAACGTGTCTGTAGATTTAATAGATTCTGAATTTGATTGAACAATCCCCCCGAAAATCTCCCAAAGGACGTCACCGGTAATTTCTGAGACAGGCCTCAAATCTACGTACCCCGGTTCTTTACTTTTTAAGTTTATAGACTGTAATTTAAACCCAAAATAATCGGTAGGTTCAGCGTCGGCTTTGGATGCCTCTACAATTTGATTAAAACCTTTTCTTAGCCAATCAAACTCAGAGATGCCCCTGGGAGGTTTAGTAAATTTAAAAATAGTATTAGTCCCGTAAAGTCTGAATTTTTTAACATACGTTTGAGCGGTACTAAGTAATTGTACCGGATTTTGAGGATCGTTTTTAGAAACTTTCATCCTTTAACACAGAATTAAATTCTTAAAACAAGCTAAACTGTGCTAACGCTTAAAACAGCAAGTACCCCAACCAGAGTCAAGCTCACACGGATATAACTGAATTACGCAGAATCAATAATAATCTGTGCAAGAGAATACTTACGCAAGAGCAGCGCAAAACACTTCTGATCAGCGTCGCGACTGAAATCAGACTGAGGTAATGGAGTCGGTCGTTAGATATATATAGTGAGAGGAACTGTTACTTTTTCACTGTTTGATCTACTAAAACTGATACTTTTGGAACTGTTACCTTGAAAACTGTAGGAATGGGGATGGGAATGGAATGGGCATTGTTGGACCTGTTACTTTTTTTTGAAGGTTACTTTTGGAACTGTTACTTTGTAGCAGTCTTCATTTATATTAAATGAACAAGATAGATGATGTAACTGTAACTAATGGAACTGATACTTTAAAGTCATTGATCAAATTCTCTGAAAGAACAGGTACAGAGGATCTACAAAAGAGCACAGTACCTCTGTATTACTGCGCAAGTCAGAAAAACACTAACACACAAACTACGCAAGTCAAACCAGAACTACAGGTTACCGAAAGTCAGAAAAAAACTCTAATGAAGGTAGCAAACACTACTCTAACCAAAACTACATTAAAAAACAAGAATGGAAAGTGAGATTACTGTTATTCAGCACATACAAACACAACACTATTCTTGACACAAGGAAGTGAGGTTAGGAAAAGTGAGGTTATGTTAGTCAATACATACAAAAACTGCTCTAACCAAAACTGCATAAAAGAACAGGAATAGAAAGTGAGGTTGCTGAGGTTAATTTACTGTACAAAAGAACCAGGGCAAAAAAACAGGTTACTGAGAGTGAGGTTATGTTATTCAACACAACACTACTTTAGCTACAAGGAAGTGAGGGTATGTTTACTTTCTTTACTGTAAACTACCAAATCGAACAATTAAATACAAACACAACACTACTTTAGCCAAGACAATAAACACGTATACATCACAAAAATAAAATGAAGTACACCATGCACGGAAAATTAATATAATACAGTAAGGGTATACATTTTGGAGTGTAATGGGTGAGATTAGAATAAGTAGGTTACTTTAGCAATTTAGATAATGCTCAAAATCACCCAATAACAAGGAAGACTCTCAAGGAAGGCTCTTGAAACAAGAAAGTGAGGTTTATGTTAACTCTCAAAACTGATGTTACTGTACACTAGCAAGCCATAAAACGCTCTTAACATAGACAAGTCAGACATGAACAAGACAAGTGCATGATAACGTGAGATTGAGGTTAGGAAAAGCGAGGTTAAGTTAACTCTGAAACTTAAGGTTACTGGGCATGGGGTTACGTTAGTCAGCACATACAAACACAACACTACTATAGTCAAATCAACCAAGAAACTGAGTTTACTGGCAGTGAGGTTATGTTAGTCAGCATATACAAATACTACTCTAGCTAAATAAAACAATTAAATACAACGCATAACTCTACTCTTGATACAAGAAATTAAGGTTACTGTTATGTTAGCCAACACATACAAACACAGCACTACCAAGTAAAACAAGATGGTGAGGTTACTTAATAAAGAACAAGGACAGAAAGTGATATTACTGTTAGTTAACACACACAAGTATGATACAACCCTTGACACAAGGAAGTGAGGTTATGGTAACTCTCAAGGGTTACTGGAGGTGAGGTTAGTCAGCACGTAAGACGTAACACTACAGTAGCCAAGTCAAACAATAAACTGATGTTACTGTACACTAGCAAGTCATAAAACGCACTTAACACAGACAAGTCAAACACGAACAAAACTCCCGCGTGGGAAAACTCGAAAGTGATGTTAGGAAAAGTAGGGTTATCTTCGCCAAGCGCAGCAAACGCAGGGACACGTCAGATCGCAACGGAGAAGGGAGCAAAGAGAGAGAGAGAGAGAGAGAGACAGAGAGAGAGAGAGAGAGAGAGAGAGAGAGAGAGAGAGAGAGAGAGAGAGAGAGAGAGAGAGAGAGAGAGAGAGAGAGAGAGAGAGAGAGAGAGAGAGAGAGAGAGAGAGAGAGAGAGAGAGAGAGAGAGAGAGAGAGAGAGAGAGAGAGAGATAATAGAAAGTGGTGGTGAGGTGGCTGATGCAATATGTTTATTTGTTACAGGAGGTAGTGACAGGGCAGTGGTAGCGGATGGGGACAGGTAGTGAACGCCGTCTGGGTGACAGGCCTGGAGGCGATAGTAGTGCGAAATTGTAGTGGGTGTGTCAAACCTTGAGCAGAACTCGGATTAACATCACAGCCAACAGGGTTACTTAAAATGTTACACCCGCCAGCTACAGTACACTGAGATAACAGGAGCTGCAGTTAGATACACAGAAGGAATTGAAGGAGACAGAAGGACGCGAGGGTTAAACAATTATCAAAAATGGTAGATAATTAAACACATAGGGTAAGCTAGTTAACCACAGAGGGTTAGATAATCAACCACAGAGGGTAGCAAAAGAAAAACAGAGGGTAGTTATTACACCCTAATTCCATTCCTCATAAGAACCCATGTTATTCTATTCTCCATAAGACCAATGTTGGGGACAAAGCGCGGGGCCTTACTGCTATTCTCCGTCAAGTAAAACTGGAGATAATTTTTTAGATTATCCCTCTATTGAAATAATATTTCTCTCCTTTGTCTTTTTGTTACTGAGTTACAGCACTTTTTACTTTTAAAACAGATATTTTAGAATCACTTATAAAACACTTACCACAGATATTTTATTGCACTTTTATAATGCTTAGACTGTTTTTTCGTTTAAATTAAATATTCCTAATGTTTAATGGTTCCAAATTACTAGAGAACACTTTTACGGTAAAAAATCTTAACTCTTCTTTATATTTTCTTACCACTATTTTATTGCATGTAAAACCATTTTGCTGACATTAAATTTGTACTATTAGACGACAACTTTAAGGTTTAATGTATCTAAAGTATCTGAGCTCTAAAGTAGCTGGCTTATATTTGCTAAGCTAATGTGATACGTTGGTAGAATTCTATTGCCACGGCTGTATGTGCTATTTGTTTGGATAAATAATTATAATTTAATTTGATTTTTGATACTTAAAACATTTTAATATTAATAAATACTATTTATTCTACAAAATTCTTAATGAAAAGGAACATTTTTACTACTAAGATGTAATGAGTAACAAATTGGAAACGGATATTCAGTGATGTCAAAAAGTTACAGTTTTAAAAATATAACTATTATAGCAAGGCACGTAAATAGGGCTAAATTTAATGTTGGTATATATAATTATATAAACACAAACACGCATTGAAGACACGGGGCCTCCCAAGTAGACCTTTGACGCTTTGAGGTGGACCTCACACTCAAATAAACTGTCTCAAATGTGTTTCCTCCCCCTTTGAAAACGTTCACACACAATGCTTGTTTCTAAATAAAATCGTTAATTTAAAAGTTACATATATTTACTATTAATCAATATAACATTTTTTCCTTTAAAAATAAGTTTATTTAAATAGAACAAGTCAATGTTGAGAATAATATTTAAGAATAACACTAGTACGTCATCTAAAAGCATAAATAATTAGTCTAATGAAATATAATTTAATAAATAAACCATATTCCTGGTTTTATGTTGCTTCCAAAGAATAACATGTCTCCATATTACGGCATAGCCATTAACACTCTAACATTGATTGGATTTATTGAACCACCACAAAAATCCATGATGACCCATACATTTTAGAATCTTTGTAAGTTGTCTCACTGCTAATAATAAAATGCCGTTTGGCTTTGCTAACAGTAACAAGTAATGACTACGTAATTGTACAACAATCAAACACCTGGTAGCATATTAATAAATAAGATAAAAAACTTACTGAACCAATAAAACTAATAAAAACTTATAATCACCAATAGTAGTTAATTATTGAACATTTATTTGATTTGCATTTCAGTTTAGGTAGTTTATTTTACAATGTAATATATTTTAAGACGCATGTAGTAAAATTACTATCCTGGAAGTAAAACAACTTTGTTGAAGATATACTTAAATATCGGTTACAGATATTTTATTTCTACTAAAGCCGGACATGCTGACTGACTATGGCTAACCCCCGATCTGCTCCTAACCTGCCTCCTTAACTTGATCTACCCAGAGGTTTGCTCCTGACGGTGTCCCACCCATACTCTTTTTAAGTCCTGGTTCTCTCTCCAACTTTGTATGTGTCCTAGTTATCTCAGTTCCACGATTTTGGCCAATCTTATGCTTTCAGGTTCCTTGTACCTTGTACCTTGAACCTTGGAACTCTCAATTTCGAGTTAAACTCCATTTCCTACAATATGTCTATAAACTCAAGTAATATTTTAGTTTAAGGGTTTCGATCTACCTCTAATTTTCTTTCGTAAGTGTCTTATCATTTGCAACATTTAAAGACAGGATGGTAAAATCAGTATATATATGTTTGTTTTTCAAAGAAATATGATATTACAACGAAGGTTTCATTTCTTTATTGTATGTTATTTTTCCCGTCAGTAAACTTTTTTTGTTAGGTTGTTAACCTTGTTTTTAAGATAGTGTTATTGTTTTAATGATTCTGGTTTTGTACCCTAAGACTGTATTTTTGTGATGTTATATTTAAAGTGTACAGTATATTTAGGATGTGAATGTAAAGTACAATGTGGAGTGTGTTGTCTCTAGTGGTCCATCTATTGTCTGGGCTGCTTTACCTCATAACTATCTAATAAGCAGTGTAGAACTCTTTGAAGGATATCATGGAAGCGAGTATTCCTTTGTATAGTAAAGCTTATACACAAAATACTTGAAGCCTTGAATCGTTTATTTTAACAACTAATGATTTGGAATATTAACATTTATTAAATATGAAAGGTTTAACAGAGAGGGACCCGGAACAATAAGTTATATCGTTAAGCTGTGACGTGTCTCCGCGTGTGGTGTAGTGTTGGAAATTAGTTGGCGATTCGATTCCAACCGATCACCTGACCATTGACTGATTATTGAATTTCAAACTGCACATGGTATATTGGATGTAAATGCGATGAAGCTGAGCTCTTAAATGGGTTCACCTATTTGCTGTTTAACAACATGACGAAAATATATTTATTAACCCCCCTATTTAACATTAGATGATTAATTGCTTACAAATTATTACAATGTTGAGTAAAATCAGTTTATTAATTAAGTTTAATTTATAAGTGATTTATGAGGAATTACATATCTAATCCACGGATATCATTGGGTTTAAACAATATTTGCATATGTTAGGAGTTTTTACATCACATAAAAACCATCATGTCTTGGGAGTAGACTTAAAATTAAAATGCACCTTTTAATTAGTTTGTAATGACTCGGCAAAAATTGTAATCGTTGTAATGAACCAAATGCTTAGTATCTTGTCTTATTGTGAAACCACAACAGATGATGACAAGGTCTTACCATTGAAAAGCTGTTATTCAAAAGTTTAATCGTTTCGAATGATAATAAATAGATTTAACAACAAAGATTTCCTGTAAACTTTACAAAGTGAAAATTTAAATTTCTTGCCTAAAAGTGTTTGAGAGAAAAAGGTAAGATTATTGACAACGAAATTAATGTTAAAATATTAAAACTTATATCCATAGAAATATTGTTCAACACCATTAAAACAAAAGCAAGGAGTACTCGTGTTTTTCAATAGATCTAGAACTAGTTGATCATGATAATACATAAGACATGAAAAATCTACTCCAAGTCAACATTGTTAATCATTTCATACTCCTTAGAAAAAGGGTGTGTTTACGATATAAAAATTATGAAAATGAATTAAAAGTATGAACCATGTACGATATTCAATAAATTATTCCTGCGTTCAGTGACGTCATTGGACATAATGCTGAATGAGGCAGTAAAAGCAAAGACCGCCACTTATGACGGAGTTTATATGGGATGAGCTTAACCACAAAACTTTCGTAAAACGTAGATTTATAGCAGATCATGTTCCTGGTAATTCATTAACGATCTTTGCAGATGATACGTCCCTATTAACCAAAAACAAGAATCTTCAAGATCTCAACTAGGAAACCTTTTCTCGAGTAAATAATCTTTCACAGTAATTCTCAGGAATATATCTTAACATTAATCCCAGTGAAACTAGTTTCGTCTTTTTCTCCATTGAACAAAGACGTAGAGTGCTTGAACAGTCTGGAACTCAATCTCCATCTGTTTGTGTCGGTGAAGAATTCATAGAGCAGTCAACCGATGCTGACTATCTCGGCACACGATTGGACGGGGGTCTCCAGTGAGATGATCATATTTGCAATTTGGCCATAGTATTATCTAAATACCCCCGTCGCAGCAAACCTGCATACTCAGCGAATTTCCAATGAATATATAAGATAACACATTAAAACACTTAACAGGATTCATAAGAAATGTATTCACAAACAAGCGATATTTAAAATATTAATTATTCTCCATAAGAATAACATTGGGCATGAGTACGCAGGTTTGCTGCAACAAGGCACACAAAATAATGGGTTTTTATGCAAATATCAATATAACTCATCTTAGTGAAGTCACATACAAAGTTTCATCCATATAAGTTCATAAATAAGCGATATATAACATTTTAAGTATTTTCCATAAGAATAACATGGGGACCAAGTACCTAGGTTTGCTGCTACAGGAACCATAGGTGAAAAATTGTTTTTTTTTTGTGCAAATAACAATAAACCACAACCAGATCAAGCCATATACCAAATTTCGCCAGTTTATGTTCATAAATAAGCGAGATATACAATTTTTCCTTTTCTCCATAAGAATAACATTAGACAACGTACTGTGTTTAGCACTTTCAATATCGCGGTAACCAATTGAAGTAGAGCAATGATCAAAATACCAAATTGTTTGTTTTTTTAAGTTGAATTCAATGGTATAAATTAAAATTTGATTTATATTAAAACTACTTGTGAAAACCCCAAAAAACACATTTTTGGGGTACAAAACCCCCAAAAAACCTCCATTCGGATGGTGCGATTCATCTGGTTTTCGAACTCGTTCAAATAAATGGTACTTTACACATTTGTACCAAATTTCATTAAGATCGGACCTTTTTTACGTGAGTTATCGTGCTTACGGACACACATATATATATATATATATATATATATATATATATATATATATACACACATATATAAAAATTTGAATGAATGGTGTTTTTTGCATCTGGGGACATCAAAATGAAAAGTTATAATGGTCTCGGGCTTAAGTCTTACCATGAGACCTACGGTAATAGCTTCTTCCCTATAGGGGAAATTCGCTAAAATGACTTTGTTCTTAGAAATATATCACATCTCAAAAATAGTATTTTATCCAAAATAGTATATTTTAACTTAATAGAAAGTAATAGTAGATATTCTATTGTACTCTGGGGCCCTTCAAGCAAGAAAACCCTGAATAAGATTTTTTTTATTCAAATAATATCAATAAGTAGTATTTTAAGATTAAAACCATCTGATTCTTGTTTTCAAAATTTTCTTGACTTCAATATTTTAACTGCTCTATCTTTGTACATGTAGGACACTTTGTCATACATTGTAGATTTTAAGTTGATTCCGGCACACACTCATTCCTACAATACTAGGAACAGGCATCTTAACCCTTCTGTTCATCATAGGCTAAACACTTATGAGCCTGAGTATATTGGATTGTAATTTTTTCCAAACTACCAAAACATCTGGTAAAAAGGCGAATTTTAAAATATATATTAAAGAAATGACTGTTCCTATGCCCTGTGAAGAGGTTTGTCGGGCCGATTTCATAGGTACGAGGTATGAGGTAGGTAACGCTGCTGAGGAAATAACCAATTCTGCATTAATAAATCTTATATCCACATACTGAAATTCTTATAAAGTATAATATCAATACTATATAAATTTACATACAAATTATACAGCAGTTGCGTCAGTAACTAAATATGTTAATTTTAAATGTAAAATTTTATTGCATTTACTGTTAAACTACATTGTATTTATTATCTGTGCAATGCCCGCTTATCTAGTTATATGGTCTACATTTACTATTACACATTACGAATGTTGATTATATTACATATATTTTATTCGGTATCGTACACTATTTAAAAACATATATAATTAAGGTAATTTGGTAACATAATGGGAGTTTTAGTTTTTTGTATGTTCGTTTCCCCTTTCAATCCGTGCGTTATTGTAGCACTTCATATGTTGTAAGACTGCAAGATAAATGAAATGTTCGGATATTATTATTCTTTTCATTATACTTCATGTGCACTAACTAGAGTCAGTGATTATAATATACTTCTAAATTAGGATATGAACTATTTATCTAGGCAGCTTTAATATTATGTTGCAAATTCTCTTACTAGGGCGTTACACATTCACGTTCACTCAGCAATATTAACAAATCCAGTTTTCACTACGACATCCATTGTAGTTATACAATTAGGTTACATCCCGCAGTCGGGCAGTTCAGTGTTTGTTTGTGATTTTGCAAATAAAGACGAACACAGAGTGCTTTGTGGCGACTCCTCCGTCAACAAGGGGCTTGATTAAAATTATAAATAAACAGCGTGATTATAAGTGGAACTTAATTCTTACTGCGTATTCTAAAACAAAAGTCATAAATACATTTATATCTAAAGGTTTCACCCTAAAAATACATATTTACACAACTTACATTAACATACAATCCTACAATTAAATGCAGATCTTATCAGTGTATTCAAGTTTTAAAATAATTAGCAGGTCTTATCAATTTAAATTTTTAGGTATATGAATATATTTCTTACACTATTGTAATCTTAAAAAACTTCTGTGGAATTAAGCTTCCCTAGTATATCTCGTAAATCAATACCACACAATTTACACACTATTTAAATTCATGGTGAATTATGTTATTGGTTTATGATTTGGTTTTCTTGGTTTAATTTTCCCGTATATTTGTTTTCGATTATCCCAAGCTCTCCGAGTATTCAGAGGAATGCTATCTTTCTCTATGTTACAGATCCCAGTAAAATAAAAAAAAACCCAGTATTGACCCTGTTATCGCATTAAATAGTAGTTTATTTGGAAAATTACTTCAATTACTTTGACAAAAACAGAACGAAGTCTGTGCTGATGTGTAAAATTTCAAACATTTCTGTTTTATGGTAATTTAGATAATAGTTACGTAGGTTTTTTTATACTTTTTTATATGAATTAATAAAACCATTCGTATGTGTTTTGAATGGCAGGCAATACAAAGTTATACCTGTTTCGTAAAACAGCAAAGCTGACTTGTGAAGACAAACCAGACGTGGCGGAGTCTTCTTCTCTCCTTCTCGTTACATCCTTCCCCTGTACCTAACTTGATATTGCATATTTATTCTCATTTTATAGGAATTAATATTTTAATAAAGGATATTCTTGACACAAAATTGTTTATAACTCAACTACTATTTAGGTAAAACATTGTACCTCTAAGTACAGTGTATCATCCCAATTTACAAATCCGGTCTAAAATCACTCTTCAAAATTTCAGGCTCATAATCGCTATTAAGTCATTTAACATTTTAACAGTTAACAGTTACAAAATCAAGGAAAATGTGTAAAAATTAAATTTATCAATTATCTGGAAATAAACAATATCCACCAATCAGTATGGGTTTAGGATTAATAAATGTACATCTGACACAATTTTTGATATTTCAAGATTTGTCAGTGATTGTTTAGGGAAGGCTAATAAGGTTATAATTACTTCTTTAGATTTAGCAAAAGTTACTTACCGTGAAATGTGATAAACCTCTGAATAAATTGAAATACTCAGGAATTAGCGGATTCTCACTTAAGTGGTTTAACTGTTTCTTTCAAAATCGTACTCAAATAGTTTCTTTACATCATTCTTACAGTGACGTTGAACATTTAGAGTATGGTGTGATTCAGGGAAGTGCAATTGGGCCCTTATTTTTTATATATGAAAATTACATCACAAAAGTGTAAATTGAGGGGAGTCTGTTACTTTTCGCGGATGGCACGGCACTGGTGATCTCTGGGTACACATGGGACGAGACCTTTGATTTTTTAATCCCAATTAAATTATAAATTAAAATTAAAAAAATAAGTTTTAATAAATTACAAATGATAAAATTTAGTGCATAAAGATTAGATAATATAGCACCAGTACTAAATTACTATTACCACTATTATTACATTGTTATTTATACTAAACAATAGTTATGTTTGAATGGATTATACAGATGACATTGCTGTACAATAGGTGTGTGGAGATATCCGTCAGTGCGATAAACTGACAGACCATCATTGTGACTGTTTGATGACCTTCCACAGATCAACATGTAGCTGGAAAAGGTGAGTTAATCTCCTAGTATCAATGATATTAGTAATATTTATTGAACCTGTCAATGCTACAAGGTAGCAAGGTAATATTTTTAAAACTATTATCATATATATAAATACCGATACTGACGGAATGAAATCATCATATTCTCTGTTCCAGATGTTACCGAGCGCCTCGAGTGATAGTGATAAATTGCTAGTAAACTGTAGGGAGCAGGAATTTTGTTCTTATTGAGTTATTAAATAGCTATTAATAATGAACCTCACCTTTAAGGATATTGTCTATTTGGCCTTTATCGGAGGAAGAAATCCACAAATATTAAAACTATTATAAGTATTACTGTAAATATAAAGGCGATGTTGTAGTAACAGCTATCATACACTTAAGTTGACTGCCATGTTATTTGAGAGATAATGTTGAATGAAATGAAGGTAAATAAATTCGTGATAAACTAAGATTTCTTTTAATACATATATCATTTATTAAATTTAGCTTAAGATAAAATCTTGCCCTTATTTTGAGACCCTTTTAACGCTCCAAAACAAGCTATACTTTATAAATAACCTATTTATAGACGGTTTTACTTCTAAAGCAAGATATGCTGTGAAATATATACGGACACCGGAACTGGTGACGGGTCCACGCTGATATTTATGGGTGGAGTTTTCTGTCTTTATGAACAGTTCTCCGTCCTAATCGCCACTTATCGCCTTCGTATGGTGACTCTGTAGCCTACTTGAAACAAACACAACCGTTCAATTTGATTCAGTGGTTCAGTTTGATTCTTTTAGGACAGTTTACCCTCTATGTTGTACAATATTAGTGTTCAGAATCCTGTTTATAACACATAAATCATATCCAAAGCTTATTTATGTATTACGTTTTTAAACACAGGGTTGTCTCTACTTATCGGTTTTGCGCGGCAAAGTTTTAATTACTTAAATGTTAATATAAAACATTTCTTGACAATCTGAGCAAAGCCGTTTTACAAAATCTATGAGCTTTGAGTCATAGTATCTAAACTGTTTTGATTTTAATATCAATAATACATTATCATATTGAATACTTATATTTTGTAAATGGAGTAAAGAAAGTAAAGTATAACAAATAATCACATACAGCTAAACAACCCTGATAGAATATTTGACCTAATCATGTCAAGAATATTTGTTGCAAACAAATAGTTTTGTTTTGAACGGAGTGGATGCTAAAAGTCCAAATAATCAAACTTTTAAAAATACCTACAGCTTTCTTATGGGAAGAAATATATTGATCATAGATTCTTTCAAACCTCCATATTTTTGAGTTCTATATTATTATTATTATTGAAATAGAACTCATTATTATTACTATTTTATTAAGATATTTTTCCTTTAAGTTTATAGGATTCTCAAGTTTACAGTTCGTACCTGAAGTTATTGCTTGTAAAGTTACACACAAAACCGGATAAAAACATCACAGGTATAACAAAATTTGTTCGACATATCTTTAAGCCAAATTAATCAAAATAATCCTAAATACCTATAATTTTAATATCATATTCTTCCAAAATATATATTCATCACAAACAAAAAAACGTCTTATGTTTTTCTTTGTTTTTATTTCAAGAGGATTTCAATAAAAATCAATAATTTTTGAAAGCGACTTGTGTGTTAAAATCATAAGTAGACTTACTTGGTTTTAATAACATCTAAGAATGTAGTAAAGCACTTTCATTTTAAATCATGACTGTATAATTATGATTCCACAATTGTCTTGCTTGTCAAACACAAACATATATGTAAAGCAAAGTAAGGTTTAGGCTTAGAACTTTGTTGGTCACACTCTTAAAGGAGAATCGGTGGGTTGAAGTAACGAGTGTAAGTGTAACAATAAAACACTTAAATACATAAAAGTAATCATAACAGTTTTTTTCTGATTATTACAAACGGGTTTTAAAAATAAATATAAAATATAACAGCAAATATAATTTATTATTATGTATAATACTGGACTGAAACCAGATAAATAGTTATACAATTTTTATAAACTCGAGATCACTGGTTACTTGAGCTTACTAAATCCTTCTGGATTGAATTCGTAGCCTCGTTCCGCTTTCACGAGGTATACTATGCAATTGATACTTGTTCTTAATAGTGATCAAATATTTGTTTTGATTATTAGTAGTTCTTACTCCTAATCTATGTAATAATACGTATATTACTGTGTGAATGACATGACTTTTACTCCCTATTCTAGGGTTCATTACCGAGGTTATTTATGCAGCGTCTTTGTCAACGGCTTAATACATAATGGGAGTGTTAAACTAATTTTCTCTTTTTCCTCAGAACAACCTTATTTTCCTTTGTGACACAAAATCAATGAATGATAATACAAAAGAGACTTTGACTACCGACCGAATTTTATAGCATATGATAGTTGACTTCATTGGTTGATCTACAATATGGTCTCGGAAAATGAGCTTAGTTATAAATCTAGGATGTTGGAGATTGAAGAAAATATAGTGAATAAAATAGATTGATGGATATATTATGGTTGTTAAACTATTAATCAAATTCTCACTTTAAACTTGTTATATTATATAAAGCAATATACAGCTAAAACTACGAAAAAATATCTTAGCATAATGGAAAAACTACTAGAATGTCATATTAAAATTGGTATACATGGTCATAGTCATATTTAATTCTGAATAGATACGATGGGTTTACGTCATTTGTATATCTCAGTCGTCAGATAAGGAAACAAAAATAAACAATTGATTGATAGATTGTTTTGTTTATATTTTTCCTTTACTCTAATTTTTTAGAGGGCAGTTAATGAGTTAATCTAATGTCTTTGTTTTGATTTAATTTCCGGTTGTAAATAACCTGATGGTATAAATTATCGTTATTAATGATCTGCGTGTTGTATCTTACTAATTGGATTGATGACTAGGTGGTATATGCAACGTAGGAATAATAGTTTGACAATTTTTTATTTTATACTAGCTATGTACCCGTCCTTCGTACGGGTTGTATATAAATGGTAGATTAACTAAAACAAATAACAATCCACATTATTTGACAATATTCAAATTACATTTTACACGTTTAATGTATAATTAAATCAAAGTTAACGAAATATACTGGCAGATAGTTCGGGTCCTGTTTCTAAGTCGAGGAACTCTGTCGGGTAGTAAAGGGCGTGTGGTTTGCGACTCCAAATCGGTACACGTAACACTTTGGATTCGCTTTTAGAGATAAAATAACTCAAGTACAAACAAAATAAAAAATATCGTGGAGGGGGGAGGGGGCAAAAATATAAAATGTGTGGGACATAAAATAAAAATATAAAATCGAACAGGGGGAAAATATAAAATCGGGGGTGGGGCAGAAATAAAAATTGGGGGAGGAGCAAAAATAAAAAATCGGGGGGAGGGGGCAAAAATATAAAATCAGGGGGGAGCAAAAATATAAAATGGTGGTAAAATATAAAATGGGGGTGACATCAAATAAAAATATAAAATCGAAAAGGGGGACAAAAATATAAAATCGGAGGGGGGAGCAAAGTATAAAATTGGTAGGAGGCAAAAATAAAAACCGGGGGGAGCAAAAATATAAAATTGGGTGGGCAAAAATATAAAATGGGGGGGACATAAAATAAAAATAGAAAATCAAAGAGAGGGGTGCAAAATATAAAATCAGGGGGGGGGGGGTAAAGGAAGTATCGGTAAAATTTTTTTGTGCAAATAAGAATAGACCACAACCAGATGAAGCAACATTAATTAATATTCGTTCATTAATATTAATTAATAGCTAGCTGACAAACCCGTTCTTTGCACAGGGGTTTTCTCTACCCGTTCTTTAGTCAATGCAATTTGCATTTTAGTTAGCTTGAAACAGCTGTTCTTGCTTCTGCTCTTTAAGCTGTCAAATGTAAGTATCCACATCTGTTCGCATTACAGTTTCTGAATGTTTACTTTATTCTGAAATGTAAACATTGAAACTTAGGACGTTCACGGGGCGCAGCCCGAGGGGATTTTAAGGAAGTGAATAGGCCTGTGTATTGCATGGGTTCAAGATCTACCTATGTGTAAAGTTTCAGCCCAGTCGGTTCAGTAGTTTTTGCGTTCACCCGGAACATCAGACAGACAGACAGAAAGACAGACAGACAGAAACCACCTCTTCTTTATAATAGTATAGATTTTAATTGAAGCTAAAACATTATCCACTAAAACTGTATCAACTGAAACATAAATTAACTGATTCCATTCTCTTATAAATTCTGTAACGTCAGCAGCCAATGGGACAGAGATAAACAACACAAGACAAAGAGCGGCAGATGGCGCGACAGTCACTAAAGGATTCTGTCCTTAACTTAATAAATTACTTTTTCAAGTTATTTAATCATTTAGTTTCAATCCGACAATGTTGGCAATCCGACATAAAAATTGTGTTTCAGAAATACATGGGCTACTTTTACTGAGGTTCTACGTTATTAATTTTAATGACCACCATTTTCACTACGTTTTTTTTTCAATTATTACTGTAAAATAAACTTTGACAAAACATGATCTTCACTGTGAACTTAAATGGGTCTAAAAATCAGTTAAAATACACGTAAAAAATATGATAAGCACGTCACATAATCGCTTGTAACTGTATTAAGAACTTTGATCATTTTAAAAGATACATGATAATAAAAACAACAGGAACAATATTTTTAAGTGATAATACAACTTCATGGAGATAGATATTGTTTGAATTTATTTCCCACTGGATGTATTAAAATATTAGAATTTTTTTATAGAATATTATTTAGAATTCAAATTTGCGATAAAACCATGCATCCCTTATAACATTTAGTATCGGGGAGACCAAAGCTACGCTGGTTGATATTTGATTAGTTTAGTTTGTGAAAAATATGTCTATATGCAATCTTTATTTAATTGTATTACTTATTTTTCCAGAAACCAAGTGTTCATACTTTATGTTGTGTAATTGCTTCTTTGATAGTTTACTGGTTAATTTAAGCACAGCTGTTATGATTCTGTCGTTTTGATTTAAAACTCCATAAGCCCAATGTTAAAATTTCCAATTTTCAAATGAGATTTTCAACAAAATATGAATTTTCCTGGGGTTGAGGTTTTACCAATCTTATTTTTATGTCAAAAAGCACAGAATTCCAAAGTTTTTACATAATCGTTCCGCTATATTCCGAGATAAATTTTGCAGACAGACAGACAGACATTGCTCGTATTATAGTATAGGATAATACTTAGTTGTCATGTTTTGTAAAGATTTAAAGCAAAATGTATGCACAAACAATGATGTAAGTTTTGTACGATAAAAATAAATCAATTCGGAATCTATGCACTATTAAAAACGTTTATAGTAATGATACAAACTGTTATTAATTATAATTAAATACAAACTCTAGTGTTCGAAGGTAAACTACACAAAGCTCTTGCATCGTGCATCTTCATTCCCAAGTTCTCGGTTGCTATCTTAACCTAATTGCGTAACCCTGTTACGTCATCACCATAACATTGTTGTGCTGCTTCGTTGAGATTGGGTTGGATTGATTAGTATGAGTCGGTGCAATGATGAATGAGTAATCTTTACCAAGTATTACTGATTTAATATAGCTTGATTTACTTTCCAAAGGTTTTATTCTTCTGTGTTCTGATGCAATAATTAAGCGGATGGTTATTTTTCCCAAATATAAGGGGTTAGAAATTGTTATTTATTTCTCTAATTTTATGTCTCTAAGTTAGGAACGTATTTCCTATTGGGGACCATTATGATAAAAAAACTGTAAATAGTATAATGTGTCTAAGTTATATCAAAAGGATTTCGGTAACAAATAAATATTTTTTACCTTAAATATGGTATTTGAATATGACCTTAACTATTTGTAAAATAAAGAAATCTCCAAACAATGGTTTGCCAACTAATAAATTTAAAAAGTGAATTATTAGTTTTATGATTATCGATTTTTCTGATCATGATAAATGGTTAAGAACAAAAGTGCGAATTTAATATTGAAATTGTCTCTGGTGTTTAGACCGTATGGACCATGGGACTAACGTACTATCTCTCTAATAAACCCCTACTAACCTTAGTGTTATATTTTTAAATAACATTTTTAATGAAGAAGTTAAAATTATTTATTTTAGGTATTCGCATAGCAGGTGGTAAGAGCTTTAACCCATTGGCGTAGACATACGAGCAGGTCTCGTTCCTTACTTGTAATTTTATTAACGTGTGAATTGGAGTATAAAATTGGTGTTTTTAAATGGATTAATGGCATATTTTAATTAAAATATTGTTTTCTTTCAGTTTAGAGAGTCGCATTGGCACACACACAGTAGACATAAGTAAAAATTAGCAAAATCAGTGTTGACCATGTGCAAGTCTCAAAGAATTAACCTATCCCGTCAACTTCCAAGCAAGCCTGCCACCGTTTATTTTACTTGGGCCCTCCCACCAACGTTGCCACAGACTGGTTAACTCATTGAGAGTTGCACAACTGGTCAGTTTTGGTCGTGTGCGGGAATCGAACCCACGAACATCGTATCGCCACCTGGCCAAGGTGTTTCCACGACGTAGCCAACTCAGCTAACACGACCAAAGGCCTGAACAAAAGGTTAAGAACAAAAGTGCGAATTTAATATTGAAATTGTCTCTGGTGTTTAGACCGTATGGACCATGGGACTAACGTACTATATCTCTAATAAACCCCTACTAACCTTAGTGACATATTTTTAAATAACATTTTTAATGAAGAAGTTAAAATTATTTATTTTAGGTATTCGCATAGCAGGTGGTAAGAGCTTTAACCCATTGGCGTAGACATACGAGCAGGTCTCGTTCCTTACTTGTAATTTTATTAACGTGTGAATTGGAGTATAAAATTGGTGTTTTTAAATGGATTAATGGCATATTGTAATTAAAATATTGTTTTCTTTCAGTTTAGAGAGTCGCATTGGCACACACACAGTAGACATAAGTAAAAATTAGCAAAATCAGTGTTGACCATGTGCAAGTCTCAAAGAATTAACCTATCCCGTCAACTTCCAAGCAAGCCTGCCACCGTTTATTTTACTTGGGCCCTCCCACCAACGTTGCCACAGACTGGTTAACTCATTGAGAGTTGCACAACTGGTCAGTTTTGGTCGTGTGCGGGAATCGAACCCACGAACATCGTATCGCCACCTGGCCAAGGTGTTTCCACGACGTAGCCAACTCAGCTAACACGACCAAAGGCCTGGCGGCGATATTAAGTGTTTTCAGTCAGTCCGCGCCCCTAGCGGATAGAACCGTAGACGCCCGCGGTCATTAGTTACATATTTTGCTACTAGAGTGCAGCACCAATCAATTCCCGTTATAGGCTACTACAAATAGAATAAAATTACTACCTCAATGGGTTAACTAAAGTAAACTTATTATCAACTAAAGGAAACTTGAAAACTAATTATTTTTAGAAAAGAAACGTTTTAACAATATTCTAGATACGTGTATGAACAGCTTTAGTATAAATAAAACATTTTTAACCGACATTTAATTATACCTTTAAAAACTTGTTTTACTTCCAGGTTAAGTGAGAGTATACTACATGCGTCTTAAAATATTTTACATTGTGAAATAAAATACCTAAACTGAAATTTAAATATACTAAATGTTCAATAACTAACTATTGTTGGCAATTTTTTATTTAGTAGTGGCACCCTGATTACAGAAAAAGTATTTTTAATGACGTTTGTAAACAATAAGTTGCTTACCTTCTTCTTTAATATGTTATCAGGTGTTTGATTGTTGTACAATTGCGTAGTCATTACTTGCTATTGTTTGTTAAAGATAATCAGAGTTTTATAATTACCAATATCAGCGGAACTGTAAAGTAAAACTACCAAAGATACAAACATATCTAGGTCATCATTGATTTTTGAGGCAATTCAATAAATCCATCCTAAAACTAATGACAACTCCGTTATATGAAGATGTTTTATTCATTGGTAGCAACATTAATCTAGGAGAATGGTTTATTTATTAAATTAATTCTCCCCGCAATAATTATAAATGCTGTAAAATGTCGTCTTAGATATTATCCAAAACTTATTGTAAAATTTCGTATTTAAATTTAACTTCGATTTGAAGTACAAATTAAAATAATTATTATACTGACTAATTGGGAATATACAACTTTTAAATTAACCATGTTATTTGAAAACAAGCATTGAGTGTGAACTTTTTCAAAGGTGGAGGAAACACATTTGAGGATGTTTATTTGAGTGTGAGGACCACCTCAAAGCGTCAAAGAGAATCGTTCGAGCCCACAAGTCTTCATTGCGTTTTTGTGTTTATAGATAAAATGTAGTCCTATTTGCGTGCCTTGCTATAAAAGTTATAGTATTACAGCTGTCGCGTTTTTGACATCTCTTAATATCCTTTACAATTTGTTTCTCATTACATCTTTATAATACAGATGTTTCTTTTTATAAAGACAACTGACCAATTATAGTATTTAAGATTATTAAAATGTTTAAAGGTAAAAAAATACAAATTAAATTATAATCATTTATTCACAAACAATGCTGGACAATTACACTTGCAGCCGCAGTACTAAATGTTTACCAACGGATCGTCTTAGCTTAACAATTATAAGCCAGACTCAGATAATTTTAAATATTAAAATTATTTAATGTTAGCAACATGTTTTTACATGCAATGGAACAGAGGTAAGGAAATATAAATTAAGGTTTAGATTTTTTACCGCACTGTGTTTTAAAGGGTGCTCTAATAATTTCGAACTATTATTAAGGATATTTATTTGAATGAAAAACAATAAAGAATTATAAATGTGCGATAAAATTATTCTAAAATATATATTTTAACAGGAAAAATGCTGTAACTCAATAACAAAAAGACTCAGGAGTGCAGTATTATTTCATTAGAAAGTTAATCTTCCTCCATTTTCTACTTGACGGAGAATGTTTCATTTTAATTCACTCAACTTCAGTTTTACCTGCTGATATCTTCATGGACTTGTGATTGGGTTTTTTAAAATCAACTCGGTTGATATCTCAATCATTTCTTCTCATATCATTAATATCTTCTTTGCTTAATAGAACTACACGATCCTTTTTTTCATAACATTATACGTAGTTTAATGATTTGTATACAAATTCCAATCAAGTACTTATAAACACTTAATGCTTCTCCGATGTGTTAAAACTGTGTAATCAGATAGTGTACGGTAGTATTTTTTCTAATAATACCAATCTTTGGCATAATATAATTTAATAGGTTAAACCTTCATCATATTAATTTTAATATTAAAAAATATTAGTTGTATATTTATTAATAGTGTTGCTTTATATTTTACCAAAACTTTAAATATAACCCTTACTCTAACTAAACACTTACCGTTTACACACAGATGGTATACTTGTTATGGAGCAACTTAAAGAAAATTAAAAACCTGCGAAAACGATAAATAAAGCTTTACTATGAAATAATGGAGTAATAATCAAGTTTATTAAAACTATCGCAGATAAAATCTAAACTGACATTGGCAAGACCCGCGTCGACGGTCGCATTGTACGATTGTTTCGATTCCGGGAAAGCTTAATCAGAGTTCCATCTTACCGAGCCTTAATTGATCTACTTTCCGGTAATTAGTGTTGTCTTTTAATCAGCTTTTATCGAGGAAAAATATCAGCGCGTACTGTTTGTAAAGGATGTCAAAACGAACAATAATTTTAATTTATTTTCTATATACACTGGTATATAACAATAATACGATACAGGGCTGACTGGAAATGAAAAACTGTGAAAAAATATGTTTTGTGGAAATAACGTTAAATAACATTAAGAAGTGTAAAAACAAGAATAATGCTAAACAATTTTATGGAGGATAAAACAACTATTTATTTAATAATATATTTGAATGGAACTTGGTATTTTTTGTACTACTGGTACTTTATATATAGAAAATATATGGAAAATGTATTAATTCCTAAATCACCAAACACCTATGTCAGATGAAGAACAAAATAGTGCCATATAACCGGCCTAAATATTGTTGATCTCTAACAATTAAACATGACTAATATAGACAGAATGTGTCGTACGTCATTTGTGTTATTAATTCATTTAATTATTAAAACGTTTTTAAATACATTTTTTGGTAAGGTAGAGCAAATGATTATCAAAACATACTATCCAACTACTATGTACATTCTTACGTGTAACTCTGAAAAAGATATATTTTTAGTTTTTTTTTTTTTTTTGACATACACTAGAATATTTAAAAATGGTTTACTATATTTATTTATATATATTCTATAATTATAACTATATTACTATAATCATTTATATTGTAAGCCGATATTCTATAGAATATAATCAATTATTCTATAGAACATAACGAGTTCGCACGCAGCACGCTGACGTGAGGGAAGTGAATTTCCAAATAAAAACTTTTAAAACTAAAAATCAGTGTAAAAACATACATTTGTCCAATTTTTATTGAAATCTGAAAACATTGATTTTTTGGCTGTTCTGATACTCCTGGTTTCATTTACTTGCAAAGCTGGGAATACAATTTTGCCCAATATAAGGTTAGGAGAAGGTCCAGACAGGCTTGAAAGTAGGTGTGAGGTTGCTGGGGATGATAAAAGTACTCTAACAAAGGAATAACAGGCTTTTCTCGTGTAAAACCCCCATAAGACAACGTACTGTGTTTAGTCAATACACATTTTCTTTAATAACTCGGTGAATATTTGTGCTAGAATGACGAGGAGGGCTTAAAACTTTCACCTCTCTAATTCCCATCCTTTTACATGCATTTATTTTATATCTGGGGCTTTTATGACCATTTTTGGGCCCAAATACTCGAAATTTGAAAGATTAATCCCCCATAAAAGGGGTTTGGAGTTTTCCGATCGTTTTGCCCAACAAACTTGTCCAACTGATTACAGAAAGGAACGTCCCTACCAAATTTGAATAAAATCGGACAAACATTGCGACCGCTAGAGTGCAAACACATAATATATATATATATATATATATATATATATATATGTCTATATATATAGACATATATATATATATATAATTTTGAACGACCCCCCAAAACGTGTTCAGGGGGTCACGTTAGGAACTTCTATGGTGGTCCCGGGCTTAAGTTTCACCGTGCGGGTCATGCTAATAGTTCACTTTCCATAGGAAATTCACTAATAACTATAACTGTATAAACCAAGAGTTTAATTAACTGAATCCATTCTCCAATAAATACTGTGACGTCAGCAGACAATGGGACAGAGTTAAGTAACACAAGACAAAGAGCGAAAGATGGCGCGACAGTCGCTGAAAGCTTCTGTCCTTAACTTAATAAATTACTCTTCAAGTTATTTGTTTACTTATTTTAAGTGTGTCACTCATTACATGAACTTTCGGTTTTAAAAAGTAAAATCTCTTTTAGTTGAATATATTTTTAACTAGATTACAATTGTCTCAGTTATCGTAGTTTATTTTCTTGTTTTAAAGTAAACTAGAACGTTATAATAAATCCACACACTTTTGAGTTAAAGTTTATAAATATTTAAAACGAACATTACTTTTTACGATAAACACATAATTTCAATGCAATACTAATAAGAGTTCAAATACCTGAAAACAACGAACCACCGTCAAGTAATAAAACTTAATACTCTTAGAACAATTAAGTGACTTTAAAAGAAGAACTTGTTAAAAAAAAGGCTCGATTACATATCGGGGAATACAAACTCCAGACCTACTGTCTTATGAATTAGAGCAGTACTATCAAAACTAAATCGTTTGGCGAGTCTAGCAAACTGTTAGTAGTATATACGATATTTCCATGATATATATTTTATTCCTTTTCTATTATTTACGAGAAACATATCAAAACAAAAATGTATTAAGTTGGTTAAATTACTATTTAAGATAATTCTAAAGGTTTATCTTTAGCATCTAACGATTTTTAAAATTTTGAAGGGTTCGTAGAAATTGCTTGTCGTAACTTTTTAGAAAGGGGGTTTCATCTAACTTATTTAAATGTTTAAAGATATACAACCTATTTGTAATTTTAAATCAGCAATGATGAGATATTCGACATCAATGTCCGGCAAAATCACAGCTACTATTATAACCATTATATTTATACATGGTAATGAATACATAGGCTAAATTAAAATATTGAAATACATAAACATTTAATGGACAATAATGATATAGCTACTGATTTACAATGATATAACTCATGAAAGAGAGTATACTATTTTTTATTGTTTTTTTAATGCATCCTAAGATTAAAAACAATTTATAGACATATATTCTAACCGTTTAAAAACAAATACAGGTTAAAATATAATTTATAAAGTTTTCATAAACCGTGCAATATTCTGTTTTAAATATATTGCTATACTGTTATAACTATACTGCTGACGTCGCAGAATTTATAGGTGAATGGAATCAGTTAATTAAACTCTAGGTTTATACAGTTTTAGAGTATTATATTCTATAGAATAAGTTAATGTTTTCTCTAGAATATCGGCTTTTAATATAAATATATGCACATGACCCTCCTTATAAAATTGCATTAATAACTTTAATATTGTATTAAACATGGAAGAATAGTTCAAATTATGCTTAGGAAAAAGGATAATCCACACATTTGTACCTTTTCCTACAAGTTTCTTTCAAAAGTTATCAATAATATATTGAAAGGTTCTGAATGTAAAATTATTAAATAATACTGAAAATTCAAACTTCATTTTCGCTTACTTCTCATTAAATAAAACTAAAATGCTTTGTTAATGGTAAAAAGTGTTTATTTTTAATCAGCGAAGTAGCCAGAACTGAAACCCTTGTTTCAGTTTACTCCCAACTTCCAATTTATATTTCTTATTTTCCAAACTTTCTTTCCAAATTAAAATAGTTTATTGACCTGGAAAATAATTGCACCAGAAACGATTGGAGATCGCAATTTCATTACCTCTTATATAATACTATCCGCAGGGTTAAGGTAGTATTAAGATGTTGATACAAGATATATGTTGTTATGTTTATATTATTATTAAATACTGACATAGTATTCAAATATTACCAGTGATTTACATTTTATTATATATTAATATTATGTATTATATTTCATCCGTATCTCGTGCGTGGTTTTCAAAACTTCCAAAATGCAAATTAAATAAATTAACTATAAAATAATTACTACTCAATATCACTATTATTTTAGTAAATAAATCCCTATTGGTTACCAAAGCTAAAAATTGGATAACCAAATAACAGCTCCTATGATAAGCTAAAAATTGCTCTTTAAGAATTTTAAAGTCTACCTAACATAAAATTGGAGTAAAGTAATGTTTTGCAGTGCTCAAAATGTGAGTTATAATTGCACTGTTGATATAGAAAGTTTCTGGTCCTAAACCATTTATGTCTCTTACTAATTATGTTTTAATAATCATAGGTAAGGCTAAATTAGTTGTTGCATCTAGCAACAACTCGCTATCCTTTGACACAAGTACAATAAGCTTATACATAAACCTAATGTTATTACCTATGTTATACATTCCTTTATGTTCGCCTGGGAGACTTTGCAAAGAGCTTAAAAATAAAAGTTTAGTATAAGACTGTCGTTTGCAAATCTGCTTTATTTTATTATTTATATTTATAACCGTAGAATTAACTATGCTTGTCTATCCTGGTTAGACTGAGGATATTCTTTTTTAAATTACCTCTACTTGTATAGGGAAACTGTTCATAAGCAGAAGGCCTACCACATTTAATGGCGAACCTGAGGTGTATGGCTACAAAAAGCATGATAATCGACTAATAAAACTATATTCTATAATCTTAGTTAGATCAAAATTGATAAATGATCAATGGCATGCAGTCTTTCTATATTAAAAAAAAAAAACAGAAATGAAATGTGATTAATGGATGTTTTTTAGCTAAACAAAAAGAAACATACGTTCACAAGTAGTAAGTAACAGCTGTGAACAAGGCAATGCATTTAAATCAGCTCTTTATGCCAAAATTGAATGTCCCTATTGGTATTCATGGTGCACGCCTCTGCATGAACCCACTAATTTAATCCGACCAATTAACCTCCAAGAGCATTTCATAGTTCGATTTGCAATTACAATTGCCAATTTCAGTTGCGAAATTGTCAAAGGAACACAAACAGCCTAGACTTATTAAAATATGGTGAAAAAGTGTAAGCCAGGATTAGAAGAGGATCGGTGAATTCCCTCTCCTTGTAATCCCGCCTTGTATTTTCGTTAGACATGTATTTAAATTCACGACCTTCAAAATATTAACTAGGTGTACACTCATTCCTCGCGTACAATTGAAACACATGATCAAACTTAAATCGAGTCTCATTAGTGGATGTATAAGGAATACGAATACAAACCATGTTTTACATTTACAACATTTAGGTAAGTTTTGTGTATATATATAACTACCAGTTACCCGGCGCACGTTGCTGCGCCCAAATTAAGTTGTTTACATAAATAAATTCAAGTAACACAATTCAAAAGATAATAAACCAGCCAGTGTTTACATTTCTTTGTTTACATTGTGTTGTTTACATTTAAAGTTTAAAGAAACTTTGAATTGTTTTAATTACAGCTGTTAATTTTGTAAACACTAAATTTCTAAAACCTGACACTGCACCCTTGTATGCCCTCTGGGTCGGAGCCCTTTGGACAGATTTACACCAAACTTCACACAAACCATCCTTGAATAATGCTTAATAATGCCTGAAAGTTTCATTACAATCTGTCGAGCGGTTTCGGAGTCCATAGGCTACATACATATGTATATACATACATACTTCCTCTTTTATAGATATAGATAATTGCTTAAAATACGTTAAGAGAAGTGAGTGTTTTAGTTACACAATCGTGTTTTATGATTATTCACAGAAGGAATTTATCCACGATTGGTGAACAATGTTTCTATCACTATGCAGAGGTATCCTATGTTCAAACAAATATTAACATGAACAATGAAACAGTTTTTTTTGGGATAAATAAGGTATCGGCTGTGTTACCAGGTCTAACTATTAAATACAGATAGACCCATGGTTTTATGATTTTTATGAATGTAGATATTTATACACATTAAATGTTAAATTAGTTTGTTTTAATTCAATTTAATTTCGAAATATTTAATCAATGTTGTAGTCTTCTTATATGATTTTATCATTTCAAAATTGTTTCAACAATGGTTTTTATTCAAATAAATATGACTATGCATTTTATTTCATTCTATTTTTGTTAATGCAAAGTTATTCCACATAGCTGATCCACATGATAAGGTTGCTCTTTCAACGCTAAAGTGAATACGATTTTTTGTAAGTACAATGAGGCACAGCAACATAAATATTGTGGTCAGGCAGTAGGATGTTCAGTGACCTTAATACGATACATTACACACTGAATCACATATATTGAGAGTATTTTTGAACATTCCTCTACTTCTTCAAAGTGTAACTGCTTGCGCAGCTTTGAGTCAGTTTAGAAAATCTGTACCATATATATTGTAGTTTCAAAGTTTCTCTAAATTGTATTCATCTGTATAATGTTGTTTCAGACAAAGGTTTTATAGCTAAGTAAAGTTATTAAATATAAGTGCTGCATACGGAATTTAATTGGATCCCTATGTTTTAACGTCAACATTTTATTTGTTTTTTATATTATTTTATTTTTAATACAATTGTTTAAACACTTAGTAATTTTATTAAAAGTGTTATTGCATTTTGAAACTATCATCAGCTCTCATCGAACCAGACATGACGTCACGATTGGATCACGGGGTTCGAGAGTTTATAAAAACTGTTGGCTCTTTTTTCACAGCTCGTTAACGACCCGAAAGAAAACATTTGACAATTACTGAGCTGAGAAACAATGTTTGAAATCCATTAGCCGAGTTACACAGGTCAGGAATAGTCTGTTTAACAATTCTGTTTGGACGAAACGGTTTGGTGCTCGAGAGGTTGTTACTGTTTAACAAAACTTATATAAAACGATTTATTTTCGTTTCCAGGTTATGATTTATGAATAAACACAATATGTCCAATGCTGTTTGATTTTATCATTTGTTGAGTCGTTAAGATTTTATTAAATTACTAAATAACTATAAATTCTTCAGCAAGGTGTATTTATTAAAATATATCGTTTAATTACTATAATGTAGTAAGAAATATTTAACCATCAGTATTTTTTCACTTTAAGGTTACAGTTATATCACTATTAGTATAAAAAAATGTTATAAATGTATATACATTTTATTTAATATGTAGAATTTCGTCACACCCAGAATAATAAACAGAAAAGCAATTTTTTCGGGAATTGTTAATAATTAGTGTTCTGGTGAGTTTTACGACACTGTTGGCTAGTTCTTGACAAGAGTCCACTCAAGTTTTACTATTTGTAAGTGCTTTGATTAAACAAATAATTAAAGGAATAATGGGTTTCTCTTTAAGAAGGCCTATACATTTCTTAAAATCAGGACGCCCTTAGATTCCAATAATATAACTTTGGTCCCAACGTATGTTATGAAATGTATTTATCTGTTACAATCCCATAAGTTACGTGTTCAATTTTATTTTTAAATATTTGTAATAGGAAATTCAGTTTAAATTATAATCTATATAAATTATATAGACAATAATAACACGTGGCTATCTTAGTAACGGTATTCCAAATCAAACTCAGCTTTGCACAACCTCGGAACAGATAATATTGTTAATACCTCAATCCTCGAAATCGGTTTAGGAAAAAGGCGACGAGTTCAGTTTACATCAACCAACCTAGCACGTCATAACAGTGCATTCATTTAGAAACAGTGTCTAATAATGTATACAAATCACATTTGTGTGTCCACTAGTCGTTTTACATTTTGGTAATTCGAGAAAGATATAAATATTTTGAAAAACAATTTCTTGGATTAAAGTTGACTGTTTATTTTAAGAAACAGCCAGAAGTGATTTTTCAGGCCTTTTACTAAAGGTGAACTGGTAAAATTGGTATTATGTAAGTAAATTTGATTAATTATAAAACATACTTCCTATTATAATAATTAGCTTATTAAAGCAGTACTTAAGTTTTTATATAGTAACTGATAATAGAACAGAAATAATTCCATGAATCACAGTGAAAGTTTTATTTTTACTTGAAGCGGGACTACCCAAAGAAATAAGTATTTCATGGGAATCGGGGACTCAGTCTAAACCCGTGAAGCTGCATTTTGAGCGTGTGTGTTCTGAGCCGATAACGGCAGATCCTCGCTGTCCAATATAACGGCGCCCTGCGCGGCGGCCCTATGTTACTACCGACACTTATGGCCACTTTGTATATTCTGCAATCCTTGTTTATAGTGAAAAAACTGCAAAGCCAAATACAACTGAATTCTTCCATAAACTTGACTCCACAACTGGCAATGTAAAAGTGAGTTTTTTTTACCTCTGTGGTGTTTGAATAGGCTGTGAAGTTTTAGTAGTGATAAAATCAAAATTTATACAATTTTACAAAATGTATGCATTTTATACTTTGTAACATCTGTGTCGTCTAAAGAGTTCAAACAGATTTCAGACGACATTAAATACGAACAAACTTCGTTGTAGTCGGTAATAATACAAATTAAAGTATTTGTTTTTTATCTCTATATCTAATATATTGCTTACGCTCTGTTGCTTATTTAATTTTATAACATATATATATATATATATATATATATATATAATATTTTAATTGTAATTTAAACTGTAATTTTGAATTTAAAAATTGTTTAAATTCTTTTTTGTTGCTGTGTATTTATTTCTTTCTAATTGAATCTATTTAAAACATCAGAAGTTGTGGCAACCATTTATGCTTTTAATGATTGTAATTAAAGTTATCTTGTTCCAGCCAGTTTTAAAGGAAATTATAGATTTTCAACATAATCGCAAATCATTGAAGATTGAATTTTTAAGCTCACTAGATAATAGTTAACATTAATATGAACATAAATACGAACAGATTAATACACAGAATACAATTACTAGTTAGAATTTCTATAATGAACATTACAAAATCGTCACGTTTTTAAATAAATGTAATTTTAAATAATAACACACTCATTACAAATTTGGATTAACCAATACGGGTTATGTTATACTATTTATACTATGTTATACATTTTAAGAATTATTTTTTATAGTGAAAGTGTGGATTTAATTTAGTGTATCGAAAGTATTAAATAAATAAAATGTCGATTACACAAGACCAATGCTTCAAACTGAACAAGAAAAGTTACTAAAATGTTTTCTAAATTATACTTAATAATAGTTAGTGTGATTTTGAAATGGTGGGATTTCTACCAACCCGATTATATCACAGTGTAGCAAATCAATCTGCATGAAAACGACTTGAAATATTATAATGAATTAATCCAAACCAATAAAATGTAAAAGAGGAGTTCGTCGTTGCCCGCGGAGCGGAGGGGGAACTGAGTCAGAGCTTGAGAGCTTAGTGAAGTTATTAAAGAAAAGTTTTGTTTTCCCTGAAAATGAACGTTAAGCACTACGCCATAGGAGGTTAAAACATTTCAGTAATAATTGAAAACTTAATATAAGTTCTGAATACAGTTTTCGTGTCCACTTATTTATATGTTTGAATCTGTTATAGTGTATTTACAGATTCAAAGGGGGAAATAAGGCTCCGACTACCCCTTCTGCACAGCAATAGGAAAGGTTTTTTCAGGATTGCTCTTTACAGCTGCTTTAATTTAAGTTTAAGAATAATATTAAAGAAGGAAATATTATCTACACGTGTTCTTTTTTACTTCTTAATTTATTTAACCAAGTTCCATTAACGAACCCTTTTAAAAATGAGCTTTTTCAAACTACGGTACTTCAACTTGAGAAAGAAACATTATTTTGAAATTCTAAAAACGAGCATGAGTAGGATTATCTTTATTCTGTCAAATCCCGTTCATAGTATATTGATATCATAATTATCATAGCCGCAAACAGTAATCCTGCTGACCTCCGCACCGCTCCTTTTCCCTATCATAAAAATGTATTCTTACGTGGCGGCGCAGATTTTTCTCTAGGGTAGACCGGATCGTTAAGTTAACTAAGGAAATATCCTAAATTGGTTTATATTATGTCGTGTATAGTTTGTAAAGTACAAAATATGTTATGCACTTTATTACAAATTAAATAATCTGTATTAGTAACTTTAATACATCTACACACTTATTTATTTCTATAAAATATTCTGTGCTTAACAGTTTTGTATAAAATTACAGTACGTGTTTAATTCAACGTGAGAAAATTCATGAAAAACACCAGAAAAAATTAGAGGTGATTAAAAATGAGTCACTAATCTAATATTTACAGCAACAATAAAAAACAACTTAAAACGGGTTATCTTTGTAAATACCGTGTGTCGAATATATCGTAATAAAACGTTTTATATACATATATATATATATATATATATATATATATAATTAAATTTCTGCCTGAGTTGCCAGATGTGAGCAATGTAATGATTTTAACTTGTCTGATTCGAGGCTAAGTAAATTAAATCATTAGAACTAAGGACTCGTTTTATTATAGCAACTCGATCAATCAACATCTTAATTGTAACATTGCTGTTAATATTCTTGAATTAAAAACGCTAGTAGTCGATCCAATTTATAACATTAAAAAATATATTTCATAAAATGCACATTTCTTTTCACGTGTAACAGTTTCAATGCTGTAGTCTTGAAAAATTGAAGAAAATATGTAAGAAAAGTCTTTGTGGCAATTTTTTCATATAGATTTCTCGGGCTTGTCACGTCTACAAAACATATAAGTCAAGTTCGTTTGTTATGTGTTTTTGATGTGTTTGCACATATAGGCTAGGCCATTTAGACTTATACTTGGGCAGAATTAATAACAAGGCAAAACCAACTAGAATGTGTTAGGCATGTATCCCTTAACATTTTGTGAAAATTCCCAACTTTTCCCACTTTAGCAAAATCCGCCATCTTGGAAAATGGCGGATAATCTATAAAACACTGCAAGGTTCCACTTGAAAACGTATTGTTCCCAAACCATTCCATCTAGAAAAGTCCAATTAGTTTTAAATTCTTCGCCATAATGTTATCTACAAGGAAATACCATATTAAATTATGATAATATTATTTTAATAGTGAAAAAGTCAATTTTAATTTAAAATTTTGTTAAAAAATTATGACATGTACCCACTTTTTCTGATTTTCTGCCATTATTATTGAGAAAATGAAGTTTTAACTTCTTACCAAACTTGTAGAACTTTAAATTTTGCTTCATTTGCATATATAATATAACATGTGTGAGCAATATTGACGTAAACGACGGGTGTCAAATTACACTCTCATGTAACGAACTTGTTGGAACCAAAATGTATAGCCAGTGACGTATTTTCTATTGTTGCTAAGCAACATCTTTCAATGATTTTACTTATAAGATTAGGTTTAATTTATGTCTCTTAAAATTTTCTGAGAATTATTAACTTTTCCCACTTTAGCAAATCTGCCATCTTGGAAAATGGCCGACAAACTATAAAAGAGTGTAAGGTTCCACTTACAAATTATTTTGTCCCGATCCGTTCCATACCTGTTGTTAAAGTAGCAGAGGTTTAAGTGGTGACTATTGATGATAAGATATATAACGTATTTGAGCAAAAATGACGCAAACTATGATTATCAACGTACACTTTTGTGTATATAGTATCACCGCAACTGTGGAACCAAAATATGTTAATCCAATTTTATTAATACTTGGATTATGTGTTACAATCAGCAGTGTTAACTACAACAATCGTCAATCATCTGTTTTATATTTTTGTTTGTTTACTTAGTTTTGATCAACAGGTTATAAGTTTTATTAAGTGCACTGTGAGCAGAAAGTTATGTTCTAGAATTTATTTTTATTTTACGGAGTTAGATGTCTTGCAATTATGGACGTGTGTTTAATTTGTGGTGAATGTGAGGGTGATTAAAAAAAGTTTACAGAGGTGTTGATAAAATACAGTGATATTTTAGAAGATGAAGTGAGTGTAAGAACTGCAAAGTGTAGTATTGTACAAGTCCATGAATCCTGCAGGAAACTTTACACACGACGCCCTCCAAAACCTAAACAGCAAAGGAAATCACCAGATACTTTTCCAACGCCTAAAAGGTCAGAAACATTCAATTTTAAACAGAATTGTTTGTTTTGTGGGAAACCTACTTTGGAACATACCAAAAATCCAAGATTAAATAATGTAACTGAAGTTCGTACGTTACGGGTAATTACCCAAATCAGGAAAAGTGCCAAACAGAGGTGTGATGAATGGGGTGAGGTAGTAAGCATAAGGTTGACAGGTGTCATTGATTTGGTTGCAGTTAAGGGACGTTACCAACGCAACTGTTATCAGTACTTCTTGCGACCAAATTCAGTCGTGCCAGTTGAGAAACAACGTTCTTCTGGCCGACCTGAAAGTGAAAAAATTAATCAGGCTTTTAAAAAGCTTTGTCATCACATAGAAGAAAATGATGAATGCCAATTTAGTATTCCATACCTAGTTAAGCTTATGCAAGAGTTCAACCCCTTTGCTGAGCCTAGAAGTAAGAGACATTTAAAAGGAAAGTTGAAGGAATACTACAAGGACTCAATCGTAATAAGTGAAAAAGCCGGACAGTACAGTTTAGTGTGTTTTTCGGGCTACAGAGATACTGTTTTGACAGATCAGTGATACAAAGAAAAGTTCAGTAGTGAATCTGAAGAAAGAAAAAGAATAGTTTCGATGGCTGCAAACATTATACGTGAAGATATTCGGTCTCGAGCTTACGATTGCCGGTTTAACTAACTGTGTATTTGATGCTCAGCATGGAAACACATCAGTAGTAGTTGGCGAAGACACTGACCTATTGGTACTTTCCTATTGGTACTAATAGGCCTTTCGGACTGCAATACCTACATGATGATACCTAATAAGGGCAACCGTCCTACAAAAGTGTTTTGTATCAGGCGGCTACAAGAAGCTATGGGAAATATGAAAGACTATTTACTTATGATTCATGACCTTACAGGATGTGATACCACGTCGGCCATACATGGTCAAAGTACAGCAAAGTACAGGCTTTTAATAAAATTAAAAAGGACGTAAAGCTTCAAGAAGACATGTCTGCTTTTAAAAATGCCTCTGCTACACCTCTAGACGTATCTAATGCTGGAGAATCATTTATGTGTGTATTGTATGGAGGCAAACGCACAGATCATTTAGATAATCTCCGATACAGAATTTACTTGAGAAGCATTGCAACTCGTAGAGTAAATCAGCCTTTCAGGTTGGAGTCTCTTCCACCAACTTCAGAGGCAGCCAAGCAACACTCCTTCCGAGCGCATTTCCAAATTCAGGTATGGAAAAATGTAACGCTTGATCCGCTAAAATGGGGATGGAGAATTATCAACGGACAGCTCAAACCGATCACAACAGAAAAACCTCCTGCACCACAGAAACTTCTATGTTTGGTTTCATGTATATGTGACAAAGGTTGTGATAAAAGAAGCTGCGAGTGTATGAGAAATGGACTAAAATGCTCCACCATGTGTGGCCACTGCTCTGGCCACGGATGTTCAAACCGTTTTCTAGTAGAAAACAACGAATCTGATGGAGATGACGACCATGAATGCTAAGTGATAAACAGCCAGGCGTGATCATACAAATGTAAAATTCTATTGAATATTCTATTGTGTATTTGAACAATTATGACTAACATTAATTTATCATTATGGATAGTAACTGCGTAAAATGTACAATAAAGCAAATATTGTTAAAGTTTTTGGTTTTTTTAACTTTCTTATTTGTTATGACGATTAATAGATATAAAACTTATACCCATTTTTAATTTGTCAATGTTCAATGTACAGAGATCTATCTCTGTACGAGCTGTGGTTCTAAAAAAAAATAAATAAAACTCAGATATTCATAGATTTCCCCATGTTTGCTGATCTTGATTTCAAGGCCATGAGATGTGTCACCTATTCACATGAGTTTCAATAATTTAAAAACATTGCTAAGAACAACAGACAATACCCACTGGAATAACCATATTTTGGTTCCACAGTTGCGTTGATACTATATACACAAAAGTGTACGTTGATAATCATAGTTTGCGTCATTATTGCTCAAATATGTTATATATCATATCATCTATAGTCACCACTTAAATCTCTGCTACTTTAACAACAGGTAAAAACTTCATTTTCTTAATATTAATGGCGAAAAATAAAAAAATGAGGTCATATTTTTTTAGTTTTAATTTTAAATTGAATTTCGAACTAGGCCTACTAAAAAAATATTATAATAAATCAATACGATATTTCCTTGTAGATAACTTTATAACGAAAAAGATAAAACTAATTGGACATTTCCAGATGGAAAGGATCAGGAAAAAATAATTTTTAAGTGGAACCTTACACTATTTTATAGTTTGTCGGCCATTTTCCAAGATGGCAGACTTTGCTAAAGTGGGAAAAGTTAATAATTCTCAGAAAATTTTAAGATACATAAATTAAACCTAATCTTATAAGTAAAATCATTTAAAGATGTTGCTTAGCAACAATAGAAAATACGTCATTGGCTATACATATTGTTCCACAAGTTCGTTAAATAACAGTGTAATTTGACACTCGTCGTTTATGTCAATATTGCTTACACATGTTATATTATAATATATGGAAATGAAGCGAAATTTAAAGCTCTACAAGTTTGGTAGGAGGTTAAAACTTCATTTTCTCAATAATAATGGTAGAAAATCAGAAAAAGTGGGAACATGTCATAATTTTTTAACAAAATTTTAAAATAAAATTGACTTTTTCACTATTAAAATAATATTATCATAATTTAATGTGGTATTTCCTTGTAGATAACATTATGGCGAAGAATTTAAAACTAATTGGACTTTTCTAGATGGAATGGTTTGGGAACAATAAGTTTTTAAGTGGAACCTTGCAGTGTTTTATAGATTGTCCGCCATTTTCCAAGATGGCGGATTTTGCTAAAGTGGGAAAAGTTGGGAATTTTCACAAAATGTTAAGGGATACATGCCTAACGCATTCCAGTTGGTTTTGCTTTGTTATTAATTTTGCCCGAGTCAAGCCTGTTTTCATGCTACTGGTCTTAGACTAATATGTGATGAGGAAGATTAAAGCCAAATTTAAAATATAGGTCCATACACAGCACGACACTTATATTTAATGCTACATGTACACATAAACTTATATGTAACAACAAACTACACTTCTACATATGACACACCTGCCTACTGAAAATACATTTAACGTTTTCTTTACTTTCACGCTTAAACGCTAAGATGTTTGAAAATACATCTTAATTTAACCAACTTTACCTTTATAACATATTTTTAAATCTACGTATTATTTGCAAGCCAAACTATTTGCTGTAAGACTATATACTTACAGAAAGAAAACTCCAATCGCTTAACCTACCCAAATACAACATAAGAAGTACATTTCTGTAAATAAATCACATTACCATATTTACTGTATGATAACTAAGTAACTAGATAATAGCTAAGTAATAATAATAATAACTAATAATAAATAATATTAACAAATAATAACAGTAACTAGTTAATAATTAACTAGATAATAACTAGTAAAAATTTACCACTATCGAGTGTAAAATTTAATTAATTACCAGCACGATTAGCTAAGTGTGACATTCATGTTTATGTATCACTTTTGTTCACTAAGTACTTTACCTAGGACGTCTAATTGTTTAATCTATAACAAATTTCATTATTGACAATAGAGTAACGTATGTTAAAATTTTGTATAATGTTTGCTGAAAAATTAATTCATATCCGAACAGCATTGAGATTTGTTACAAGCACTCCTCGGTGTGAATAATATCGTTTGATTGATTTTTTAAAATTTTAAACTCATTTTCATATGTGCATATTTCCTTTTTACTTGAAGTTTAGAAATTTCACTATAAAGATTATAATTTCTAAGCAGTGTATTTGCCGGTAACTTTAACAGATCCCTTGTCTAAAGTGGTTCCTTCCATGTCCACCCATAAATAGGCCTCAAAACACGATGAGAAACAACATACGAGAAATATCGGTTATCTTTTATGTTAAAATAAGTCTAAAAATTAATATCAATTGGGATAGGAAGAGGTCAACACAATAAAGTCCAAAATAATTTACGATATTTATTTTACACAAAACAAATGTTAAGAATATTATTGTTCCGGATTATAATAAAAACAATTGTGTGTCTTGTGAAGACCGAAGCCAAGCTGTTTAGTGAAACCATAACGTGCAAGTGGGAGGAACGGATGATGGGTTACACAGTCAAGTGGTATAATTTGACAAAACAGAATACAACTAAAATAACTTATAATAAAATAAATCATGTTTATACTCAAACTTTGTGAGAAATGTTTCATAATAAAGGTTGCTTATACATCATTAACGTCAAATAGTTGTATAATGAACTATTTCGCAACGAATAAATTGACCTTAGCGTATGATAGAATTTATTAATTACAACCTAAGAACTAAGCAGTGGTCATGTTAATTCAAAAGTAAAATTGTTTAGTACAATATAAGATTTTTAGTTATTTTTAAAAAATAGGTAACTAAATTCTTTGAACTGCTGTATTTACATTTTGCTTACTTATAATCAAACATGGTCATCGATACCAGTAATGTATATAGGAGAACTTAATTGATATTCTGTCCTTCCACTCGTATAAATATAAAAATATTAAACAATATCTCCAAATTATAAAACCTTGACAAATCTGACAACAGCAAACACAACAGAAGGGATGTCGTTACGCTTCTCGTTTTGTTTTTATACCCCTCAGTTCTGTTTAGTGTCAGAGAAGTTTTACTTTAAAAGCTTCCTCCTGGTGTTTACCCACATGAGACACTTTAGTTCAAGAAAGCCATGATTCTCTGAAACTTACAAATGTGTTTCATAGTAACATCTCTGAGATTTTAAGTTGATACATCTTTAAAAGTTCTGAATGCAAAGTTGTAAAAGTCTATTGCCAGTGTAACTTTATTGCATTTGTTTTAGAGCACAATGTCATAATAAAGTCCTTTCTAATAACTAAAAAATAATTTAATGGACTGGGTCTAAGAACTGAGAGTATAATTGTTACTGCTATAAATATATTGCAATGAAATCTCTTCCGTGATTATTGTCTTTTAATTAATTTCTCTTTCAAGCATGAAGCTGCCCGTTAAAGCGATAACTTTTGAATGAAAAGTCCGATTTTGATGAAAATTGTCAAAAACGAGGAGGATTACGTGTGACGTAGTATTTGCAGGTTTGTGCGCCAGGCTGATCGGGTTGGGTTTGATATTTCTATACTTTTTTGTTTCACCAAAACAACTTTTTAAACTTTAATTTTGTAATTTTTATTTTTACCATTTGTGTTGTTTTTTGTTCTGATAATAGTTTAAAAACGGAAAAAACAATAATTTTAATCAATAAAACCTTTACTACGAAACAATTTGATACTGAGGAAACCCAGTCGAGACAATTTTTTACGAAGAAAATAAGTTTGTAGCCAAATATGTAGAAATAATAACTGTTTAGAGGTCAAAAATCACACATCATAAAGAAGTTAAAACATGATTATATAAAGTAAACGTCGGTGCCTAAATAATATCTTTGAGATGTTACAATTTTAGTAATTTATTAAAAATGTTTTAAAAGTAAGCAAGCAAAATTCTGTACGTTTATTCTCGTGAAATAAACAAATACTTTGCGCTGAAAACTGAATCTAAACAATTTGCCGACCGTTAATTTGTGAAAGGGCCATGCAGCTGACTGATGTTTCCTCGGCGAATCATGTTATTGGTTTCTCCACTCACATTTAATCAAATTTATCCACTGTTCATTTTTCTCCTTTTCAAATTCACGCCGTCTTCCCTGTTAAATGCCAAACCAAACTTTACAGACCTGAGAGTATAGTTGCGCTCAACAATACTTTTTTGATATGAGCCATGTATATTTTTAATACGCTAGGCATATTTTTGTCATAATTGTTTTGGAGCGGTGGTACTACCGATCACCATGTCCAAGGTGTCGTTAGAAAGGTCTTAGCATGTAGTTTTGCCATCAATTAAAAAAATTTATAAAAGTCACCGTGGACATGGGAAAATATGGGATCAAAGTCGCTATTTTCCCCATAGATATAATATGCAGTTACAAACCAACGATCGAGAAATCAGCTGTTTATTTAAGAAAGTGGTTAAACAAATAAAATCTGACCCTGATAAATGGTTATTGAACGTACAGCTGGCAACAAAACACCAGTTTTTATTTGCACGAAATCAAAACATAACCAAAAAATCGTTCGACATAATGGAGACTATAAGACGTCGACCAGGACGGCCAAGAGGAGGAGGCCGACGAACTTTAACTGACGAACTCTTTTCTTGGGTAAAAGCTTGCTCGGATGTGAGCATCAGGACCACTAGTTTATTATTAAAAAGTTATAACAAATGCAATTTATTATGTGATACCAATCCGCGTCATATTTCTAAATCTTAGAAAGTTACTTCTTAATTTATTCCTATTTGAGAATTGCCCCTGAACTGGTAAGACTTATGAAAATAGTGGTTTTATATTACCTTTCCGTCACCAGTTCTGTAGTAATCGTTTTTTCACGACCAGGTTTCGATATTAAGTTAAATCATGATCACGTGGAAGTCGTCCGATAATCAAGCTGTAACTATGAAGCTGTCCAGTAGACGTTGTCGAAAGTTAAAAGAGAACAAATACACACACCACGAAGAACACACGTGCATTGTTAACTTTTAAAACACGAAAAAATCAAATTTAATCAACGGACGGTCGGCGGCCACAATGTTCGTTTTTACACGCGTTAACCAGTACCGGCCGGCGCAGGGGAAGCCTGGCAACTATGGAAGCCGTATCTTGGTGAATTTTGGGTCCTCAGCCTTGGACTTGTCCTCCTGTGGGGGTAGTCACTTGTCAAAAGTAGACTCGTACACTGGCGACTATGGAAGCCGTATCTTGGTGAATTTTGGGTCCTCAGCCTTGGACTTGTCCTCCTGTGAGGGTAGTCACTTGTCAAAAGTAGACTCGTACACTGGCGACTATGGAAGCCGTATCTTGGTGAATTTTGGGTCCTCAGCCTTGGACTTGTCCTCCTGTGGGGGTAGTCACTTGTCAAAAGTAGACTCGTACACTGGCGACTATGGAAGCCGTATCTTGGTGAATTTTGGGTCCTCAGCCTTGGACTTGTCCTCCTGTGGGGGTAGTCACTTGTCAAAAGTAGACTCGTACACTGGCGACTATGGAAGCCGTATCTTGGTGAATTTTGGGTCCTCAGCCTTGGACTTGTCCTCCTGTGGGGGTAGTCACTTGTCAAAAGTAGACTCGTACACTGGCGACTATGGAAGCCGTATCTTGGTGAATTTTGGGTTCTCAGCCTTGGACTTGTCCTCCTGTGGGGGTAGTCACTTGTCAAAAGTAGACTCGTACACTGGCGACTATGGAAGCCGTATCTTGGTGAATTTTGGGTCCTCAGCCTTGGACTTGTCCTCCTGTGGGGGTAGTCACTTGTCAAAATTAGACTCGTACACTGGCAACTATGGAAGCCGTATCTTGGTGAATTTTGGGTCCTCAGCCTTGGACTTGTCCTCCTGTGGGGGTAGTCACTTGTCAAAAGTAGACTCGTCCGTTGTGTCTGATTTTCGATGATTTTATTAAAATCAAAAATATTAAATGTGAACTATAATTAAGTTTCTTATTTAACACCTTTCCGCTGTCAGATTTAAGGGCCTTGTAAATATGAAATTCTTCTAACGTATCAAGAATAAACCCTTTTTTACAGACTTCAACTACATATAACTTATTTTCAATTATTCCATAGCTATGATTTTCATCAATAAGGTGGTCTGCGTAACTTGATTTCTGAGGATTTATCCTGGGATTGGGCTTATTTTCTTTCATTCTTTTACCAAAGGAACGCCCAGTTTGGCCCACGTAATACTTATCACAGTCACTACATTGCAATTTATAAACACCAGTTTTTTCTAATTAATTAATTTCTGGCTGTGGTTTAGGTTTCAGTAGAGTTAGATTTTATTTGATGTTCTGGGGGCGGGAATGATGTTAAAAGGTTTGAGTTTTTTTAAGCAGGTTATGGAGTCTATGACCGTATTCAATAGGCACATTTTTGGGCGGTAAAGACTCGTTTGAGCTATTGTTATTACTATTTTTATCTAAATGTTTTTTGACAAGCCTATCTATTGTTTTGGTTTCATAGCCATTGGAAAGAGTCATATTTTTTATGATATTAAGTTCTGCTGCGTAATCATCTGGTGTGAGAGGTAATTTAATTAGTCTATTAACCATACTATTGTAGGCTGCAATCTTGTGGCCAAAAGGATGATATGACGTTGCGTAAATAGTTTGATTTGTAGTGGTGGGCTTCCTGTAAATACAGTATTTAAATTTATTAGCCTGTTTCTCAATGGTAAGGTCTAGAAAGTTTATCTTGTTACTATTTTCTGTTTCTAACGTGGATTTAAGTTTCGGGGCTAAGCCATTCAGGTAGTTGTTCAGTATTTGCAGCTGTCTAACATTCCCATCAAATAAAACGAGCATGTCGTCTACATAGCGAAAATAAAATATTATTTTTCCATGACTGGATTGTTATCAGAAAGGATGTAATTATTTTCCATACGATTTAAATATATCTCAGATAAGACCCCAGATAACGGTGAGCCCACAGCCTACCCTTCTGGTTGTAAATAAAACTTATTATTAAACTTAAAATAATTCTGTTTGAGTGTTATTTCAAGCAGGTTAATCAATTCGATTCTGGCTTCAGGTTTTAATAGTGAATAACTTTTAAGGCTGTTATCAATTATGGCCAAATTATCGTTAATAGGAACGTTTGTATATAAATTAATTTATTATGACGCCAGTGTGTGATTTTTCTTACATTTATATCCTTAGTTTTTTCTACTAACTCTAAACTATTTCTAAGGCTGTGATCACCAGGAATATCAAAATAAAACCTTAATAATCTGTCAAGTTGTTTTGCTACTTTGTAGGCCGGAGCAGTCCGTTGATTAAATTTTATTTTTTCGTGTTTTAAATGTTAACAATGCACGTGTGTTCTTCGTGGTGTGTGTATTTGTTCTCTTTTAACTTTCGACAACGTCTACTGGACAGCTTTCATAGCTTTATTCTCGGACGACTTCCACGTGATCATGATACAACTTAGTATCGAAAAATGGTCGTGAAAAATGATTACAGCATAACTGGTGACGGAAAGGTAATATAAAACCACTATTTTCATTACTTCTTAATTCCAGAATTTCATATATCAAGGTGTGTTGTCAGTTTAAATTTGTCTTTCGTAATTTTAACACTGTTGGTGGCTTACGTCTTTGTTCTAAGGGTTTTAACATGTTTATTATGCGGACAGTGAAAGGCAACTAAGCTTTCATGAGTTCAGGGAGGGAATTAGTCACTGACCTTACATTATCTCTTTTATCAATTTTACATTAAACAGTACATGTAGAGTTTGATACACTTATTTATACTGATTATATAAAATTGAAGATATATTTCTTACACAAATTTTTATAACAAGGATATTTTACTAGATTGGATTTTCTTTTCGAGGGATATTTTTTTCATAATAGGATTATGTATAGTTTTAGCCTTAGTGTTATGAACTAAAAACAGGAAAATTAATTATGTATACTTTTAAGGATTTTGATATTTGATAAACAATGTTTTACTTCTTTCTTATCAGGTTGTAATTTCCCCAAGACACCAGTAGGGGGCATTAGATGGTTCAAAACCAGCAAAGGCGCGGTGTGGACGCGTGGACGCGAGGACCCCCCCCCCCCCCGGGTGCCCCCCCCCCCGTGCCCCCCCCCCCCCGGGTGCCCCCCCCCCGGGTGCCCCCCCCCCCCGGGTGCCCCCCCCCCCCGGTGCCCCCCCCCCCCCGGCCGCCAGCAGCACTTTTCGTGATGACCTTGAACATGAGGAAAAAACTTTCGAAAATTAATAATTAGCCTATTTATCCACCGATTCCCACGGGACTTTTTCCAGAGTGTAGGCCTATCCCCAGGGAAGCGAATGACGTAAGAACCCCATAGATCCACCATTAAACAAGGCCGCTATTAATTTAAAACCGCGTTTTCCTTATGGGATCTCAGCTGTTTACCGACCGATTTTGACGAAACCTCACCACATGTCGGGCCGTGACCTAAGAAAACCATCGCTTAAAGAAAATTGAAAATCCACTGTTAAACGGGCCCGCTATTAATTTTCAAACGCGTTTTCCTCATGGGATCTCGGCTGCTTGCCGACCGAATTTGATGTGACTTCGTTACACGTTGTATGTCGGCTTGAATAAACCAAACTGCGAGTGGCTCCGTGGAGTCACGTGTCGAGGCGCGTGCTAGGGCCTACGTGACTGTCCCAGCCTGTTTACTCATTAGCGGCCTTCAAGACCCCTCCGTTCTAGAAGGTTCCGGCAAGTGCGTCGCATGAGGCCTCCTCCTGACTGGAGTGTTATGTATGAGCATGTCACGTGTCGAGGCGCGTGCCAGGGCCTACGTGACTGTTCCAGCCTGTTTACTCATCAGCGGTTCCGGGAACTGTTTACCGCTTACATTCCACGGCAAGCTAAGTGCTTGACCAGTCTGAATCTTGAGTTAGTCATGGAAGCATACAACCCACTGTCACTAGCTCAGCAATCGTGTATTGTAATAAGAAAGAATAAATACATTCTGTATCAGGGGATTGCACAATTGCCAGTGCCTATACAGCGATACGTTGCATCTTGCCTCAAGGGGTATGTTCGGGAACATGAGTTAGTGCTTAACAACCCGGAAACGGATCCTCAAGTGTTAGACTTGTATAATAGATACAATGGCAAGAGAGTCTATCAATGCCGCTACTGTCAGTACACTGAGCATTATTGTAATAGAGTTCTGTATCCTGCAAGAATTGTTAAAGTGTATCGCTTTTCAGACTCTAATAATTTGCAGCACACTTGTTTTTGCTGTGGTAAGAGTGCTTGGGAAGTGGATTGGCCACAAAACAATGATTACCTATCTACTTTGGTGATTTTAAAGTCAATGACCATAAAAACAGTTTGGGAGGGCTCTAGTCACTCTAAATTCTTTTTCTTCTTTCAATAAAGAAAAAATAAAAGATAAAAAAAATAAAAGGAAAAAACCCATAAATAAAATACTCCCTTCCCCATCTAAGACCCTCTGTCCTACCCCAACCCAAGACCCTCTGTCCTATCCCAACCCATAATCCTATTCCCATCCCACCCTAATAAAATTAGCAACGGTGGAGTGAGGACTCACCGGAACATCATGCAGGTGAGGAGCGTCACGTTTCTGGAAGCTTCTAGAAGGTTCGCTGGAGCGCACGACTCGGCTATAAAGAAGCTTCTAGAAGGTTCGCTGGAGCGCACGACTCTGCTATAAAACCGAGGCAGAGCCGCGCGCGCGCGACCTCAGTGTTGTTCGAGACGTCACCATGAACGGAAGCGGAGTCAGCGCAGCCGAAGTGGACCAAACGATCCGCTCCTTCCTAGAGGAGCTGAACGCAATGAACGATGAGAACGCCAACGCACCGCCAGTTCAGCAGGGATGTGCGTCAAAGAAGAAAAAGCTCGATGGGTGGACTGTAAAGAGGAAGGAAGTGCCTATCGATTCCCCGGCACTGTGCTGGTCCGCTGGCGGATATCAGTACACTGTGAAGAACCCTACTAACAGCGGTAACGTACTGTTGAAGATGAATGTGTTCAAAGGAGGTCGCCCCACGTTCAGCTGCGGCTTGTACTTGGACGAGGAGCGAAACGATGAAATCTGCATATGTCTAGAGGACCTGATATCCAGATTGCAAAACCTATGGCTGGCAAATAGCGAGACGGGAGAGTCAAGATACGACGGGATCACTAGGACCGCTACTCCTCTACCCACTTGGCGAAAGACCGATTGCATCATCTCAGGGAAAACCAAGAGGAGTGCGCACTCCAAGCGCGCTACCCAGTAAACGAGAGAGCGTGGAAAATTCCACTAAGCAGTTAATAACCGAGATGCTTCTAGAACAATCCACTTGTTTACGCAGTAAAGCTTTCCATTACGTCAGCCTTCCTGGAATTGAGCGTGGAAACTTCCACTAAGCAGTTGATAACCGAGACGCTTCTAGAACAATCCACTTGTTTACGCAGTAAAGCTTTCCATTACATCACCCTTCCTGGAATTGAGCGAGTAACTATGTCATCATGTTGTTGATACGCGTGAGTCGACACGTAGACACCGCCAATAAAAGGCGACTCGGTGGCGAGAGCCGGTCATTCTGCATCCAGCCGCTGCGCCATGCTCAACACGGACCAGAAGATGGACCTCAGGACAGCCCTCAATAGCTGCAAGGCCGCGGGTTACACTCGTATCGCGGATCTGCGGGACAACGCGGTGTACCCGATCCGCTCATTCGAGCGGGTGGATACACCGTACGGCGAGGCGGTGATGGCTACCTTGGAGGGTCTCGTCGGCGACGACCCGATCCGGATCTACATGCCTCGACGGTTCCTCACGGTCCTGGACGACAACGCCATCTCCCAGTACAACGTTGGCGTGGGGCCGAGGACGAGCCTTGTAAAGAGGAGCGGCCCTCCTGGCAGCAAATCTCCTTTCCTGGAATTTGTATAAAATAAACGGTATTTCCTATTCCCTTATTTCCTTCCAAAATTGAAAAAATAAAATCAAATAAAAAAGAGCAAGAAAAGAACCTTTAGTTACAAGAGCCGAGGTGGCGGTGCACGGCGGTCAGTAGACGCCATGGACTTGAGGTGGAAACACCCGTTCACCGCCATCGTGGCCGGGCCTTCGGGCAGCGGCAAGTCGCACTTCGTGACTCGCTTCATAGAGCACGCCGACCGCATGTGCGATACGCGGTTCGCCCGCATCACTTGGCACTATGGCAGCGGTGGCGGCAAGAGCCGTGCGGACTCTGCCGTGCGCTACGTAGCCGGCTTGCCGGACCTGGACGACTATGACGGTAGCGAGCCCGCCCTGGTCATCGTCGATGACATGATGCGCGAGGCCGGCTCCGGCGTGGCGGACCTGTTCACCAAGGGCTCGCACCACCGCAACATGAGCGTGTTCTTCATCACGCAAAACCTGTTTCACCAGGGCAGGGGCCAGCGCGACATATCGCTGAACGCTCACTACATAGTGTGCTTCAAGAATCCCAGGGACCGCGCTCAGATCAAACACCTGGCCCGTCAAGTATACCCGGAAAACCCCAAATTCATGGAGGAGGCTTACGCGGACGCCACGCGTGATCCGCACGCCTACCTGCTCATAGACTTGAAACAGTCCACGCCAGAAGAGATGCGCGTACGTTCAACCATTTTCCCAGACGATCCGGTGAACTACGTGTACCTGCCCAAGAAGAAGTGATAAATAGGCCGAGCGCGCGCCAGCGTCAGTCATCATGTCACACCGCGTGAAGAAGGACGCGGCGCTGCTGAGGGCCCTAATACACGCTACGCCCAAAGAACGCAAGGCCCTGTTAAAAGCGTGCGACAAGAGTCGCATCAAGTCGTTGTGCGAGTGCGCGTATAACGTGCTACGCGGAAACGTACCGCTTTCTCCCTGCCTCAAACGCAAATTGAGCAAACACAAACAGGCGCTCAGACGGCTGGTGAAACGCGGCGAGGGTTGGACCAAGAAGCGACACTACCTCGTCCAACGGGGTGGAGGGATTCTCCTACCTCTGCTGTTGAACGCTGTTCTGCCCGTTCTAGCGCAGAAGCTAATCGGACATGGAGTACGCTAGGAAAATGGTGGTTGTACCGCAGGAGCTCATCGAGAGATTGCGAGAAGGACCGGGACCAGGGCCGGAGCCAAGAGGAGGAGCAGGTAGCGCCAATAAGCCAGCCAGCCTGGACGCTGAGATGCATCGCATATTGAGCGACAAGCGGCTGGACGATACGGAGAAATGGAAACAATATCAGCAGGTGTTACAGCGGTTCCTGCACTTTTCCGCGGCTAAACGTCAACCCATAGGTCTGTCAATCATCGAGGGTGAGGAGAGGGAGGAGGAAGTGGCGGGAGGTCCGAGTCAGATGAAGCGCGAGTCTAGCGCCTCGGCGGAGGAGGACATTGTGGAATCGTTCTCAAAAATCTACAGGTCGGTGGCGCGCAACTTGTTGCGATTCATGACCCGTCAAGGCAGCCCCATCTCCTGGGACGCCAGTGGGGCGGTGTACGTGGACAAGGTGAAGATCCCCGATTCCAATATAGTGGACATCGCGCACAGCATAGTGAGAGCGCGAAGGGCGGACCGATTGCCTACTGGCTGGCATCAAGTGATGGCCGCCTTGAAGGACATGAACGTGCCCAAAGAATACGTGAGCAATCCCACGGCGTTGCGTTACCTAGGCGTGGGACTGGACTCGGCATCGAGCCCCTGGGGAGACACGACGACAGCCTCGTCGACACCCCTCTCACCGAGGTTGACGCCGATACTGGACCGCTTGAGACCGCGGCCCCCAGCGGCCAGGAGAAGGATAATAACCGAGGAACCCGACCGGGAATCGTCATTGGACAACTGGGAGCCGTTCACACCGTAATGGAGAAGTTGTACTACGACCCGAGCCAGCCCGGTTCCCTCGGCGGGGTGGCCGCCCTGGCCAGAGCCGCGCGCCTACCGAAACGTCGGGTAGCCGACTGGCTGCGCGCCCAGGACACCTACACGCTGCACAAGCCTGCGCGCAAGCGGTTTCCCCGCAACCGCTACGCCGTGTTCGGGCCCCGGGAGCTGTGGCAGGCGGACCTGAACGACATGCGCGGCCTGAGCCGGTACAACGACGGAGTCAACTACCTGCTGACTGTGATAGACGTATTCAGTAAGCGGCTGTTCGCGGTACCGCTGAAGAGGAAAAGCGGGCCTGAGGTGGCTGCTGCGTTCGAGAGGATATTCGCTGAGGCGACTCCTCGCTGCCTACAGACCGACAAGGGGACGGAGTTCACCGGGGCCGCGACCAAGCGAGTGTTCAAGAGTCACGGTGTAAACTACTTCACCACGCAGAACCCCGACGTGAAGGCGGCGGTGGTGGAGCGAGTCAACCGCACGCTTAAGACCCGCATGTGGCGCTACCTGACCTACAAGAACACGTATCGCTACGTGAACGTGTTGGACAGGCTTGTGGACGCCTACAACCGCAGCCCGCACAAGAGCCTGGGTGGCCTACGACCCGTGGACGCGGACAGCGGCGATGGTCAAACGGTGTACAAGGTGTGGCGTCACATGTATGGAAAGGCGATCCGGCGACACAAGCCCAGGTTCGAGCCGGGCGACACGGTGCGCATAGCCAAGGAGAAGGGCACGTTCGCCAAAGGTTACGAGACCAACTGGAGTAAGGAGCTGTTCGTGGTGGACCACGTATACGGGTCGCATCCTCTACCATTGTACGTGTTGCGCGACCTGAACGGGACGCCGCTGGAAGGGCGCTTCTACGAGCACGAGATGCAAAAGGTGATGATCGCCCCGGATCGCCTGTATCAAATAGATAAAATACTGGACACTAAAGGGCGAGGCTCCAGTAAGTGCTACCTAGTCAAGTGGGCCGGTTACGGAGAGGACTTCAATTCGTGGGTACCCGCAGCGGACGTGCAACAGCTGCGATGACGAGGCACGACCAGTTTTACCTGACGTTGCCCAGTAACAGTTCAATGAATTACTATCCCAACAACATGGTGACAAACTACACGACCCATCTACCCTCGACCGTTGATCTGTCAGACGGCGAGTGGGAGGTCGCTCTGGCGGAGGCGCACTACCCCTTCTCTTTTCTGACCGTCGGTGAGGGAACCTACATCAAACTAGTGCTGGGAATGAGGGACTCGAAAGGCGGGTTGGCCGTGGTGGACAAGTTGTTAATCAAAGTGGAGCCGGGCAATTACAGTAGTACCGAGGAACTCGTAGACGCAATCAACAACCACCCTCAAATGAAGAGTAACCTGTGCGCCTTCTCGTATGACGAGAGGTCCTCCAGGGTGGAATTGATGTCGACGTCTTCAGCCGTTCAGAGCCTCAAACTGAGCCCCAGTTTGGCGCTACAGTTTGGCTACGAGGTGGATACGGATATCGTCAAGCGTCACAGGTCCGTGAGGCCGGCTAACCTCTTCGCCGGTCTGCCATCACACATGTACGTGTATTGCGACCTGGTGGAACCCCAACTGGTGGGCGACGCTGTGGCGCCACTACTGAAGATCCTCAACATCGACATCAGGAATTACACGTACGGTGCCAACACGACAGTGTATATAATAGACCCGCACTACGTGCCGGTGATTAAAACCTCATTCGAGAGCGTGGAAATCGATTTAAGGGATAACCAAGGGCGACACTTGCCATTCCACTTCGGGACTACGTGCATGAAGCTTCATTTCAGGAAAGAGAGGCAGCGGCAATGAATCCGAGCGATCCCTATCTGGCGTATTACCGCCACCAGCAGGCGGGCCATGGCGTATCCTCCGTATTCAGAGGAGCCGCTTTCCAACGCGGACACGGCATCGGCAGTTTCCTAGGCGGGCTGATGCGTACAGTGGTCCCGTTGATCAGATCCGGCGCATCGGCGCTGGGCAAGGAGGCGCTGAGGTCCGGTGTGGGCTTCTTGGGCGACGTGGCAGCGGGCACAGCCGACCCCCGAGTCGCAGCCAACGCCCGACTCAGACAGTTTACCGGGTCGCTGAAACGTAAGGCCGATGAAAAACTGGATCGCGTGCTGAGCGGTGGTGGCGCCTATAAGAAGAGGCGTGTACAGCAGGTTACTCCTCAGTCTCTGGCGAAACTCCTCGGAGCGAGGAAGAAGAGCGCTGCCCCCAAGAGGAAGCCCGCAAAACGTGTCGCTAAGAAGAGGAGAAGCAAGAAGAGCGAGAGTACCGTGAAGGACATTTTTGGATAATGGCGTTTCTACATCAGAAGTCGTGCGAGTGTGTCAAGACCGAGTTGGACCTGTTCTCGCTACCGCCCACGCAGACCAGTATAGAGAGCGGTAAATGGGTGCAGTACAAGCCCATCTCCTCCCTGACAGACGACTCGCCCGTGGAGTTCATAGTTCCGGGCCACGGGGACGAGTACACGGATCTGTCACAGACGCTACTGCATGTGAAGGCTACCATTAGAACGGCTAGCGGAGGCGCTGTAATGGGTGATCAAGCGATAAAAGAGGTGGGTCCGATTAACAACTGGCTGCACTCGCTGTTCAGTCAAGTGGACCTGTACCTGAACAACAAACTGGTGTCTCCTCAGAACAACACGTACGCCTATCGCGCCTACCTGGAGAACCTGTTGTCCTATGGCGGTGATGCCAAGACATCGCACCTCACCGCGGAGTTGTTCTACGAGGACTATGCCGGGTACATGGACAATACTGAGGAGGATAATGCCGGGCTCAAGAACCGGAGGGAGTTTGTCAAGGCCAGCCGGTACGCGGACATGGTCGGACATCTGCACGTCGACCTGTGCAATCAGGAGAAGTTCATGTTAAACGGCGTGGAGATGCGCTTTCGCCTGATCAGGTCAAAGAACTCATTCTCCATCATGTCTAAAACCGTGACAGACTACAAAGTGGACATCGCCGAAGTCAACCTGTTCATGCGCCGCTGTAAGATCAACCCGAGCGTGCTGTTGGCTCACAGCAGGACGCTGGAGTCGGGTACAGCCAAATATCCCATTACGCGCGTGGAAGTCAAATCCTTCACGCTACCCTCCGGTATCAGCAGCAAGACTCTGGACAGTGTGTTTCTGGGACAACTGCCGAAACGCGTTATAGTTGGCCTGGTCAGCAATCAAGCGTTCAACGGGGACTACAAGAAGAACCCGTTCAACTTCACCCACAGCCACGTGAACTTCTTCGCGCTGTACATAGACGGTGAGCAAGTGCCATGTAAGCCGCTTCAACCGGATTATACGTTCGGTAAGGAGTTGTGCGTGCTCGCCTACCACACGCTGTACACCGGCACCGGCATCAATTTCTCAGACTGCGGTAACGAAGTCAGTCGCAACGAGTACCCCTACGGATACTGCCTGATGGCGTTTGATCTGACACCCGATATGGCGGCCTCTCAATCCAGCCACTGGAACCTGGTGCGCAACGGTAACCTGCGCATAGAGATTGGGTTCTCCGAAGCCTTGGCGGAGGCGTTCAACTGCATAGTGTACGCCGAGTTGGACAACGTCGTGGAGGTGGACCGTCATCGCAACGTCACAGTCGACTTTGGCGGGTAAACGAGTTGCCGCGCGCTCAAGGTCACCGCGCGCGCGCACCGTTAGGTTTTGGCGGGTAAACGAGTTGTCGCGCGCTCAAGGTCACCGCGGACCGTTAGGTGATGGCGGCGCGCGCACCCAAGGTTAACCCGCTAGGCGCGCTCCCGCCAGCGCTCAGTCGAGTTCAGTCAGCCGTACGGGATGGACGTGCCGCCACCGATCTACATCGAGCCGCCGCCAGCGCGCTGTCATCACGGAAGCGTGGTGATGGATATGCAGTGTTTTAAAGACAGTGATAATGACTTTCTACTGAAAGAGGTTTGCGTGGTGGACGTGACTACCGGCACGCTGCTCCTACATCACATCGCCCGCCCGCCCTTCAGTAAGGACCTCCTGACTTCCGAGAAACAGCGCGAGAGCGTCTGGGTCACTCGCCACTGCCACGGCTTGGAGTGGGACCAGGGGGACATCGCGTACGTCGCCCTGCTGGACAAGCTGCGCTCCTGCCTCATCCACCGCCCCCTGGTCTACGTCAAAGGATCGCAGAAGAGGGACTTTGTACAACGCCACCTCATAACCGAGCCCGCCGCCACCACCGCTCAGGACATGGAGGATCTGGGCTGCGGGTCGCTCAACGGTCCGCCCACCTACCGGACCCTGCGCTGTCGCCACCATAAGAGCTCCCACAACCGTTGCGCCCTTCATAACTGCATAGTATTGCGGGACTGGCTCGTGGCTAACGACACACTGGACCCGTCCACCTCGAGCTGCCTGTGCTGCTTCCGCCCACGATGAATACCGTCCAGATCAGAGAATGCCTGGCGAAGATCCCCGGACTGAGGAACGTTGCGGTCTACGCCTCTGACCAACTACCGGACGTGCCGGTCAAGCCTCTCACCGCCATCGTGTCCAACACGGTAGCACACACCGAGGGAGGCGAACACTGGGTGGCGTTTTACTGCTCGGAAGAGGACAGACTCGAGTACCTGGACAGCTACGGAAGGCCGCCATACCAGGCCGACTTTCAAATGTTCCTGAGGCGCAATCCTCATCACCGCCACTACGTCTACAACAGGTATCGGCTCCAGGGCTACGATACTTCTGTTTGCGGCTACTACTGCCTCACTTACCTGTACTGCCGGGCTGTTCTCCGCACGTCACTCAGCGACTACGTCCAGCTCTTCGACCCTGCCGCTCCCGCCGCCAACGACGCTCTCGTCCGCAGACTCTTCCACTCCATATTCGCTTAAAACTAATTTGTAAGGTTTTTGTAGTATGTGTATGTAACCTTATTACTGTACAATACATGCCTCATAATGATAAAGCTTGTGTTTTCATTTCTCCTTTCTCCTTACTAAATTTATAAAAATTAGCAAAACTGAGGCAGCGGGGCTGGACCTCAGGTTTATATACCAGCGGCGCGTGTCACTGGCTGAGCCCCCGCCAAGCGGCAGTGAAGGTCGCCAAAGAGGGCGCGTCACGAGACCCCTCGGACATCAGCAAACCGCTGAGCAATTCGAGGGTGCAACCTCGAGCGTCAGCAAACCACTTAGCAACTCCTTCCTGGGCAACTCCTTCAGGGCCGTCCCCCGACACGCGCCGCCAATCGCTCCCGGTTGGCGGGGGCTTTTTAAGCTGCACGGCTCGGGCCAAACGGCCCATAACGCCTTTCTCACACACTTTAAGCCTAACGGCTTTTGAGTGAGCAAAGGGGAGGAAATAAACAACTCAGGTTCGTGCTGTACATAAAGCTATTATATTTTCTTACAAATACTATTTACAAGTTTTTCTTAAAATTAATATTTAAAACTAAACAGGGAATTCCTCTTCCTCGTCTTCGTCCTGGCGCTCCTCCTCCTCCTCACCGTCCACCTCCATCCGCTGAGGTCGATCTCCTCCTCTCCTGGCTGGCGGTAGTGGCGGGACGTCCTTGTGTCCCCACGGCAGAGTGTGGATGCCGTCGGGGAGGACACACCGCTTGTCGTCAGTCGGGCTGAGGCTCAGCTTGTCCACTTCCACGGTGTAGACCCGGTGCAAGTGAGACTGGAAGCGGACGTTGGTGGTGCGCTTTTGGACCCCGTCAAACAGGCACTCTCTGTAGTCGTCGGGGGTGAGGACGTTCTTGACAACGCCCTTCGCCACCCCCTTGGCTCGCTTGAGAGCCTTGCTGCCGCCTGTCGCCGCGTCCTCGATGTCCATAAAGTATAATTTGGACCGCAGGCCGAGGTACTCGAATAAGGACAGGCCGTTGCACTCGTCCTTAAACTTTCCGATGACCTTGGCGTTGACGGGGCTGTAGCAGGGGTGGGACCTCGGATAGCCGCTGGTGTCGAAGTCGTCCAGGTGTTCCTTCATCTCTGCGTAGACGTCCTGGGACACGATGTCAAAGACGTAGCTGTCCGTGTCCATGTAGTCCACGGTGAGGCGGTCACCGTAGCGCTCCTTCATCTTGCGCAGGAACTCGTACATGAGCCACTTGCTCAGCTCCAGGACTGTCATGCCTACGTAGACGGGCTTGTCCAACACGATGTTGACCTTGGACAGATGCACCAGGGCCACGTCCTCCGTGTAGTACGTCCGGTCCAGGAAGTTGGATCTGGCGACGTACTTGGAAAACTTCTCCGGGGTGCACACCAGCTTCACGTTGAGGCGCTTCCGTACATTCTCGATGGTCTTGCCGAAGACCGCGTTGTTCATGAGCTTGAAGAAGTCCTGTTCGAACTTCGTCCTGGCCCTCTTCCGCAGCTCCGTGTTCATCAGGATGTACGGTTCCAACCACCGCGACTGGCGAAACGAGATCGCCCGATGCACCGCGACCAGCTCCAATCCGTTTTGCAGCGCCTGCTGCAAGACCCTGTAGTGACAGATGTAGTGCGTCTTGTCGTCCAGGGTCGTCAACAGTTTGGGGAACTTCCCTGTTGGCGGACGCTTCGTCTCGCAGCAGTAGGGAAGGTCCTTGTGCAGGTCGTGTAGGCGCGCGGGGTAGTGGAGGTCCACCTCCAAGATGTAGCCTCGATCGGCCTCCGCGTCCAGCGCCGCGACGTCCAACGCCTGGATTTCCTCTCGGCTGAGCCACTCGAAGTCTCCGGTCGGCAGGCGCTGGGACATGGCCCAGCCGTAGAGGTTGTTGGCGTCCAGGTACAGGAGGAAGCGCGTGGGCTCGTCCGGGCGGTAGTCCGGGCACCTGTCGTGGTTGGCCTTGGCGTAGCGGGTGATGGCCTGTGAGATGCCTCCTCGGATCCCCTGCTCCACAAACAGGTACATGTCAAAGTCCTGCAGCGTGTCCAGCTCCACACCGCAGGTCTTGAGCATCACGTCCCACGCGTAGGACGGCAGGGTGTAGTAGTGGGCGGGGTCCAGCCCGTACTCTGCCAGCGAGGTGTCGCGGAACTGCTCAAAGACATCGGTGAGCAGGGCGATGTCGCATCGCAGGTACTTGTCCGCATAGTCCTTGAGGTTGTGACACTCGAAGGCTCGCCACACGTTGAGGGCGTGCTCGTACTCCTCGTCCTTGATGTCCTCCAGGGTCATGGAGTTCCTGAACGCCTCCTTGGGAGGCAACTCCCTGGTCCTGTACAACGTGTCGTAGGACGTAACGAAGTCGTAGGGGAACACGCCCTTCCTGCGCACCAGGTCGAACAGCCGGTCGTCGGGGAAGCGCTTCCTCGTCTCACGCATCCTGTCCGTGGGGAGTCCCGCCGCCAGGTTGGCCAGGCTCATGGACAGGAACCTGTAGGTGTCCAGGAAGCGCACCGCGAAACTGCTCTGTCGTTGGTTGTCTCCGGGCTGACCAAAGTGGAATCGCTTGGTAAAAGCGATGTACCGCTCCTCCGTGTGGGCCAACACGTCCACGTCGCCGGGGTCGATGGCTAGCTCGCGCACTACGAAGTGGGCGTCGTAGTTGGACAGGTTGTGGAAGTAGCAGTTGATGTGTCGCTGCTCCCGGTACCTGAGGTTGCACGAGCGATGAGCGGCTCCTCGGAACTCGTAGGGCGGGGCGTGATTGTGGTCCCGCACCTTGACGTCCTGGTCCGTGAACTCCTTCCCGCAGAGGTAGCAGTGAGTCGCTGCCAGGTACTCGTTCATCTCCTGCCGGGTCAGAGAAGGGTGCAGAGCTCTCATGCTGAATAGGAACTCCCACAGCGCCAGCACGTCCGTCTTGAGCCTCTCCATGAAGACCTTGGACGCGTCTGCCCCGAAGTAGACGCGGGGCTCGAACTCCTCCAGGCCGAGCGAGTCCACGATCTGGTAGGCAAAGGCGTACGGGACGTGCAGTTGCAGAGGCCTCGTGCCGGGCGGCGCTTCCGCAGGGTCAGCGGTGACGGGCTGCAGAGCACACTCAAAGTCGGCATAAACGCAAAAGCGCTCGCGCCGAGTGTACTCGGGGTGGACGAAGCGGATCTGCTGCTTCTTCGACAAGTCCAAGCGGAGGGGAGCCTTGGCGGTGCAGTATCGCATGTGCTCCTCCAGACGCTCGACACCGGACAGTTGCAGCTTGTTGGGCTGGTTGTCGAAGTAAGCGAAGCATCGCTTACACACGTGGATGGCGTTGACGTGGGACGTCAGCTGGGCTCGCACTAGCCTACTCATGTTTGTGATGTAGGCGTAGTGACTGTCCCCGCCGGTGGTCACGTACAGCAAGTCCCGGTGATCCTCCAACTCCCGCTTGCAGATCTTCAGCGGGAACACGCGGTCCTGGAACTTTGGCGATCCGTCGGGGCGTCTCCCCACCATGGCGTGCTCGATCCCGTACACATTAACGCTGATGGGGTTCCTCCTCTCGAAGACCTTAATGTCCTTCACGGCTACGGGGAAGCGTAGGCCGACCCAGTCGTAGCGTGCCATGACGTCCGGTGTGTACGATGTTGGCCTCTCCGGGTGTTGCGCGACGAACTTGGCCAGGATGGCGTACGCGAAGCACATGTCATCGACGTTTTGCACGTTGATAACGGCACGCGTCTCGCAGATGGTCCTGGGAAGCTGGACGAACCTGGCTCCGCGTTCTCCCAACGGGGTGTAGAGGTTGACGCGGATCTCCAGGTCGCGTATCCGGAGATAGCTCCACCCGCTGCCCACTAGCAGGCACTGCTCCTTCTCTTCCTCCAGCTTGTGGAAGGAAGCCGATAGGAAGTCCTCCAAGTTGGACGCGGCGGTGAGAGGCACGTTCTTCGTCTTGAAGGCCCGCAGACAGGTGGCTCCGTGAACGTTGGCGAATTCGCACTCTAGGAACATGTTGACCTTGATGTTCGGGTGTCGGGTCCTGACGTCGGTCAACAGTTCCAGGACGCTGTCGAACAGCAGCACCAGCGCGTCCTCCACGGTCAAGAAGTCCTCCATGGGCCGGGACAGGCCGAAGGTCAGGAGGCGTCCGCGGAACGCCCGTTGGATGGGGCGGAACGTGGGTAGTCCGCCACCACCCACCATCCCGTCGGGTGCCGTGCTGGGACCGGGCTGGGGCTCGCGGCTGGGTCCGGGCTGAGGCTCGGAGCTAGGTCGGGGCTCGGGTGACAGAGTGGGCAGGCGCGGCATCTCGTCCACAACGAGGTTCCTCACGATGGGGCAGTTGTGGGCCTCGTGGTGGTCCCGGTTGTAGCGCCGGGTGAAGCCTCGGTCACAGTAGGCGCACGTGAACCTCATACCGCGGTGGGCGCTCGCCATGTGCCGCTGGAGGTACGCGGCCCTGCGGAAAAGGGTGCCGCACTCGGTGCAACGGGCCTCGTTGACGTGCACCAGCTGCACGTGGCGCCGGAGCAGGTCCTCGCGGGCGAATCGCCGCCCGCACGCGTCGCACTCGGGCCGTGGGTCTCTGAAGGGTGGTGTTGCGGAGGAGGAGGAGGTCGAAGCTGACGGGCTCGCACCGTGGACCGCTTCCATATGGTGGCGAAGATCCTCGGGACCCGCCAGGGCGACGGAGCACAACGGGCACGGATGGCCTACGAACAGGAAGACAAGTCCTATTAGTGACCCCGATAAACACGAGGGTGAGAACTGGCAACCTCTTCCTCATCTCAATCGCCAGTTTGAGCCCAGTAATACAAGGGTGAGGAATTGCATAGAGGCCTGACGACCTCTTCCTCATCTCGAGCGCCAGTTTACCCGGGTCCAGTAATACAAGAGTGAGGCACAGAGGCTGGCAGCCCCTTGTTTACTACTTGAATCTGTTTACTCAGCTAAAGCCGTTTACTCTCTCTCGAAAACAAGTCATTAGTACTGACGGTTTCTTGTTTAATGTAAAAACCGTACCTGGCGCTTGGTCGTGAGGAGTGGGAGGATGAACTGCTGTGAGGTGGCGTCGCAGGCTGTCGCTTCGCCCGAAGCGTCTCCCGCAGACGTTGCAGTCGAAATGGCGGTCCCTGTGAGCAGCTGCCATGTGACGAGCCAGGTTTCCAGCGAAGACGCGACCGCAGACCTCACACATACGAGGAACAGCCATCTGCAACATCGGGTATCTATACTCTCCACCCACCACAAAGGCTTGGAAAGCAAATACCTAATTTTATTTCCCTCAAAAAATTTTAGAAGAGTGGAAATGAATCTATTTTTAAATTTTTAAAGTTTGACTCATTAATTTTAATCGTTATAAAACATAACTGTTCTAAGGTCATTACAAATCCACTCGTCTCCATCTGAAAAGAAACAACGACAAGGCTCAGTGTACTGGGATATGTAAAAGTTTAAATATTAATGTTAGATAATTATTTCGCTCAAACATTTAACGAATCGTTTTCCTTAAAACATAATGCGAATTATTCATCTTCTATTAATAGGCCAGACCTCTCTTTACACATTATGACTTCAAAATTGCTGAACGATCATACCTTAAATGAGAATCTTATTATAAAGGGAAATGTAATAGTCTTCCACACTACAACTTATAAGAGCTACATATACTTACGTTTAAAAAATCTCGGAATATGGTTCAGTAAAGACTAGCACAGCACTGAAGTAGAACATCTACATACACTGAGCTCCAAACACAAACTGAATGAAGGAAGCAATGACAATCACTGAAGTAACATAGCTACGTACCGTACAGTAAGCGGTGAAAGTAGGTAACAATTCTCGGAACCGCTAATGAGTATCAGGCTGGGAGAGTCACGTAGGCCCTGGCACGCGCTTCGACACGTGACATGCTCATACATAACACTCCAGTCAGGAGGAGGCCTCATGCGACGCACTTGCCGGAACCTTCTAGAACGGAGGGGTCTTGAAGGCCGCTAATGAGTAAACAGGCTGGGACAGTCACGTAGGCCCTAGCACGCGCCTCGACACGTGACTCCACGGAGCCACTCGCAGTTTGGTTTATTCAAGCCGACATACAACGTGTAACGAAGTCACATCAAATTCGGTCGGCAAGCAGCCGAGATCCCATGAGGAAAACGCGTTTGAAAATTAATAGCGGGCCCGTTTAACAGTGGATTTTCAATTTTCTTTAAGCGATGGTTTTCTTAGGTCACGGCCCGACATGTGGTGAGGTTTCGTCAAAATCGGTCGGTAAACAGCTGAGATCCCATAAGGAAAACGCGGTTTTAAATTAATAGCGGCCTTGTTTAATGGTGGATCTATGGGGTTCTTACGTCATTCGCTTCCCTGGGGATAGGCCTACACTCTGGAAAAAGTCCCGTGGGAATCGGTGGATAAATAGGCTAATTATTAATTTTCGAAAGTTTTTTCCTCATGTTCAAGGTCATCACGAAAAGTGCTGCTGGCGGCCGGGGGGGGGGGGGGGGCACCGGGGGGGGGGGCACCGGGGGGGGGGGGGGCACCGGGGGGGGGGGCACCGGGGGGGGGGCACGGGGGGGGGGGGCACCCGGGGGGGGGGGGGGGGCGTCCTCGCGTCCACGCGTCCACACCGCGCCTTTGCTGGTTTTGAACCATCTAATGCCCCCTACTGACACCTTTCTCGGAAAATATAACCTTCAGGACTGCATACGCTGTTTTATACATTCACTTTTGTTGTAAGAAAAATAAATAAATGTATGTAGAGAATCATAATCATAAACGTAAAAGCATTTGCCAATTTTAGAAAGAATTGGAAACCCTCAGGGATTTTTGCAGACTAATATATTCACTTAGAATTCTGAGAATAATACCTTGGGAAATTGTTTATTATTTATTACAAAACAAAGGTTTAATGATTATCTTATAAACTACTCAGATTACATTTGTAATGCTAATGTTAGGTAATTTTGTGTTTAAAATGTTACGTAATAAATTTTAATAGTTCAATATTTCGTTATAATACATTTTTAAATAAAACCTGGTCAATTTTATCAAGAGAAAATGCTAAACAAGGTTAGAATAAAACAAAACATTCCAGACGCACATGACGTTCCAACTTGTCTCCTCTTGAAACATGTAGATCCTTTGAAACAAAGAAGAATTGGTCTTACATTCAAGTCAGTCTGAAGCATAAGAAAATCATCTTGAGTTAGTTTCCATTTAGAGTAAAACATAATATGTTGCACATTTTACAAAAAAATAGAGGCTCATCTTGTTTTTAAATGTTAGCTTCGAAGAGGTTATTGTGCCAAGACAACCTCTAAATAAATTTTTAATATTTATTTTTTATTAGATATTCTTTAAAGCTAGTACTCATCGAATTGGTACAGGATAAGGGACCACTTTGAAAACCCTTCGTAATAGAATAATATGATGATATAAAAAAATACGCTATGATAACATGTTTGTGTAAAAACAAACATATTGATACATTAAGCAAACGTAAAATATATATAAACTGACGTAATAAAATACAAGATTTAGTAAGGAGCGTACTTGAAAGTAATAGAGCATCAAATTATTAATATTTTGAGTAAACTGTATTAAAAGTTGTACTAATTCGAAAATTGTTTTACGTCTTGATCAAAATATATTTGAAGCTATTACTATTGCCTTTAATGCAGTACTATACACAATGCCACCTCTTCAATGGTATCAATGTTGCAGTGATGCATGGGTCTCTTGATTTTTACAAAATTGTAAAAAATTCATTACCGGATATAATGAGCATAGTGAGATAAAAATAACTCAGTAATCGCATAACAAAAAAGTTAACATGCAGGAATAAACAAAATTTGCTGCAATCAGCTCTTAAGACCGGCGATGAGCTTAAGACATGGAAAATGCTTCTCCCTGACTATTATTCAGTTTCTCGCTAAGCCTTTACTGTTTTAGCGGGCTGCAGAAGAAAGTATACCTACGAAAACATCCTCTATTCTTATGGACTCTAACATGGAAATCACTTATCAGGCTTCAGGCTAGGCCTACGTTAGGTGTTCATTCCAGAACCCACTCCTTTAAAATCATCGAAAATACTTAGTTAGCCTAGGTATTTTTTTCTTTGTTCGTAATATTCCCTGTGCAAACCTTGACCTGCCTTTCCGGTTACCCACATCCTCCCTTTTCTCCATGCAGCCCGTGTCCTCTGACAGAACACCAGGCTATGCTGTGGTCTTCAGAAGTGGCCTTGCTCAAAGCGGGCTGAAGAAGAAAGTATGTTCCGCGTCGTCAGGAATGCCCGGGCAACAGACAGTCTAGAACCAGTCTTGCGCATTACGTACAGGAACGAAGTAAAATTTTCTTATCCCGACCAGAACTATATGATGTAATACCCCCCCCTCACTGTGCATCAACTCACATGGCTGGCATAAGCCCAGTAATAATACTCAAATGGGGCGATAACCGCACTGTGCCTTAACCTGATACTGCAAAGTTTTAAGGTTTTAAAACCTTTTACTTAGAAAGTGTTTTACGAAAGGGTTACGCAAGAGACGGAACTGTAGTTTTGTTATATCCCTTCAACCAAAGATCTTAAAAAAGTTTAAATCATATTATTTATCCTACCACTCAAAATTCTCGTTATAAAGTATAAAAGTATTTCCGAGCCAATACTCTACATGGTACAATTTACAATGACAATTTGTGATTTGTGCAGCTCTCTAAAGATTCCTTGTATTTAGTAATATGAAATAAATGCTTTATTAAATCCTCTATGATTCAAAAATAAACTTTTTTTCATGTAACCATAACAATAAAGATTGTTTGCATATTTGCTTTAAGTAAAATTAAGTAAGTTAAAATTAAATTACCTTACAGTATCATGAAAATTGCATATAATTATAATATATATCGTAAAACACAACAAAAAATCCTATATATTAAATGTTTGGACAAACACTTAAAGTATTTCTTGTACAATAATATTAATATTTATTTATTCAACACATGTGCAGGAACGTTGCCAGGAGGGTTGGGCGTTATATCACAGCAACTATCTGGCGACATATCCGGGAACTGACCGCTATCTCCCAAGCTCTTCTTTCCGACCAATATATAAAACTGTGAGTGGTGGGTCTAAGGTAAACAAATACGAAATGTAGGAAAATACTAGGTTCTTTCACGAAATTAGTTTGGAATTAATTGTGCATTTGTTAAAAATGTTTAATCAAACTCTGCAAATCTTGACAGTTGATAACAGTTGCCAACATAGTTAACAAAGTTCATATTAAGTTGATCAATGGTATTTGAAATTAATCTTTTTACCACTTAGTTGGAATTAAAAACATAGGCTAAGGCAACATTGGTTTCTAATCGTTAAAAGCTATCTTTAAAACATTAAACAAGGGTTTTTAACAATTATTACAAATATGGTTGTACTGTTGAAAACACTGAGTCATAAGAAAAGTATATTATGAAGATTTTTATGAATTGAGTCGTCTGGTATCAAAATGGTCTATGTCACTTCGATGCAACTTTTCAGGAATCACAAAAAACTGAATAACTTCAGAGTTTATTGATAATAAAATTCTATATTTTGGTTTTAACTTTGTCAGAGATATATAAAGAACCCCTGAAAGTGACTATGCTATAGCATTTTTATTTTCTGAATTATAAGCATTTTAAATCTTGATATAGCTGGTTTTGAAACAAACCTGTTGGACGTAGTTCATTTTGCAACCAACTTAAAAATTTTTTCAGTGATGTAGACCGTTTTGAAAATAACCATTTGGATGTAGTTCATTTTGAAAATAATATTTGGATGTAGCTGGTTTTGAAATAAATCAAAAAATTGTATTTAAATTTGGTTTTTAATTATTACAAAAATTGTAATATTTAATATAAAATTTGAATAGGAAAAGCTAAAGCCTTGTCAATGTGATAAAACATGTTACAAAAGTTATAAAATCTAAAAACTAATATTAAAAAACAATGCTTTATCAAATTCTGCTAAAATATTTTTACACCACCAACGCTGATCCCTCAGATTCATGCCCACAAAGTGGGTTGTCCATTTGTTACGATTACAACCACTGTACGCGAAACCGCAACAAGTGTCACGACACACAACAGCCGAATCACGGAATCACGGCAGACAGCTGATGCGCAAGACCAGTGCGCAGTAGGCCATGTCGGAGATGTAGTCCGTTTTGAAACTCATTTCATGACTTGGTTCATTTTGAAAGTAACCCTATTAGACGTAGTGCGTTTTTAAACTAAGTTAACGACTTGGTTCATTTTGAAACCAACAACATACTTTATATGAAGAAAACAGCATGAAATAGCTTGTTTTGAACCTTAAACGTTTTCCCACTTGTAAAGGATGACTTGGACTTGTAAAATCCGCTGAGAACTAAAAATGGGCAAAATAGTGACGTAGACCATTTTGATACCAAACTACTCAATTATAATGCAGTAAAAATATAGTTATATTTGTTAAAAGGTAATTTATATTTTTCCAGTGTGTAGTAATAATTTTCATTTTCTTGTAGTGCAAAATGTCTGCAAGGATATTTTAACGTAAACATCTCAAGTCGGTCTTAATAATGTTTAAATACTAAGTAACTACGGCATCGAGCAACAAGAAAATACTTTGAGGGACAATCCGTAGTATATATTTAAAGAAAAAAATAATTAAACTAAATAATCATTAAGAAGAGTCACAGAAGATTAACAAATTTATATAAGATACATTTATTTCATAAATGTATTATTTGAAAACTATAGTTTGGTAGGTTCGATATCCTTCCAACTAAAATGTACAATACAATACATATTGGTTCATTTCGTAAATTTTAATAAGGTAGTACCTTTGAACTAAAAATGTAAATACAAGTTTTCTTTAACTTAAAACTCGTTGCATATTTTACTAAAATTCCAAATAATTATATTACTATAGTATAAATGCGACTATTTGACGACTTAAGACATCAAGAAAAACATTAAAACAATTATGTAACATTTTAAGGGTTATATTATTACCATTATAAGGAGATTCAAAGAAGAAAATAATTTATTATTGCTGATTAAACACCCAATTCTTGGTAATCATAATAATAGATTTTAGATTTTAGGCTGTTAGCGGAACCAAGTTAAAGTGTTGAGTTGGATACCAAACACTTGCTACTTCGCTGTAACTGTTCCCACTTGGCGATTTTGTATTAGGGTTTTACCATTTGGTCTTTCCAGAAAAAAAATTAAAGTATGATTTTTTTTGTGGAAAATGAAATATACATTACAATATATATTTATAAATATATTACAATAAACGATTGTAATCAATTAAATTTGTAACACTCTACAAGACTTTATTTAATCCAAATTTGTCACTTGTGGTCAAATTAAAAATTCTCAAAAAGTTATTAGTGTAATATTAAAGAAATCAATATCATGTAAATTATTCAGTTTACAGCTTTAAATCAGCCGTTATACAATTTTTAACATGACAAGTAAAAGTCAATATGCGGCTTGTTTGAAACAAAAAGTTCGATAACTGGCATTACATTTTGAAATAATGGGCAATAAGGTCCATATGACGGTCATCACACCTGTCTGATGTGCCTCTCTGTTTTGGTTTCCTTATTGTTTCTAATTCCACTGCTGATTTATTACTTTATTTTATTTTACTGTGGCAATGGCTTAAATTTGTATGCACACGAATTATTCCCTTATTTGGATTATCCTCTTTCAGGTAAGTTATTTTACATATTTCATGTAGATTTTTTAAATTATTCAGATGCATCTATATAAAATAAATACATAGATGTTACTTGTAAGAATTAAAATAAAACAATGTTATAATAATGATTTTGTATAAAAACTATTTATTCGAGTTGTTAAATTTTATATCTATAAATCATAAATTTGACAGCTTAAATTAGATTAATTGGGGTAAAATTCTTGTTGGTTAGGAAAGCATTTGTTATAAATGATTATTTCTTTAAATTTCATCTCCATTTTAATTTATTATAATCTAAATTTAAAACCACCTACAAATTTGCTTGTTCTAACTAGTAACTGTCCTGTACTAACCTCCTGTCTAATACTAATTCTAATTAGTTGTTAAAAGCAATCTGTTAATAAATCAATTGTAGAATGACTTTTGATTCATTCTTTATGGAAACAATTACATTAAATTCTAATTTATATAGGCTAAAGGCGATTTTTGAAAGCTAACAGTATATTATTTTTATTTTATTTTAGTTTTATATTTTTATCTATGAGGAAGCTTAGTGCCACTTACAGTCTTTACACAATAATACGTCGCATTTTATTGACCATAAAGATAGACAGAGTCGGTGTCGAGTGGTTTGGTGTAATACATAAATAGTGGACTTGCCCAAACTGTAATACACAATACGCCACCAGGGATACGCTCCGTATGTGGCGCTAATGGTAAAGTTCGGTTTACGAGCGTACTATATGTATGCTTAGGGTAAAGTCTACTCTTGTGATATACTACAGAATATGTTCTACTTTGATTGCCCAGCCTCATTTGAATATCGTTTGATTTTGAAAGTGACATGTTACTAACATTTTAAACCGACCATAAACCGTATTGATTTGTAGTTTTACAATGCCAAGTTTACATCAGAAAAAAAAAATAGATTTATGGATAATTGTCTTTGTTTAGAATTCTGAAATAAACTAATTACGTATCTAAGTTATTTTAAATTGTACACAATTAGTGTGTATTAATACTAACTTTATCATGCAGTTTAATAGATTATGTAACATAAACAATGCCATTATATTTCTTCTTTCTCTCAGTGGGGTATATTATAAATAGTGTATTAAATGTGTAATTTGTCTACGATATTTATTTAAATAATATATTTATAGTTGCTTTGTAATTTAAGGTTTTAAAATTCATGTAGCGTATACTTGCAACAACACTAATAGTTAGTTATAAAAGCATATTGATTAAATAAATATACTATTTGAAAGAACTTGTTGTTTTTTGTAATTATTTTGACATTTTTTAAATCGACCATACGGAAATTGACCAAAACTCTGCTGAAGTTAAAACAATACTATTTGTCTGTAAAGAAGTATAATCCTGCAGAGAAAACTAAAAATATGAAAATAAATGTAATGTGTCTAATTAAATTAATATTCAAGTGAAATTTGTACTTTAAGCTTTATTTTAAATGTAGCTCAAAATTGAGCCCTTTCATTTGATGAATATTATAAATGGCATGAATCATATCATAGTCGGTATCACGACTTAACATCCAACCCTTATAAAAGACTCCCCCTCAGCTGTCGTTCAGCGCCCTCTCACAGACACGTTACGACCTGTAAACTTACACGCTCCTAGAATCATTACTGTTAGTGTCCCAATGGAATGTATAAACTCCAAACAAAACTTTGAGGACATACCAAGAACACAAGTAAGTAGTTATGTTTTTCTTAGACATACATATAAATGATATATTGGACATACATATAATGATATATTGGATATATTAGACATACATATAATGATATATAATACTAGTACTACTATTACTTTGGTAAATTACACAGGGTGTCCATAAAGAACAATACTTTCGTTGAAAAATCATGCTTTAAAAACGTTACGTAACTAATTTTACCTATATTATCGTTAAAAGGTTTCTTCTAAATCCTTGCAACGCAACCCGTGAGGTTATATAAAATTCTTAGCTGCAACTAAAATTATGAGATTTTATCAGTAACAAATTTCTAAAATTTGCTGTTAAAATATCTTTAAGGTTGTACTAGAACTTTCTGATCACCATGAATTAATTGATCGAATTAAGTGTACATGTTTTATAAAGTATTTATTTAACGAAACGGGCTAAAATTTACCGCCTACAGGTGGTTAAACTGTTGGTCTGAAAGCAGACCTTTACAATCAGCTTGTGTGTGACCTAGAGTATGTGTGTACTGGGGGGATCAATCGTTACACCCCATCAATCATTACGTAGATATGGGAAACACAGCTTGGAGAACAACGACAATGAAATTAAATATAACTGGCAAAACTAAATCAACGATTTGCTTGCAAATATAGTAAACAATAACAAAAACAGCTTTTATCACCACCCATAACTAAAAATGTAGTTCAGTTATATTTGAATGTTATTCAGCTTGTTACAAAAGCAATCACATCCAGCCCTGTGCCACCAGCTGTGGACAACAAAGTGCATTATAATTGGCCGATTGAAGCTGATGGAAGGAAACCAACAGAACTAATGACGCGATCCATTATTGAGATGCGATCAATTGTTGTTAAACTCACTATTTATAAAGTCACAAGCTACAAATAGTTTTTAAAAAATACATGGAGTTGGTCAATTATGTCTAAATATTTTAAACAATGAGAGCTGTATAAATTTAAAATAGATAGGTCTGTCTTTGCCGACCATGTTTATTTAAATAATTAAAATACTGAATAGAGAGATTATATAATGTAACTATTCGAGGAGTAAATAAGTTTAGGCGCATGTCCTATCAAATTATTTATATAAATAACACATATGATACATACACGCTATACATTTGGTATAAAGGGATCTCATAAAGTTATACACGATCTTGGAAAATGCAGGGATTATAGTATATTTAAATGGTGTGATGACCTCTACAATTTATTGAACTTCTATTTTGAATAACTCTAAAATGTTTCATACATTTTTGTTTCCTGGATTACCATGAAAGTTTTCATCGCAGCCAGATGTATTGTATAGGATCGTATCAGGACAAATACAAAGAGAGGCAGACATACATATAATGATTTAATATATTGATATAAATTATTGTTTTAATGTAATAATTTTAGTATCGGGTTTTTTAGTTGCGATGTGTAAACTAACTGTTATCCTTCACGGCTTCTACCGTGATCTCAGTACATCAACAGAAATATGTTCATTAAATAACTTTACAAATACCTACTTCAATATTTGTCAGTGATCAATATGTTTGGTACTTGTGTATAAATTAAATGTTGCTCAGCGTTTTGTTCATACATTAGATTAACATTTGAATGTTTAGTTCATCTTTTAATTGTTCACAACCCTAAAATACTTTCAGAACGTTAATAGACCTGTGTTTACCTTATTAGCTTCCTTCCTACTAAATTAATCGGTCTAGTTAAATACAATGATGGTTTATACTAGATAAACATGGGAGTTTTATTTATTTAGGTGAAGCCACAAAGGATTCGCAGAAATGTAAATTACAAATCTCAGTTTAATTATAGTGTATTACCAACCATTTCTACAAAACTTCAGAACAATTGGTCCATTCACTGATACCAACAAGACTCACACGAATGATTATCAGGCCAGTGGGGTGGAGACACAAAGGACTGTCTTTTAGGGAGTAGGAATAATTAGCTTCTGTAGTACTTTTCCTTTAAACAAATGTCAGGTAATCGTTCAGTATTTGGTTCATAATTGATCAAAAAACTATCCCCAAACATTTCAGTTTTATAATATTCAGTAGGATACTAAAAAACATAAAATCAATAAAACCATAAAAACCATAAATCTATAGAATCCATTTATATTAAAGTTATTTTATTATTTAGGGACCCCCACCTCCTCGCCTCGCTCACCAGACCCACCACTCGCTGCATCGGCGTGTTGCGCACGGAATAATTGTTTTAGAAATATTGAATTACAGTTGAAAGATGGAGGTTTCGACGAAAATATCCCTATATCCCTAATAAAGACGCCGACACATAATCGTACTTTTTAATTCATATATAGAATGATAAGAGGGAGAATGTAAAAACCTTAATGTAATATAATATCCTAAAATGAAATCCTTAAAATCCTAAATTTGATTTCGCCTTTTATATAAAATACAATACTTTTCATTTAAAATTTTACATTTTAGTATAAACGACTGAGTTAAGAGGGTGTAGGTTAACGCTCTACGTTTGTTTTAAAGTATTCAGTTCTGTTTAGTTTCAAAACAGCTCTCTTTGAAAAGGTCTTACCACATTTTACTTAAAAGAAGACGTAACTGATTACGTTTAGGCAGAAACAAAGAGAAATAGTTCTTTACATTGACATGTCAATACGTCATATTATGCTCATTTAATAATAAAAAAATTCAGGATTCCAAAATCATTAATCAAATGAATTACAATGTGAAAGCTGTATATAAAGTTTGACATGCAGATATTGGAAGAATACATCGTAATAATTTAAAGGAGGATTTGGGTCAGTGAAACTATAAATGTATAACCGATCTAACAAGGATGGTTGTTCCAGGTATACAGTCATCCAATAGTTCCCATCTTAGTAAACTTGCGTTAATAAGAATACATGCGTTTTATGACAAAATGATTTGGTAGTGTTAGTAATAAGAAAAAACGGCATAAAATTATCTATTATTCAACTATTTTAAACCATGTGTGGCAACCTTGGACAATATAATAAATCATATTTAGTTCGGTCCTTGATTAGTTAAGGTCAGATTACATTCGACATAATTAACACGTTTTCTTTGCAAAGTCCCATTGACATTCGGTTGGTTCACTAATACTTTTAAGTTTGTTTGCAAATGCTTTTCTAGTATGAAAGCTATATATGATTTTGCAATGACATAATACTATGTTTTTTTACTAGGGAAACACCCAGTACAGAGTATTGAACTGAACCATTGAACAAAGTAAAATAATATAAAACATAAATTATTTTAAAATATACCAGTGAGTGTTTAAGTAAACGCAAATTATTTTACCCTTGCAAATACTGGCTGATGAAACACCGGATAAATGTTATAACGGAATATTTGGCTAGCTGTGGTTTTAAGAGTTCTCTTGTTTCCGGATTTGTATTAAATTAATTAAATGGAAGACAAAACACCATCTTAATATAATTTGTAGTTTCCAGTTTTAGTACCTAAAAGTGCGAAATTGTTAAATATACAAGCATTTTTATAAATAGAAAAGGCCGATTTACCTTCTACTCCTTTTAATCTGAATATAATTAGTAAACATTATTAGTAAATAATATAATTAGATTTTTATTATTTTCCACAGCAACTTTTCATGCATAAAATATGGTTACAGAGATTATTTTTTATAGAACTATTGACAATTTATCATATCCGACATTCCAAAATATTGTCGGTTTACAAAGACATTAAAAAGTAGAAATTATATTTTTAATTACTAGTTTCAATCATACGTAATAATAAATTCAATGAAAAACAAAATTATTACGGCTCCAAGTTTGATGTGGAGTTTCCGTCATTGTAGGCACTTTCTGTCCCGGATGATTTTTTTTGCTTAGGAACAAAGCGATGTATCCTAAATAGCTACGAAATAATGTTACTAAAAATGTCCTTAATGTTTAATGCCACATTCAATTATATATATGAAAGAAAGTAAATTATTTTATATATATTTTATATATTTTTATATATTTTATTATGTTATAATTAATTTATGTTGTTATTATTTTATTATAATATATACATATATATATTTTATTTATATTTATGATACAAAAATAGTTAACTACTATTTATAATGGGAATTATCATTATATTTGTTTGATCTTGAGTTGGTATCTAAGTATAGATTATGATACGTAAACCTCCAGGATCACAAAACGTACGGAAACATTATTTCTAACAAATTAAGAGCTCAAAGCTTTGAATATTGATTGCATTTGCTCGAAGAAACTTACACGATATTTAGTTAACTTTTTAGGCAATCATTTGTATATCCTTAGTTTAAACTCGTAATTCTAATTAAAAATTTAAGTGGGATGGAATTTTAATATTTGTTCTATATTTTTCCTCTAAACCGAGATATCCTACAGAAAAATATACAGACCCGCTGACACGTCCATGTTGATTGATATTTATGGCGGGAGTTTACTATTTTTATAGAACAACGTTCTGCCCCAATTGCCACTTATCAGATCCGTTTGTTGAAGCTACAACAGACACGACGACATCAAAACTATTAAATTCAACTCACTATCACGGTTAGTTACAAGATTATTTTCCAGATTTTTGATGTATTATTTACAACATTATTTCCGAGGAATAACCTTAAAGATTGTAGTAATTTGTTTTAACAACAAACATTTGCTGTTAATGTTGTGTATACAATCCCAAATGATCAGGATTGAACCATTTAGTGAATTTTCCCTGTAGGGAAGAAGCTATTACTGTAGGTCTCATGGTAAGTCTTAAGCCCGAGACCATGATAACTTTTTGTTTTGAGGTCCCCGGATGACAAAAACACTATTCCTTCAAATTTATTTATATCTATCTATCTATATATATATATATATATATATATATATATATATATATATGTGTGTGTGTGTGTGTTTGTGTGTGTGTGTGTGTGTGTGTGTGTGTGTGTGTGTGTGTGTGTGTGTGTCTGTGAATGCGATTACTTGAATAAAATACATCCGATTTCGATTAAATTTGGCTTCAATGTGTAAAGTGACAATTATGACATTAGTTCGGAAACCAGAAAAGTCGATCTATGGGAGGGGGGGGGGTTATGGGAGTTTTAAATTTTCCAAAAATCAGTTTTTTGCATTTTTCAACCAACAATTTTTAAAAACACATAATTTTGGTTTGGACCATGTTATAGAGCTTAAAAAACAAATAATATCGTATTTTGAATTATTAACCTAGGTTAAGTGGTTGCGGAAAAAATAAAAAAAACCTGCTCATAAAATCTTCCATGTTAATCTTATGGGAAAAAGGTTTTTGGCTTTTCCTCAGTTAATTTGAATGTAAACTCCACATTTTCTTTTACCAGCAATCAACTCAGCTCCCCAAAAAATTCATTCTGGTGTTTAAATTGTTATTCTACGTCCAACCGTTGCAGAGATATTCAAAGTGCTAAACTCAGTACATTGTCCAATGTTATCCTTATGGAGAATAAGAAAAAAATTATATCTCGCTTATTTATCAACGTATCCGGACGAAACTTGGTTGAACGATATGGCTTCATCTCGTTGTGGTCTATTGATAACTGTCCAAAAAAACAATACTTAACCGATGGTATAGATCACTTATTTATTTATGAATTTTTATGAAACTTGGTAAGTGGCTTTATGTGGTAGTGAGAAACATTTGCATGCATAGGAAATTCGCTGAGTACGCAGGTTTGCTGCGACGGGGGTATTTTTACTTAGTATTCATATATTTACAATAAACCTGTAAAAAGCTAAGCTGAATAGATTACTTAATTCTAAGATCTATTAATACTATGTACCGTATTAACTAGAAGTTAGATTAACTGGTTCTATTGTATTTGAAATTACATCATTTCACAATAGAACAGAGATAACAACACAATACAAAGAACCACAGTTAGATGTAGTTGCAGAAAGATTGTCTTAATAAATTATTTTTCGTGTAATTTATTAATTGGTCTTACATATCTGCCTTTTTCTATAAACATTTTCGTTTTGTGAAGCAGATATTTTTAGTTAAAATATATACCACTGTGATATAATATTAATTGCTTCTATTGTTTTTAGCAAACACAAAGTTAAATTGTGTAGAGAAAAGTATTATATTATACACTTATGGAATCAAAATAATAATTTGATATTTCATTAAAAATTAAATTAATAATAAGGGTCGGAGTACAGCAAAATCGTTGTATCTATTATAATGTTGATTTCCCTTTAAATTCTCCCTTATACCCCTGTTGCGCAGTGCGATGAAGGGGCTTAACTTTACAGGTTAAACAATCATAAAACAAAGCATAATGAAATATTACTATACAGTTGCATTCATTGGAGAGTAAGCAGTATGTTTTAATGTTAGATTGTATTTAAAATGTTATAAAGTTAAACATTAAACCTCAATTACAAACTTAATTTTCTCACCTTTATTAGAAACGTAAGATTAAACAACCGAAATTAGGGACCTATTTATAGATATCTGTATTTTAAAGAGTTTCATTAAATAATTGTTAGAACGTCTCGTATAAAAAACCTCGTAGTTTTATGTCACGAGCGTTAAATCAACCTAATTAAATGTAAAATCGTGTTCGGAAAGGGAAACTAGACGAGCTCTTTGTGTTGTGCATCTTAATTTTCAAGTACAAGAGCACTAGCGTATTGTAGTTCAATCTAATTACATCATAACTTTGTAGAAGTGTAGTTGGTAGTTGTCATTAACATTTGTGTGATGTTTTGAGTGAACAATTCGTTGATTATTTTGACTCACCGCATTGCAACAAATAGACATTGTAAATTAGTTGGACTTCGTGCACTACATTATGTATGTACTTGATTCTAAAAATGTATGTTGAAAAATTGGTAAAAAATAACTTACAGTCAAAGTCAATAAAAACAGTACAATACTATATTGCATTATTGTTTACTGTAAGCAGACCTCGTATATATGGTCTGTCAATGATATACATCACAAACATGTAATGTGTTGCTCGACCGCCCAAAGATAATATCAACCGATGTCGCAGTGTGTTAAAGGCATGTAATATCCTCGCACATGATACATATGTTCTAGGTCTGGTTTATTCTATTGGATATGTAGCTTTTAAATAATTGTTTTTTTAAATGCCTTCTAATATTCAAATTTAAAATTTGGTGTGTGATAATACAAGGTTTACATCCACATTTTAGTTTATATATAATAATTTTAGCATTTTTTATATAACAAAATGAACGGTAAAACATTATTATTCAGCTAATATTTGTGAGACATGTAATCACTTGTCAGTAAATATCCATAGTACTCATTTGTTGCAAACAATATATAAATGAAAAATGTTTATCGTTAGTTTATTTGATAATTGACTCATGTTTTAATTTTGTGTAGTGTCCGGCATATTTCAGTTGTTTTTACAAAACCGGTTGCACTTCAGATGTATAGAAAATGTTTTTTAACCATCCCATGGTTATCAATAAATACATTTTATTATAATTGACTGGATGTTTTATCGTTGACCTTGAATCATGCGGGATTTGGAAACGTGCAGGGCCTTATATCCCACACAAATAGTGTATAACTACACAAATGACTGAATTACTGAATGACTGAATGACTGTTTTAGCTTGACTGAATCAGGTTTTTTGCGTTATGACAGAACACACCACGACATTGCGATAGACACCACGTTCCATTTATTAGAGTGTGGATTTTTTTAATTAGTTACTATAGTAGTAAGAGGTGTAGAGAGATAACAATATTACTATTAGTAGTACGAAAGCAAAATAAATGTAATATTCCATCAATAGTAACTTACCATTTTAATGAAGTTAACACTGTAAAATAAAATTTTTAAAAGACATACATGGTTTTAAATAATTACTGAACGAGATTTCATTAAAAACTTACAGCCACTCCGTTCCGCGGCTTATGATATACTGCTCACTCAAGAACGTTTTGGCTATAATGATATAATCCTACTCTATCTATTATGTTTAGATTTAAAGCTGGGGTGTATGCAAATTAACGGTTTCATCGTTAATATATAAATAAATTCACGTATCCTGCAAGTGTTATAGAAATAGGGGATGCATGACACTCTTGTACTTCTAATATATAATATGTTTAAAATAAAGTGGATTAAAAAATCTGATTGTTTAGTAACACTTATCTAAACACTGATTGAGCAACGGCAAATAACTGGTAATTCTTTATATTATTTGTGCGAATTACATCTATTCTTCAAATGCGAAAGCCTTCTTCTATTTGGAAACGTTATAAAAACAATAAATATATTAATTTTCTTCCACTTAAATTCATAGACGTGTCATTTAATCATAGAACTACAATGATAAAATGAATTAATTAAAGTTGCTATGTTATTTACCTCTGCTTATACGTAGACGACGTACACACCTTAATCTCTCTGTTCTGTGAAAGGGTCCGAGTACAGTTTGACTGATGGTCTCAAAGTTAATCCCACTGATGGATTTAACCTCACGATAAATCGCGTTCAGTGCATCCTTTTCCTCAAGTGCTGGCCACCCCCCGATCTGCTCCTAATCTCCCTTGATCCACCCAGAGGTTTTATCCTGACGGTGCCCCACCCATCCTGTTTTTAATTCCTGGTTCTCTCTCCACCTTTGCACGTATCTTCGTCATCTTTGCGTCAGCCATCTTTGTCCCCCACCTATTTCCAATCCTATGTAATCAGGATCCTTGTAAAATGACTGGAGCTTTAAATGTTGACGTGGGGATTATTATTATACTTTTAAATTAGGATATGAACCATTTTGTAAGCAGATTTAGTATTATTATATTGTAAATCCTAAAGTAATGACCTCTCTTTCCGTTGTTGAACATTCAAGTTCACTCTGTAATATTAACAAACCCAGTTTTCACTACTCCATCTAATAAATTCACACAATATATTCCCTTATAAATGTTTTGCTATAATGAATGCACATTTATGCAACTTACATTTACTTAGGACCTAAATATTAAATTCAGATCTTATCAGTGTATTAGAGTTTTCAAATTATTAGCAGGTCTTATCAATTTAAATTTGTAGGTCTATGAATATATTTCTTACACGGTTGTAGTTTAAAACTATTGTGGAGGTACGCTTTCCTAATATTCAGTTATATTAAACTGCCATATGCGTTAATATAATATATGTACACTATTTAAATTCATGGTGAATTATGTGTTTTGTTTGATTTTCCTGGTTTAATTTTCCCGAATATTTATTTTCGATTATTCCTAGCTCTCCGAGTATTCAGAGGAATGTTATCTTTCTCTACATCACATATTCTGTAGACCTTAATACCGCATAAATCGTTCTTTCTTTTGCAAATTACATTCATTTATTTTAAAAAATAACAGAACGAAGTCTTCTCTGCTGTGTAAAATTCAACAACATATTATTATTTATCTTTTTACTTTCTCCCCCTATACATAGTATTATGGAGAAAGTATTGTTTTCGTAAAAATTTTCGAATTTGAGTTGGTAGTGGAAATATTCGTTTTGGTGCTCCCTGAACCCAAAAAAAGGGTTTTTACGTGATGTCTGTCTGTGTGTGTGTGTCCGTGTGTGTGTGAGTGTGTGTCCGTGTGTGTGTCTGTATGGATGTGTACAGAGCTAGAGCTCTAACCTATGGACCGATTTTTATGAAATTTGGTATGTAGGTACTAATCCTCAATATCTCCAGGTATTTTTTCATTTTTTTGAATTTTTGATTTTTAAGGGTAATTATCCCCCAAAAATCGCCAAAAAACTTGTAAAATCCAAATTTCTCAAAAACGGCTCTAACGATTTTGATTAAACTTTATTAGTTTGTAGAACTTTATGTTTCCAACAAGATGACTCCACCCTCATTTCTGTAAAAATTCGGGTTCAGAAATAACAAGACTTAAAACATCAAAAATTAAGTTTTTTATTTTTCATAAAAAATCATAAATGTTAAAAAAAGATTACTATTCACCATTAAAAAGAGCAAAAAAAACTAAATAAATTCGTATTTTAAATTACTTTTCTACGATTGCTAGTTGCGGAGAAAATTGAAATTTTCATTTAGCGGTAAACGCAGTACGTTGTCCAGTGTTATTCTTATGGGGAATACAACAATTATTATTTCTCTCTTATTTACTGATAAATTTGATTACAACTTGATATGCAGGTCAAGTTAGCATTGACCAACAGAGGATGTTCGAAATATGTTGCTATTTAACCCTGGGCAAGGGGGCATTTCCCCTCTCAAAACCACTGTGTGTAGCAACGGACTCTATAGTGCCTCCCAAAAAGGGATTTGGGTGGATATTTCTGATAACATCTATTTTAGACAATTTTCTGTACATTTATCTATACTTCATATTCTATATTTAGTAAATAACAAATATTGTTTTCATTAAAGTTTGGCTTAAAGGGAGAAACTATGTGTCAGTTTCCTGATACCGTTTATTTTACGGTAATTAAGATAATAGTTATGTTGTATTGTTTTTTACTTTCTCCCCCTATACCCCTATACCCCTATAAGGAGAAAGTATTGTTTTCGGCCAAATTTTCGAGTTTTAGTTGTTGGTGGAAATTTTTGGTTTACTGCTCCCTGAACCCAAAAAAGTGGTTTTTACGTGATGACTGTGTGTGGGTGTGTGTTGGTGTATGTGTGTCTGTGTGGATGCGTACAGAGCTAGAGCCCTAACCAATGGGCCGATATTGGTTAAATTTGGTATGTAGGTACAAATACAAATACCCACGATATCTCCAGGTGATTTTTTATTTTTTATTTTTAAAGGTAATTATCCCCCCAAAATCGCCAAAAAACATGAAAAATCCAACTTTCTCAAAAACGGCTCCAACGATTTTCATTAAACTTAAGTGGTTTGTAGAGCTTTAGGTTTCCAAAAAAATTAAATTAGAGGACTTAAAAAATCCAAAATTGAGTTTTTTTTTGTCATAAAAATAACTAAATTTTAATTACTTTTCACCATTAAAACGAGTTCCAAAAACTAAATAAATCAGTATTTAGAATTACTATTCTACCATTGCTGGTTGCAGAGAAAATTGAAATGTTCATTTTTCGGTAAACGAAGTAAGTTGTCCAATGTTTTTTCTTATGGGGAATAAAAAGTTACTATTTATGTCTTATTTACTGGTCAATTTGATTAAAACTTTATTTGCAGGTTAAGTTAGCACTGACAAACAGAGACTGATTAAAATATGTTGTCTCTTAACCCTATGGGGGGATGAGGATGCATTTTCCCTCTTTTACGACTCTTTTGAACCAAAGGATACTGTAGTGCCTCCATAAAAGGGATTTGGGAGGAAATTTTTGAAAAAAACTTATTTATAAGATTTCCTGTACTTTCAACCGTACTTTATATTCTATATTTAGTAAATGAAAAGTGATTTATTTCATTAAAGTTAGGCCAAAAGGGAGAAAGTATGTGTCAGTTTCCTGGTACCGTTTATTGAATATGAGTTAATATAACCAACCATTCGTATGTGTTGTGAATGGCAGGCAATACAAACTTAGACCTGTTTCGTTAAACAGCAAAGCTGACTTGCGAAAACAAACCAAATTTAGCGGCAATCAGCTCGTCAGCCGGGTAATGAACCTCAGACGCGGCGGAGTCTTCTCTCCTTCTCGTTACACCCTTCAACTGTTCCGTACATGATACTGCGTATTTATTATAATTTTACCGCAGTTATTATTTTAATAAAGCGTATTCTTGAAAAAAATCATGTATAACTTAAATACTATTTAGGTACAACATCGTACCTCTATGTACAGCTTGTCATTACAATTTACAATTCCGGTCCTAAATCATATCTAAAAAATTGCAGGTCCAAATCTCAGTTAAGTACATTTCATAAAATCATAGAAAAATATGTAGTAATTTAAGTTATCAATTATCTAGAAAGAAACACTATTCTATCTACCAATCAGTATGGGTTTAGGAGTAGTAAATGTACATCCGACACACTTTTTGATATCTCAAGATGTGTCAGTGATTGTTTAGGGAAGGCTAATAAGGTTATAATTACTTTTTTAGATCTACCAAAAGCTTTTCTTACCGTGAAAAGTGATAAACTTCTGAATAAATTGAAATACTCAGGAATTAGAGGATTCTCACTCAGGTGGTTTGACTATTTCTTTCAAAATCGTACTCGAATAGTTTCTATACATCATACTAACAGTGACGTTGAGCATTTAGAGTATGGTGCGATTCAGGGAAGTGCAATTGGGCCCTTACTTTTCTTGTTATATTAAAATGATATCACAAAAGAGTAAGTTGAGGGGAGTTTGTTACTGTTCGCGGACGTCAAGGCACTGGTGACCTTTGGGCGCACATGGAACGAGACCTTTGCTCAAATGATAAAATGCAATTGCATATAGTTTAGATAATATAGTACCACTACTAAATTACTATTACCAGTGCAATTATTTTGTTATTTGTACTAAACAACAGTTATGTTAGAAAGAATTTTAAAGATGACAACTGCTGTTCAACAGGTCAATATTGCTTGGAGTGTGGAGATATCCGTCAGCGCGATAAACTGAGAGTCCATCAGTCTTACTGTTAGACGACCTTCCTCAGATAAACATGTAAATGGAAAAGGAGGGTCAAACTCCAAATATCAATTATATTAGTAATATTTGTTGAACCTGACAATGCTACAAGGTATATATATTTTTAAAACAATTTTCATTTATAAAAACACCGACAGTGGCGAAATGAAATCATCACATTCTCTGTTTCAGATCTCCGTTACCGAGCGCCTCGAGCGCTAGTGATAAATTGCTAGTAAACTGTAGGGAGCAGGAATTTTGTTCTTATTGAGTTATTAAATAGCTATAAATAATGAACCTCGCTTTTAAGGATATCGTCTATTTGGACTTTATCGGATGAAGAACTCCATAATATTAAAACTATTATAAATATTACTGTAAATATAAAGGCGATGTTGTAGTAATAGCTATCAGGCACTTAAGTTAACTGCCATATAATTTGAGAGATAATGTGGAATAAAATTAAGGTGAATAAATTCATGTTAAAATTCATATCTGATCAGTAATACTCCCTGAAAAAATCTTTCTTTTAATAAATTTAAAGTTTATTACTTTTAGTATTAAAGAAGTTCTTGACCTTTTTTCGATACCCTTTTAGATTACCGCTCAAAAACAAGCAATGCATTATAAATAACCTATTTCTCGACGGGTTTACTTCTAAAATAAGATATGCTGTGAAAGATATACTGACTCCGGAACCGGTGACGCGTCCACGCTGATATTTATGGGGGGAGTTTTCTGTCTTTATGAACAGTTCTCTGCCCTAACCGCCACTTATCGCCTTCGTTTGGGGAGTTTGTACTTGAAGCAAACACAAGTGTTCAATGGTTCAATTTCATTCTTTTAGGACAGTTTACCCTCTATTTTGTATAATGTAGGTGGTCACAATCCTGTTTATCCCAAATAAATCATATCTAATACATATTTATGTATTACTTTTTTAAACACAGGGTGGTCTCTACTTATTCGTTACAGTGCGGTAAAGTTATTAATTACTTTAAAAAATGAACTAAAACATTTATTTGCAATCCAAGCAAAGTTGATTTACGAAATATATGAGCTTTGAGTCATAGAACTCAACCAGTTTTGATTTTAATTTCAATGATAAATTATCATATTGAATACTATAGGTCTTATATAATGGAAATGGAGTGAAGAAAGTGAAATATATTAAATAACCACTCACAGCTAAACAACCCTAGTAACTATTTGACCTAATCACGTCAAGGCAATTTTTCTCAAACAAATAGTTTTGTTTTGAACGGAGTGGATGCTAAAAGTCTAATTTATCAAACTTTTAATAATACACATAGCTTTCTTATGGGAAAAACCTTGTTGATTATAGATTATTTTAAAATTTCATATTTTGGTGTCCTATTTACCTATGAACTTATTATTATTATTCTATTATTATTACTTTTTTATGTAGACTTTTTATCTTGAAGTTTATAGGGATCTAAAGTTTACAATTCGAACCTGAAGATATCGCTTGTGAGGTTATCTATCAAACAGATCATGACAAACAACCCATCATACTTTTTTACAGGATTTCAACCAAAACCCCTAATTTCCGAAAGACACTTGTGTGCTAAAATAGTCAGTATTTACTTGACTTTAATTAAATCCAAGAATGCTTTTTAAAGTACTGTACTTTCATTTTAAATAATAACTGTATAGTTAAGATGCCACAGTTCGTCGTCTTGCTTGACAAACACAAACGTCAATGTATAGCAAAGTAAAATTAGGCTAAACGCTTTTTTGACCACACTATTGAAGCAGAGTTCGTGGGATGAAGTAATGAGTAAACTGCGTCTCACAACACTATAAAGTACACTTACAGTTATACTGTACTTACATACAAGACGGGAAAATATACACAAAAGATGGTTCAAGGCGATCAATTTCAACCAGTTACACAGGTCATCATCTGGTCATCAGAGAATGGCAGAAAAAAAATGGCGGATAGCTTATATACTATTGGCTAGAGGAAGTTCCGAAAACAAGTTGAGATATGTACCACCAGAGTCCAAGTTGACAAGCTCATTAATCAAATTATCCCTATCTTCTATCTATCAACACGTATCATGCTAGTAAATAAATTAGTTATTGAATTAATGAGTGTAACAATTACAATTAAAGGTCTAAGGACAAAATACTACTATTTTTCTTTAGATTATTATTACTAAGAAATCAGAAATCAGATCTTTATTGTCATCCGACTTTTACAAGCATTGACAAAGTTCATATACAAAACAAATGTGACATAGAAAATATAACTTATTAATAGCACAATGTTCAAAACATAACAATATTACATATTTCAACGGTAAAAAAACAATAATTAATTCTTGTCAAGAAAATACACAGACATACTGTAGTATTCCTTAGCAACCAAAAATAATCTCAGCCTCCTCCTAATCTTGCCCACATCAGTTACTGCCATGAGGTCGGATGGGAGGGAATTTAATGCCTGCATACAAACTCTGGTTTTTGAAAAAGTTAGTGTTGTGCCGGGGAATTGCCAGGGATCCTGCATTACGAAAATGAAACCTAGAAATGTGGCCCGTCTGTAAAAAGTGATTGTTTTTATGAAAGAGTTTAAAAAATGTAGATACAAGGAAAAGTCAGTAATATTTTCAGAAAAAAAACACCTCTGCACGATCCAAGCCTTGTCATTTCAAAAATCAGGTGTATTGCTTTCTTTGTAACCCAAACAGTTTATTTATACCAGTTGATTCGGCACGCCAAATGTAATGCCATACCTGATGTGTGGATACAAACAAGAAAAATAAGCAGTTAGAAGAACCCTAGTGTCAGTGAACTGAGCAAGTCTTCTAAGAGTAAAAATACCACTATTCATCCTATCAGAGACTTTGTTAATGTGTTGGGTTAATCAAGTCTAAAATCTATGGTAAGCCCTAAAAAGTCTTTTTATTCGCATGCTTTTATTTAAAAACCTCCTACAATAATATTTGAACCATCAGGAATTCCATCTGAATTTCTTAATTTATAATCAATAAACTTGGTTTTATCGGAATTTACAGAAAGGTTGTTTACAGCCTACCACTGAAAAAGACTACTCTGCATGAATGTATTGGTTTCAAGATTTTGTCGAGATATATCGTTGATACTGAGCGATGTATCGTCTGAAAATAGACACAGGTGACATCTAGGCACACTAACAGCAAAGTCATTGATCAAAAAACATCAAGAAGAGAATCTGTCCAAGGACCTTGAGGCAATCCAGAGTCAACTACTACTTCTTCAGATTTCTGTGAAGCAATACCCTTCTTGGTCGATATAATTGATTTGCAGTGCCTGTGTCCTACTTGGTATATAAGTAGTAATCCAAACATTTAATTGGGATTAACCATTTAAAAATCAAAAAAAGTAAAATAAGGTTGATGAGAGGAAAAATAGAAAATGGGGAGAATTATGTCTTAAGCTGTTGATAAAGACGTCGTATAAATCACCTCAATAAAGAACCCAAGAATAGAATCCTATTAAACATTTGAGTAGGATTCTAAACACGTTGTAAAATTAACTAGTACTATACAAAATAATATTTAAATTACCATAATATTATAATAGTAAATACAATACATTATTATATATAATGTTGGACTGAAACCAGACGAATATTTATAATAGTTACTATCTTTTTCTAAACTTGATAGGGCTAGTTTACTAGCTAGGAGCTTACTAATTCCTACTAAATTGAATTAAAAGCCTAATAAATTCTACTGTGCAATTAATTGAGACTTGCTCCAAAAGGTAATCAAATACTTGTTTTAATTATTAATCTTTCTTATCCCTATCCTATGTAATAATACGTAAATTACCAAGTGAATAACACGACTTGCTTTCACTCCCTATTTTCGGGTTCTTTATCGAGGTGATTTATACGAAGTATTTATCAACAGCTTAAGACATAATTCTCAATTAAAAACTGACCTATTTGTGGGCCTTGCGAAAATAGGTTATACTTATAAAACTGTAGCCTTTTTGATATCACGGAATATCCTTTCCAATTTTTTACTTATTATATCATACTACCAAAAATGTTATTTTCATTAAAAAATTTGTAACATTGAAATGTTTTAAGTATAAACAAATAAAATTAAATTGTTATTATTTATGCGAATAAATAGCATATACAGCCGTGGTTCTATTTCCAAGTACACTACTCAAATTGTTATTTTAAATTATCTTAAATTCCCTAAAATAGATTTTTACCAAGCTATCACCTTAGTTTAACGTTCGTCAGTGGTTTAACGAAAATGCAATATGAGTGTTAGTTATCAGATACGTTAAAAACTTAATATTTGCTATCAATAATACATATTTAATGTTAGCAAAATGTTTTTACATGCAATGAAACATTGGTAAGGAGATATAAAATAAAGTTAAGATTTTCTAACGCATTGTGTTTTTAAAGGGTGCTCTCATAATTTGGAACTATTAACATTAAGTATATTTAATTTGAGTGAAAAACAACAAAGCATTATAAATGTGCAATGAAAAGATTCTAATACATCTATTTTAAAAGGAAAAGTGCTGTAAACTCAATAACAAAAGACTCAGGAGTGAAGTATTATTTAATTCAATAGAGGGTTGATCTACAAACTAACCACCAGTTTCTACTTGGCGCAGAATGTTTTGTTTTCATTCACTCAACTTCAGTTTTACCTGCTGATATCTTCATAGATCTGTGATCGGGTTTTAAAACAACTCGGTTGACATCTCAATAATTTTAATTCCTTCTCACATCATTAAGCAATGTCTTTGCTTGATAGAATTAAACAATGCTTCTTATTAGAATATCATACGTAGTTTCAAGATGTGCTGTACAAACAATAATCAAGTACTTATCAACACTTAATGCTTCTCCGATGCGTTTATACTACGTATTTAGATAGTGTACGGGAGTAGGTTTTTCTTATAATAACAAACTTTGGCATAATATAGTCTAATAGGTTAAACACTCATTATATTAATTTTACAAATTAAATTTATATTAACAGTGATGTTTTATATTTTATGAACAATTAAATACAACGCTTTCCCTAACTAAACGCTTACCCTTTACACACATATGTTAAACTTGTTATTGAGTAACTTACAAAAAAAACTTGTGAAAACAATAAATAAAGCTTCACTGTGACAACCTGGAGTAATAATAAAGTTTATTAAAATAATCGCAGATAAAATCAAAGCTGACATCAGTAAGACCCTCGTCGACGGCCGCATTGTACGATTGTTTCGATTCCGGGAAAGCTTAATCAGAGTTCCATCGTACCGAGCCTTAATTGATCTACTTTCCAGTAGTTAGTTTTGTCTTTTAATCAGCTTTTAATGAGGAAAAATATCAGCGCATACTGTTTGTAAAGCACGTGAAAACGAACAATGATTTAAATTTATTATGCATAATACGATACAGGGCTGTCTGGAAATGGCACTCTATGAAAAAAATATGTTTATGGGAAATAACGTTAAATAGCATTTAGAATTGTAGAAACATGTATAATGCTAACATATATTATGAGTATAAACCAACTATTTATTTAATAATATATGTTAATGGAACTGGTAAGTTTTTGTACTAGTGATATTTTCTGTATCGAAAATATATGGAAAATGTATTATTCCTAAATCACCGAGCTTCTATGTCAGATTACGGACATAATAGTGTCACATATCCGGCCCAAATATTGCTAAAATCTATAAATAGTTAAATATGACTGATATAGATTGAATGTGTACGTCATTTGTATTATTAATTTAGTTATTTAGCAAAACGTTTTGAAATACATTTTCCACTAAGATAGAACAAAAGATTATCAAAGCAAACTATCCAAGTAATGTGTTTGTTCTTACGTGTAACTCCGAAAAAGAAATTTTGTTGCTTTTATTGTTTATAACATACAATCAAATTTTTGAAACTGGTTTAATATACTTTTTATAACTGATGATTTGTGGTATTAATCAAATATCCCCGTCACAGCACACCTCCGTACTCAGCGAATTTCCAATGCATAATATATGTCTTAATACCACATAAAGCCGTATAGAAGTTCCATGAATATATATTCATAAATAAGCAATGTATACAATTTTGATTATTCTCTATAAGACTAACATTGGGGATGAGTACGTAGGTTTGCTGAAGCAAGGATCAAGAACAATTGGTATTTGTGCAAATATAAATAGAATTAAACTAGGTGAAGCCACACACGTTTCATCAACATTCATTCATAAATAAGCAAAATATAAAATTGTAATTATTTTCCATAAGAATAACATGGGGGCTGAGTTGAGGTTTGCTGCAACAAGGAACACAAAATATGGGTTGTCATGCGAATATCAATATAACTCAACTAGGTGAAGCCACATCCCAAGTTTCATCAATATACATTTAAATTACCGATATATACCATTTTGATTTTTCTCCATAAGAATAACATGAGGTATGAGTACGCAGGTTTGCTGCAACAAGCAACACCAAATATGGGTTTTTATGCAAATATCAATATAACTTAGTATAAAAAATAATATAATATAACTTATGAAGAATAACATGGGTTCTGAGTACGCAGGTTTGCTGCTACGGGAATAATCGGTAAAAATAGTTTTTGTTGTGCAAATAACAATAGACCACAACCCGATGAAGCCGTATACCAATTCTCGTTAATATACGTTTATAAATAAGCTAGATATAAGATTTTTATTATTCTCCATAAGAATAACATTTAAAAACGTACTGTGTTTAGCACTTTCAATATCTTAGTAACCAATTGACGTAGAGAAATTATCAAAACACAAAATTGTGTGTTTTTAAAAGCTGAATTCAATGGTGAAAATCAAATTTTACTTTTTGAAATATTACATATAAAAAGCTCAAAAAACATTTTTGGGGTACGAAACCCCCCCCCCAAAAAAAATATCACTTCGGATGGGTCGATCTTTCTGGTTTTCAAACTAAAAGTCATAAATGCTGCTTTACACGTTTATACAAAATTTCACCAAAATCGGACGTTTTTTACGAGAGTTATCGCACCTACGGATATATGTCCGTGGGTGTGATAACTCTCGTAAAAAACGTCCGATTTTGGTTACTTATATATATAAATATATTTTTGGGGTCTGGGCACCTCAAAAAAAAGTTATCATGCTCCCGGGCCTAAGTCTTACCATGCCAACTACGGTAATAGCCTATTCCGTATTGGGGAAATTCGCTAACAAGAACAACAAAAAATCACTGGTTATATTATTGACCCTTCCGTGAGAATTGAGACTTAAAACCCCAACTGGTTACAAAACTGGATACAAAACTTGTTATAAAACCGAACTGGTTGAAGTCGACATTGGAAAAAAGAAATTTTAAAAACCAGCAATATCATTTCTAAAATAAAATATGGAATAACAACTATAAAGTAATTGGACTATTAATCGGATCATGAGGAACCAAATCTAATCTTTGTGATTATTTTATAAAATATTTGGCCTGAAAAATTAAGTTTTAAACAATATTTCTGTTACAACCCTAAATCATTCTGTCGTAATTCTAAGAAACCATTTTTTATTTAGCAATATGTTCAACATTGAAAATTAAAAATGAACTTCAAAATCGTATTTCTCTTTGTTTATGTTTGTACTACATCCATTGTATTTTATGCAGTTTTCCTGGTGGAGGAGGAAGGTGTTTAATTTATTACAAATAAACTATATATATGAATTCTGTAATAATTAATGTAAGCCAATATTTTACAGCAAATATTCACTTATTCTATAGAACATAATCCACTAAAACTGTTTATACTAAGAGTTTAATTAACTGATTCCAATCTCCTATAAATACAATGACGTCAGCAGACAATGGGACAGAGATAAACAACACAAGACAAAGAGCGACAGATGGCACGACAGTCGCTAAAAGCTTCTGTCCTTAACTTAGTAAATTATTCTTCAAGTTATTTGTTTACTTATCTAAAGTGTGTTCCTTTTTACATCAACTTCCTATTTAGAAAGTAGAATCTCTATTAGTTGAATATATTTTTAATTAGACTAAAATTGTTTCAGTTATGATGGTTTATTTGACTTGTTATGAAGTAAACTAGAACGTATAATTTACGTATAACCTGTTGAGTTAAAGTTTATAAATGTTTAAAAGGAACATTACGTTGTACGGTAAAAACATCATTTCAATTTAATCCTAATAAGAGTTCAAATGCCTGAAAACAGCGAGCTACCGTAATGTAATAAAACTTAATACTCTTAGAACAATGAAGTAATTACAAAAGAAGAACTTGTTTCAAAGAAAGGCTCGGTTACATATCGGGGAATACAAACTCCAGACTCTTTGTTTTATGAATCAGAACAGTAATATGAAAACTAAATCGTTTTGTGAATCTAGTAGATTGTTAGTATTACATACACTATTTTCGTGATATATCTTTTATTCCTTTCCAATTGTTTAAAGGAAACATATCCAAACAAAAAATGTAGTAATTAAATTAAGTTGGTTAAACTATTATTTAAGATACTTCTAAAGGTTTATCTATAGCATTCAATCATTTTTAAGTTATGAAAGTTTCGTAGAAATTGCTTGTCATAACATTTTTGAAAGGGAGTTTCATCTAAATTATTTAACTTTTTAGAGGTATAAAATTAATTTGTTAAATTTAAATCAGTAATGATGAGATGTTTGTTGTTCATGTCCGGAAAAGTAACAATTACTATTATAAACACCATATTTAGAAATGGCCATGTATACGTAGGCTAAATTACAATACACAATACATCGATGACAATATTGATGTAGCTACTGATGTACAATGTTGCAACTCATGAATGAGAGTAAACTATTATTTATTGTTGTTTATATGCATCCTAAGATTAGGAGCAATTTACCGACATAAAAGTCTAACCGTTAAAAAACAAATACAGGTTAAAATATAATTTGTTTAGTTTCCATAAACCGTATGGTATTCTGCTTTAACTAAGTAATATGCACATAACCCTCCTTATACTATTTCATTAATAACTTTAATATTATATGAAACATAGAAGAATTAGTTTGAACTATTTTTAGAATAAAGCATAATCACTGTATTTGAACCTTTTCCAACATGTTTCTTTCAAAAGTTATAATTAATACCTTGAGAGGTTCTGAATATGAAATTGTTACGTAATACTGAAAACTAACACTAAATTTTCACTTACTTCTTATTAAATAAAACTAAAATACTCTTTTACGGTAAAAAGTGTTTATTTTTAATCAACGAAGTAGCCAGAAGTGGAACCCTTGCTTCAGTTTCCTCTCAACTTCCAATTTATATTTATTATTTTCCAAACTTTATTTCCGAAGTTAAGTTGTTTATTAACCTGGAAAATAATTGTACTAGAACTGTACAATTATTATTGAATACTAGAAAATTATTCTAATGTTATAAGTCATGTACTTTTTATTATAGATTAATCTTATATATAATATTTCATCTCTATATCGAGAGTTTTTTTTCAAAATATCCAAAATAAAATTAGGAAATTAAATCATGTAATTATTATGTTGTATTATTATAATTTAAATAATTATCTCTAAATAAAGTTTTGTACTAACCTTTAAACTCCAAAACAATTATGACTAAATATCACTATTATTTTAGTAAAAACCCGTATTAATAGGTTACTATAACTAAAAATGGATAAACGTATGTTCACGGCTCCTATGATAATCTAAGAATTTCTCTGTAATAATTGTAAAGTCAACCTAACATAAAATTCTACTAAAGTAATGTTTTGTAGTGCTCAAAATATGAGTTATAATTGCACTGTCGATAAGAAAATTGGCTCGTCTTAAATCATTTATGGCTCTTACTAATTATGTTTTAATAATCATAGGTAAAGCTAATTTAGTTGTTGTATCTATCAACAACTCGCAACTCGCGGTGTTTTGACACAAGTGCAATAAACTTATCCATAAACCTTATGTTATAATGTTATAACCTACGTGATAGGCCTACATAACTTTATGTTCGGTTGGGAGGCTTTGCAGAAAGCTTACAAATACAATTTTGGTATAAGAATCATTTTTATTTAATGTTAGAACCTTAAAATTAACTATACTTGACTATCCTGGTTTGACTGAGAATATTCCTTTTAAATTACTTCCACTTGTATAGGGAAACTGTTTATTAGTAGAAGGCCTACCACATTTAATGGCGAACCTGAGTTTTATGGCTACAACAAGTTAAATAATGGGATGATACAATGAGGTCCTAATATTACTTAGATGAACATTGAGAAATAGTCAATGGGACGCATCCCTTCTATTTTAAAATAAACAGAGAGAAAAAGCGATTAACGGCTGTTTTATTTCAACTAAAACAAACACACGTTCACAAGTAGTAAGTAACAGCTGTGAACAAGGCAATGCATTTAAATCAGCTCTTTATGCCAAAATTGAATGTCCCTATTGGTATTCATGGTGCACGCCTCTGCATAAACCCACTAATTCAATCCGACCAATTAACCTCCAAGAGCATTTCATAGTTCGATTTGCTATTACAATTGCCAATTTCAGTTGCGAAATTGTCAAAGTAACACTTAAACAGCCTAGTATAATTAAAATATGGTGTGCAATTATAAGCCAGGATAAGTAGAGGAACGGTTCCCTCTCCTTCTAATCCCTCGTCTTTTAGTGAATTTCCCCTATAGGAAAGAAGCTAAACCCGTAGTCGGCATGGTAAGATCTAGGCCCGGAACCATGATAACTTTTCGATTTGAGGTCCCCAGATGCCAAAAACACCATTCGTTCAAAAGTGTATATACCAATATATATGTGCCCGTGGTTGCAATAAATCTCGTAAAAATGGTCCGATTTTGGTGAAATTCGGTACAAAAATTTAAAGCAGTATTTATGACTTTAAGTTCGAAAGCCAGATCGCTCTATCCAAAGGGGTATTTTGGGGGGGTTTTGTACACCAAAAATGGGCTTTTTGAGTTTTTTACATAGAATATTTCTGTAAATCCAATTTTAGTCTACATCATTAAATTCAGCTTAAAAAGCAAACAATTTGGTGTTTTGATTATTGCTCTACGTCAATTGGTTACAGAGATATATTGAAAGTGCTAAACACATTACGTTGTCCAATTTTATTCTTATGGAGAAAAAGAAATATTTTATATCTTGCTTATTTATGAACTTATCCTTACGAAACATGGTATATTCCTTCATTATATCATTGATACCATTATATTCATGGTATATTCATACTGTTGTGGTCTATTGATATTTGCATGACAATTTTTTTTTGCCGATGGTTCTCGTAGCAGCAAACCTGCGCACTCAGCCTCCATGTTAATCTTATGGAGAATAAGTAAAATGATATTTCCCTTAATTATGAACATATATTAATACCATTTGGTATGTGGCTTCACCTAGTTGCGTTATAAAAAAAATTCATAAAAACCCATTTTTTGTATACCTTGCTACAGCAAACCTGCATTTTCAGATGCCATTTTATTCTTATGAAGAATAATTAAAATGTCATAAATAATTTATTTATGAAAGTATATTGATGAAACTTGGTATGTGGCTTTAAGTGGTATTAGGATTTACATATATATGCATTGTAAATTCGCTGAGTACGCAGGTTTGCTGCTAAAGGGGTATTTTAGACATTTATTTAAATTCACGTCCTTAAAAATATAAATTTATTAGTGGATTTATTAGGAATACAATTAAAAATGTGTATATTTTACATTTAAAACTTTTAGATAAGTTTTATTTATATAATTATTGCATATAATACTTTAAGAGAAGTGAGTGTTTGAGTTACACAGTCGTGTTTTACGATTATTTAGGACTTTTTCTATGAGTGGTGATCACAGTTTGAATCACTAAGCAGAGGTATCCTATGTTTAAAAAATATTAAAATTGGCAATGATACCGTTTATTTTTGTTTATTAAAAAAATGATATATCATCTGTGTTACTGCGTTGAAGAAAAACAATGGAGAGCCATGATTTTATGTTTTTAATACATGTATACATTTCAAAAATTAAAGTACTTAAATTAGCTTATTTCAAAGTGATTGTAAGAGCGAGGTATTTAATCAAAGACGATGATTGTTATAACTACAACAAATTGTTCAACAATGGTCCTATTCTAAAGAACTATGGAATACGATTTTTTGTAAGTACAATGAGGCAAAGAAACATAAATATTGTGGTCAGGAAGTAGGATGTTCAGTGACCTTAATATGATACACTACACACTGAATCACCTTTATTGGGGATTTACTAAACAGCTTGGATGTGTCAGTGTCTTTTTGATCATTCCTCTGCTTCATAAAAGTGTAACTGCTGGCGCAGCGTTGAGTCAGTTTAGAAAATGTGTACCATATATATTCTAGTTTCCAAGTTTCCCTACATTGTAATTATCTGTAAAATGTTATTTCAGACAAAGGTTTTGTAACTGAGTAAAGTTATGTAAGTGCTGTATACGGAATTTAATTGGATCCCTATGTTTTCAAAGTCAAAGATTTTTAATACAATTGTTGAGACACTTAGTAATTTTATTACGAGTGTTATTGAATTTTAAAACTAACACAAGCTCTCACTTATAAAACCAGGCATAACATCACGATTGGATCACGGGGTTCGAGAGTTAATAGAAACTGTTGGATATTTTTTAATAGCTCGTTAACGACCCGAAAGAAAACATTTGGCAATTACTGAGCTGAGAAACAATGTTTGAAATCCATTAGCCGAGTTACACAGGACAGGAATAGTCTGTTTGATAATTACAACTTTGGACGAAAGTTGGGTGCTCGAGAGGTTGTTACTGTTTGATTGGCATTCTACAGAAACCTTTACTAGATCAAAAGTGTATATTGATTTTGAATGAATAAACACAATAGGCTATAAATTATATTTTATTTAAACATTTGTTGAGTGTTTAAAATGTTAATAAAATACTAACAAACTATCAACCTGAGGTGTGTTTTTTTATTTATTGTTTAATTACTGTAATGTAGTAAGGAATATTTAACTATTAGTTTGTTTCACTTTAAGGTTATCCCTATTAGGGTAAAAAGTTTAGAAATGTATATATATATTGTATATAATATGTACCTGTTCACACCCAAAATAATAAATAGAAAGCCATTTCCCGGGGATCGTAATAATTAGTTTTCTGGTGTCTTGTTTGACATCATTTGCTTGTTTTTGAAAACTGTAACCTTAATTTTACCATTTTGTAAAGGCTTTGATTAAACTAATTCTAATCATTCTGTAAGGTCTAATTGTCTAATTATGAATACAATTCACATTTATGTCCACTTGTCATTTTAAATCTTGGTCATTCGAGAAGGATAAAAACATTTAAAAAAAATTGACTTTGATATAGGTTACCTGCTTATTTTAAACAAAAAGTAAACGGGTATCATACATTTTTATTTTTCAGTAACTATATAACGTATTTCCTATTACAATAATAGGCTTATTAAGAAAGTGGTTAAAGAATTACGTAGTAACTGACAAAGGTCATGAAATGACTAAAAGATTCGTGATGTTATTCGATTATCACATACTATCTCATAAACATGGTGAGAGTTTTATTTTTACTTTAGGCGTGACTTCCCAAAGAAAGAAGTATTTTATGGGAATCTGTGACTTGTCCTAAAATCGTGAAGCTGCATTTTGAGCGTGTGTGTTCTGAGCCGATAACAGCAGATCCTCGCTGTCCAATATAACGGCACCAGGCGCCGCGGCCACATGTTACTATCGACACTTATAGCCACTTTGTATTTTCCGTAATCCTTGTTTATCGTGGAAAACAGCAAAGCTAAATGCAACTTAACTGTCTTCCTTTCACAAACTTAACTTTAGAACTGACAATTGTCAAAGTGAGGTTTTTGACAACTGGGGTGTTTGAAGAGGCTGTGAAGTTTTAGTAGTGATCAAACAAATATTTATACTATAAAAAATGTATGCATTTTATACTTGTTACATCAGTGTTGTCGAACGAGTTCAAACAGATTTCAGACAAAATTTATATTAATAACATGATAACTACAACTTAATTCGTTTAAGGAAATAACAATTAAAGTATTTGTTTTATTTATACATCTAGGGTAATTGTTTATTTAATATATTGCTTATTTAATATTATAATATGTCTATATATTTTAAAAGAAATTTAAACTGTAATTTTGGCATTCCAAACTGATAATTGTTTAAATTCCTTGTTTGTTTCTGTTTGTTTATTTATTTCTAAATTAATCTATTCCAATTATTAGAAGTTTTAGTTACAAATTTTTATGTTATCATTGATTTTAATTAAAGTTTTCTTGTTCCAGCCAGTTTAAACGGAAATTATGGATTTCCAACATTCACGAATCATTGACGATTGACTTTTTAAGCTTACTGGATAAAAGTTAACATTGTTATCTAGTACAACAATAAATATATTAAAACACTGACTACAATTATTAGTTGGGATTTCTACACTGCATATCACGAAAACGTCACCAACCGAAATAAATGTAATTTAAAATTATAACGCCTTCATTAAACACTTAGATTGACCAATGCGGCTTATTAGTAATGTACCACCAAAACATTTTAAGAATTAGTTTTCATAATGAAAGTGTAGCTTTATTTTAGTGTACCAAAAGTATTAAGAAATAAAATTTAGATTACACAATAACCAATTCTTCAAACTCAACAAGAACATTTATTATAATGTTTTCTAAAGTATACTTAATAATGGGTACCGCGATTGTGAATTGATGTGATTTCTACCAACCCGATTAAACCACAGTGTATCAAATCAATGTGCATGTAAAACGACTTGAAATATTATAATGAATTAATCAAAACCAATAAAATGTAAAAGAGGAGTCCATCGTTGCCCACGGAGCAGAGGGGGAATTGATTCAGAGCTCGAGAGCTTAGTGAAATTACTAAAGAAAAGTTTAGTTTTCTCTAAAAATGAACTTAAAGCACAACGCCTTTGGAGGTTAAACCATTTCAGTAATAATTGAAAACTTAATATAAATTTTGAATACGGTTTTATTGTCCTCTTATTTATATATTTAAACTTATTATAGTGTATTTCCAGATTGTTCGTGGTACTGCATTTTAAAAGAGGAAATACTTATGAGGTTTAAGTTAACTAATGAAATATTCTAAATTGGTTTATTTTATGTGTTTAATTTTTACAATAAATAATATGTTACACACTTTATTACAATAGTTGTACTTTTATTAGTAACTTTAATACACCTATTCACTTATTCATTCATATAAAAAATGCTATGCTTAAGAGGTTTGTATACAATTACAATAAGTATTTTATTCAACATGATACAATAAATGAAATATCAGAAAAAATGGGAGGCGATTAAAAATGAGCCAGTAATCTAATATTTTAAGCAAATAAAAATCCAATGAAATGGGATATGTATGTAAATACCGTGTGTCAAATATATCGTAATAAAACGTTATATATATATATATATATATATATATATATATATATATAACCACATTTTAGCCTGAGCAGCCAGGTGAGAACAAGTAACTACATCGTTTGCATAGAGAATATGTTAAATAGAACTGTACATTGAAATACTTTTAACATTTTCTTTATCAAGTAACTTATTGAATTATAACGGATAATATGTTGGGACAAAAGTAATATTATTAGAATATAGGTGTGACCTGATTTACAGAAGTGAATACTTAAAAGGAAAACTATGATGACTTTAATTTTTTGTTTAATCAAAGTCCTTAAAAATAGTACAACTTAAGAGGAGAGTTTTTAAGAACTAGCCATCGGTGTCGTAAAAGACACCAGAAAACTAATTATTAACAATTCCCGGAAAATTATTTTGTTTATTACTCTAGGTGTGACGCAATTCTACATATTGCATAAACTGTATATACATTTATAAATTGTTTTTATATACTAATAGTGATATAACTGTAACCTTAAAGTGAAACAATACTGATAGTTAAATATTTCTTACTACATTACAGTAATTAAACAGTATATTCGAATTAATACACCTTGCTGAAGAATTTATGGTCATTTAGTAATTTATTAAAATCTTTAACACTCAACAAATGTTAAAATTAAATATAATGTATAGCCTATTGTATTTAATCATAAACAATAACCTGGAAATGAAAATCAAATCGTTTTATATAAGTTTAACTCAAATACATATACTTACTTTTGATCGAGTCAAAGGTTTCTGCAGAAGGCCTTAATATAAACAGTAACAACCTCTCGAGCACCAAACCGTTTCGTCCAAAGTTGTAATTATCAAACAGACTATTCCTGTCCTGTGTAACTCGGCTAATGGATTTCAAACATTGTTTCTCAGCTCAGTAATTGTCAAATGTTTTCTTTCGGGTCGTTAACGAGCTATGACAAAATATCCAACAGTTTTTATAAACTCTCGAACCCCGTGATCCAATCGTGACGTCATGCCTGGGTTTATGAGTGAGAGCTGGTGTGGTGTTAGTTTCAAAATGCAATAACACTCGTTATATAGTACTAAGTGACTAAACCATTGTATTACAAATCGCTGACTTTAAAAAAATAGGGATCCAATTAAATTCCGTACTTAGCGCTTATATTCAATAACTTCACTCAGTTACAAAACCTTTGTAAGAAATAACATTTGACAGATAATTACAATGTGGAGAAACTTAAACGAGTTCGCAAGCAGCACGCTGACGTGAGGGAAGTTAATTTCCACATAAAAACTTGTAAAACTCAAAATAAGTGTAAAAACATACATTTGTCCAATTTTTATTGAAATCTGAAAACATTGATTTTTGGTTGTTCTGATGCTCCTGGTTTCATTTACTTGCAAAGCTGGGAATACAATTTTGCGCATTATAAGGTTAGGATAAGGTCCAGACAGGCTTTAAAGTAGGCGTGAGGTTGCTGGGGATGATAAAAGTACTCTAACAAAGGAATAACAGGGTTTTCTAGTGTAAAACCCCCATAAGACAACGTACTGTGTTTAGTCGATACACATTTACTTTAATAAATCGGTAAATAGTTATGCTAGAATGACGAGAGAGGGCTTAAAACCTTCGCCTCACTAATTCCCATCTTTTTACATGCATTTATTTTACATCTGGGGCTTTTGTGACCCTTTTTGGGCCAAAAACTGAAAATTTGAAAGATTAATCCCCAAAAAAAGGGGTTTAGAGTTTTCCGATTGTTTTGCCCAACGAACTTGTCAAACTGATTTCAGAAAGGAACGTCCCTAGCAAATTTGAAGTAAATCGGACAAAAAATGCGACCGCTAGAGTGCAAACACATATATATATATAAAATATATATATGTATATATATATATATATATATATATACAATTTTGAACGACCCCCCAAAACGTGTTCAGGGGGTCACGTTAGGAACTTCTATGGTGGTCCCGCGCTTAAGTTTCACCGTGCGGGTCATGCTAATAGTTCACTTTCCAAAGGAAATTCACTAAAAAACTACAATATATATGGTACACATTTTCTAAACTGACTCAACGCACCAGAAGTTACACTTTGAAGAAGTAGAGGAATGATCAAAAAGACACTGACATATCCAAGCTGTTAAATAAATCTCCAATATTCCACACACTGAATCACACTGGTTATTCAGTGTGTGATGTATCATAGGCCACTGAACATCCTACTTCCTGACGACACTATTTATGTTGTTTTACCTAGTTGTACTTACAAATATCGTATTCTCTAGAGAGTTGGAAGTGAATCTTATCACGTGGATCGACTATGTGGAATAACTTTACATTAACAACAATAGTGGGAAATAAAATGCACAGTCATATTTTTTCGGAAAATAACCACTTTCAAACAGTTTTTTTGTGGTGATAAAAATCATATAAGAAGACTACGTCTTTGATAAAATTAATCTTTCTTAAAACGAATTTAAAACAAGCTAATTTTTATCATTTTAATTTTATAATTATGTACATTTATAAAAACCATGGCTCTCCATTGTTTCGTTGGACACGGCAACACAGATAATTAATTATTCATAAACAAAAATATAAAAGGTTTCATTGTTGATTTTAATATTTGTTTAAACATAGGATAGGCCTACCTATGCATAGTGATAGAAACTTTACACATATCTCATGGAAAAACTCCTTCTATGATTAATCTTAAAATGTTATTGTGTAACTAAAACACACACTTTTCTTAAACCAAAAGTATTATAAGCAATTATTATATATATAAAACTTATCTTAAAGTTGTAAATGTAAAGCATAAACATTTTTAATCGTATTCTTAATAAATCCATTAACAAATTGATGTTATTAAGGACATGAAATTAAATACATGACTAACAAATACAAGGAGAGATTAGAGGGAGGGGGAATGTACCAATCCTCTACTAATCCTGGCTAAAAAATTTGCACAATTTTAATTATACTAGGCTTTTTATGTGTTACTTTGACAATTTCGCAATTGAAATTGACGATTGTAATTGCAAATCGAACTATGAAATGCTCTTGGAGGTTAATTGGTCGGATTGAATTAGTGGATTCATGCAGAGGCGTGCACCATGAATACCAATAGGGACATACAATTTTGGCATAAAGAGCTGATTTAAATGCATTGCCTTGTTTACAGCAGTTACTTACTACATGTGAACTGTGGTTGTTTTTGTTGAAATAAAAAAACCGTTAATCACCTTTTATTTCTATTAATTTTAAAATAGAAGGGCTGCATCCCATTGACCATTTATCAGTGTTGGTATAACTAAAATTAGGATATCAATTTATAAGTCTAAGTAGTAGGGAAAGGGGACTTCTGGGCCAAGTGATTGACAGCTTCCGGTTACGTCACCGGAAGTGCTGAGTGAATAAATACGTCATCTGAGGCTGAGCCAGTGACGTAGGCGGTTTTGTGACGTAATGAGTGAAAGGTAAAAGTTCAAGGTCACGGGGAGGTAATTTTAAAAAAGTACTACCTCGCACGCGTAAAATCCGATTGTGATTTGATAGTTAATCGATAATAAATATCGAATGAAACAATCGAATGAAGCAATCGAATGATACGAGTGCGAGGTAGTACTATTACAAATATTACTTTATTTTATTTACAATAATTCATATTACAAATATTACTTTATTTTATTTACAATAATTCATGTTTACAATAGTTCCCGTTGTTCGTTGTCATCGATGTTGTTGATCCGGACGAGATGTGGCCATCACTTCGCTTTCTGATGAAAGACGGTAGATACTTCGATTCCTGCGCAGAGTCCATGTTGTTTTTTGATGCGTAAAGTTCCAAAGATAAATCGTAGCCGGACGCAATGAGAAGTCTTAACTCTTCATTAAAAACCTCGAGGTCTTGGAAAGTCGCCAGATGAATAGAGTCATAATGAATACACCTAATTTTGATGGACATTTCAACAGAGAGCTCGATGTACACTGGTCAAGAGCCAGAGGTGTACTGACTATTCGCTAGCTAGCGTTTTGGTATCAAACAAAATGGTGGAGGTAAAAGTGTAGTGGGGCGGAGCAGATGGCGGACGGCAGATGGCAGGCGGCAGGTGGCAGCTGGTGCGAGACAGATGGTTGCTACTACATTCGCCGCCACAGTAATGCAATCCTTCGGCGTAATTCTTGTATTTTATCTTGTCGGTTCATTTGATACGTTTTACATCTACATATGCAATAGCTGAAACACTTGCACTTACGACAAGCTTTCCCGTCAACTTGATCGCCTGGTATTTTAAAACATTGTAACTCGCAACAATATGTCTTCAAATTGTTATCGAAAAATAAATTGTTCATAGGTGGCACCAACATGTTAGCTGCAGCGTGTGTTAGACAAGACTGAGACTAACTTCACTGCTCCCTCTCTTTTATACCTCTTCATAAGTTATTCCTGAATGAAAGTTCAAGGTCATCCATTTAAATTTAAAAAAAGCAACACAGCAGTATATAAAATAATATACTGCTGTGTTGTTGTTTTTATTTATTTTTTTTATATTTTTTTTTTATTTTCTTTATTAAACAAACATCTTACAATACAATAAGCTTAAGTCTAACATTGATGACTAGAAATACAAACAGAAAAATACAAAGACATTATGTACAAGGATGCGTGATGTGCAGAGTGAGTTCCGTCGAGTTGTTGCCGCTTACACCGTGTGATACCAAATACAACGTCCCCGGTTGAATATCTCGCAAATCTTCATTTTGTAGCAGTTGAACAAATCGTTTTGGAAGAAATACTTGAAACTTCGGCTCATCTCCTGGAGTGAAAGGTCCTTCGCTCAATGAAACTAGAATTGCTTCTCCATGTGTGGTTTCCACTTTCTTGATGTTATGAATAATGTAGTGTTTTTGTTCTTTTAGTTCTGAACACTTTTTAGTTAGCAGAAGGTCGGATTTTGAATGAGTGTTGAATTGATCAACCAGTGTTTGTTGAAACTGTTGTGATGCCATCTTCGTCAGTGGTGGTTGTGGTGTCTTCTGTGATGTTGCCTCTTCGGAGTCTCGAATAATACTCGTGCTGGAGCGGTGCTGTCTCCTCGTATTTATAGGCCCCGCTACCCCCACCACATTTCTGTTCTCCGCTACCCCCACCACATTCCTGCGTTTGTTTCAAGTAAGCAGCCAAACGATATGCGTTGTACAATGCACAGTTTGTTTGGCCGTGTTTAAGATATTTTGCAGCGACACAAATATTACCGAGATTAATGTTAAAGTCCTTACTGATAGTTATATCGAAAACATCACCGTGCGTATACTTTTGTATCCAGTTCTTTTTTTCTAATCCTCTTGTGTATATATGTGAATATTGTTTGCAAAAGTTAAACATAATACTGTGCAGATTACTGTAGCTTATAAATCCTTCATACCAATGTATGTGATGAAAGTAGTTTGTTATCCATTTGTTTGTACTTTTTGCTTTGGTGTTAAGTTTGTTAAAAGAAAAAGGAGCTTCAAACGTGAATGGGTAGGCTACAAATGTAAGCAAGTCTAAAATTACTAATTCCTTGATAATAAACCTATCATCATTATTTCGAAATGCTTGAAATTCTATTACACAAGGCTTTACACTCACTTCTTCATCCCCTCCGCTCATCATGCCACCTAGCGATCAACTAAACTGTTTTCCACACCACGGTAAGTTAAATACTAGGCCGTACAGTTGCAGGCGCGTTGGTGTATATTTAACGTGGGCACCGTCCCCAATAGGCCTACCCCACGTGTGTTCTTCTTTACGAAGTCAAACTTTAGTCTTTTTTAACTTCTTCTTCTTGTGTTTCGTTTTCTTCTTCTTCTTGTTTCTCCGTTTCTTCTTCCTCTGTTGTTTCTTCTGTAGCTTCTGTAGCAATTTCTACAAGTGGTTCAAAATCCTTTAACTTTCTCCACATGCAAACTTCATGAGGTATTCTATTAAAAATAGATGTATCCACAGGTCCGTACACGATGGTGCTATCAGGTTGTTTTTCCAAAGTATCGACCAAATATTCTTTAATAATAGCGCTTGCAAATATCAACTGTCTCATGTACCTTGTAATAGGTTCTGTTGCGTAGTTTAAAACGTAGAATTCTTCACGTGACAGTAGAATCTTATTTTCATGTCGAGTCAAGTCTCTATTTCGCACTTGTAGTTGTCCGCGATGTTTAACAATATCGATTTCATTGTCACAATCCAAAAGTCGAATATGTGTTTTCCTTCCACACAAACTGTTAGTTAAATAAGATTCTATTAAATGTACATGTTTCAAAAATGATTCCCAAGCATTTTGCGAAAATAAAACCTTTTTTGTTCCATGGTGTAGTATTACTGTAGGGGAATAATCCAATGACTTCATCAATCCAACTGATACACTTTTACTGATGCATGCTGAGATGGGGTAAAAGATTCGCAAAAAAACTTCAGTTAAAATGTGAGGAGGAATATTTTCTTCAACTTTCTTCTTCCTCTTTAGTACTACCTTTGATGGGTCTGCATTACTTTCCTCCTCTCTATCTCTTTTACCAAACTTTAAAAATGCAGTTATTTCCTTGATTATTTCTGCTTCACTAGTATTATCACGTTCCAATAACGGTGCTGCCTCTGCATCACCTTGTACAACAGATGGAGAACTCATTTTGTAGAAGATGTTACCCATGCGACGATAGACGATCAACTGAAGACCTGCATTGTTGCTCCGCTATTTATAGGTTAGCGACAGTGGTGGTGCCGGTGGTGGTACAACGTTTTACAATACTGTCTTTACAATACCGGTCAACGGTGTGTATGTAACAATTTTATCGTGCAAAATTAAACAATACGCAGATGTATTTGCAGGTACGTTTTCTTGAAATTCCATTTCTATTTTTATATCAACACTAGACGATTTTACAGATTCATTTTGTTTGGAACAATCAATTACAACAATCGGAGCTTTCGATTCAAACTGTACGGGAGTTAGTAGAGGTGTATTTGTTTTGCCGTAATATGAATTTTGGAACCTAGCGTACATATCGTATAAAACACTGTACCTTTTTTTATCAAAAGAAATATTAAAGTTGTCGTAGGGAAAGAATTGTGAATTCAGGAACACTTTACAGTTTGTTAATTTACAATGGTCAAATTCACCAGCATTTTCAGTTATTATACTTTTCTTCTTCGTTTGTAATCCAAATATTACATATCTCGCTTTTTCCAAATGAGTAGAAGTTTTTACAGTCCATGTATGCCGTTGTGTTGTAGGTAAAACGGGGTATTCATGAAACTCCCAGCTTCTGAATGGCATTACAATGTCTCGATCTGATTTTAACTTTCTTAATAATGTAATCCTGTGTTCATCATTTAGTCGCACATGTGGTACTCTCCAAACAATCTTGTCTAATGTTAATTTCCAGTCTAAATTGGCATCAGTTGTTCCAGCAGCTGCTTTAATAATATCATTATCGTTTGATGATCTTAATAAAACTAGTTCTTGTTTTACATTTATTATTATTCTTCTGTAGTCTTCAGCAAATCCTAGGAGTAATCTTAAAGGTACGTAGAAATCAAAGTTTCCCGAAGAGTCAGGAGCGATTGTACTTTTGTCTGGTGCAACCCATCCTGCAATAGCTAACAGATTCTTCTCATTTGGTGTTAAAGACGCTAATCCTTTCAATGTACTGGAAATTCCCACCTTTTTTGTTGAATCGACTGTAACTCCTGAAATTTCATATCTAATCTCGTCAAACAAAAATGCCATAGGATTATTTATGAACGGAACAGTGGTTCCAGCAGTACCATCAGTTTTTGTTACTTTTCCTTCAATATATAAATAACTTTCGCATGGAAGAGTATAAATGTCTTGTTGTTGTATAGGAATCCTAATTTCATCGTTATTGTTTAATTTGGACGAAGCGTAAGGGTTGTGCGTGTGATATTCCTTTTCCCATAAGGTCTCGTCGAATGTTGGTCACTGCGCTATATCCAGTATATCCATTGTTAATGACCTTTAATCCAATTTCTTCTAGAAAACGAATGTTGTCACTTGTTAATCCTTCTACAGCTGATGAGCTACTGACCTCTTTGCTGGTTGGCTCTCTCTTTTTAAATGATAACCCCATTGTCTAAGCGGATGATTTTATATGTATTCTTACAGTAATAGCTTCTCCTCTAAAGTCAATAAGGTTTCCGTCTTGATCCACTATGTTCAGCACGATGTCTGAAATGAAACTGGTGTTTAACGGTAGGTACACAAGGTTTTGAGGCTTTTCTACTATCTTGAAACCTGGTGCAACTGATGGGTAGAATGTGTGTAATATATGACGATTTTCTCCATCTCTGTAGGATCCTTGTATAATGTTACATGTAATGTCTATGCTATTAACTTTGATGATCGTCACAGTTTAATTTCCAGAATGAGTTTTATTAGGTTCTAATACTTTTGTTTCCTTAGAAAACCCCAATAAACTACCAATTGAATGTTCTTGACTAAAATCAATATAATACTTAGAAGTAATTTCGGCTTTCATTGTATTGTTATTGCCTTTTATCGTTATATTTTCTTTTCCCATATGTTTTTGTATAGCTTCATTTATATTATCAATTTCATAAGCTCCTGTTGGTAAACTGAATTCTTCCAAAGCTGAATACTTTCCTTTATCATCTTTTGTCTTGTAATAATGTATTTTGTTATTAATTCCTTCACTAACGTTTGGAATAGAGTTATATGTTGTTAAATCCAATAATGCGGCTTCCCATAGTCTTCCTTTTTGCAAACGTAGTGCTGGAAACAGAATACTGCGCAAAGTACATGAGTTACCGGTTAATGACACTGTATACGAGGACATCTTAAAGTTGACTAACACTTTTAGCTAAAAAGTCTAAACATAAATGACCGCAAATGGATGTATCATCAGGTTGTTTTCTTGTATGATTCTAAAAAACATTTTCTGCCGCACGAAAGTATCGTTGAAGTTCTTTCGGTGGTGGAAGGTCTCCAAAACTGTCGAAATAATAAATGGTTTACCAAGTTTCTTGTAACACACCCAATGAGTGCCTAATCCTTCACTATTATCCAAATTTACAATACCAGTCTCATTTTTCCACATTTTAACCGGTAATTCATCTTTCATAAATACTCCTCTAAAAAATGGGATGTTCAAACAAGAAGCATATGTAATCAGTTCTTCATTGGTTAATTCTTTGTTTTTAATTATTAATTGCTCTTTCTTATTTAATACACACGATACGGTCTTAGGTATAATCCTCCTCCCTTTTTTATCATTGACCATATTGTTGGTTTCTTTTTAGCTTTACCACTGGTAGATCGACGTTTTCTTCTGATATTACCTCCTTGTTTCTTAGCGGGTTTTTTCCCACGCCTTCTTCTCTTTCCTCCTCCAAACGTAGTTTTTGCTTTCATTGCTGCTGTTACTGCTAAAGACGCTGCTTTTTCACCAATACTCGCGTCACTAGATTTTACTCTTTGCCAAGCTTTCTCAGCAAGTGCTCTATCTGCTATTGATCTATTTTTAGTATCACCAAATTTTGAATACGCTATATCGTGCTGTTTACAAGCCTGATCGAGCTTATTTATTCCAGGATCTCCTCTAGCAAGACGTTTCTCTAATTTGGTTCCAGGACCACAATATTGATATCCTCCAGGTAAATGTAATTCCACAGGTAATAAATCAATCGTCTTGTTAACTATAGATCCGACCGGTTTACTCAATAGAGAAAATGCTGTTGATGCTATTCCCCTTCCTCTCTGTAATCTCTCTCGATTATGACTGATGCGTTTAACCCTCGACATGACTATTTATAGCAAAACCAACAATCAGTAGGTGCACTCTATAAATGTTTTACAATGAATGTAATATCAGTTTTGGTTTTTTGTATTATATACTGTTTAAAATCCATTTATTATATAGAAATGTATTTATTAATTAAATGTAGACATATTAAATAGAAGTAGTAAAAATTGAAATAAGTTGTAATTGAAGATGTTCCAGATGTTTCTCCGCTGGTGATGGTTTCGTTGTCTTCGGTAAAATGAATAAACTTTAAATAGTTGTCATGTTTCCTTAGAAACTTGCCACTTAATCGTTGGTAATTGAATAACACATCCCAGTCTAGTTTATCTTTAAAATTGTCAATGTAATTCTCAGAGAGATTTTGATATTTACTTATTACTTCCCAACAGTTATTAAAATTTGATGTCATCTCTACGAGGAAGTCTTCTGAAAACTGTTGTCTTTGTAAAATATGGATTCAGTTAACTCTGTGAAAATAAATTCTTAACATAGTCATTGTAAAGAGGTAATGTATGGAAAGTTGTTCCCAATCCATATATCTATCAAACCGTTGAACAAAACCATCTGTCAACACTCCTTGGGGAAATCTCGGCTCTTGAGATATTAAACTCCACGCAGTAATATTGGATTCCATCATCCTCTCTGTATCGTCTCTCGAATATGACTGATGCTTTATCCCTTATCATGGGGGTATTTTAAATTCTTTTTTCTCTTATGTAATCTTCATTGTTTTCTGTTGGTTCATTAATCACATTCACTTTATCCCCCTTTCCTAATGTCTTGACTTTAGAAGGCTCAGACGGTTTATCTCGTTGATTAAGTTTCTCTGGATTGTGTATATTTTTCCAGTCTAAATAATTGTGACTGTCAATATCTGAAGCTGCATCTCTTCCTGAAGCCCGATGGATATAATGGAATAGAGCTGCACCAAACCTTTCCAAATGTTTTTCATATTCCGTAGTCCATTTCTTGTGTACAATATCAAACATTTTCTTATTTACAGCGTCTCCATCCTGCTCACAATCACCTACATTTGATAATTTTAATTTTCTTACATTATAGCTTGTGTCAGTTTCATTCCTTTTGTAAATCGTTAACAATTTTAGAGTAGCGAAATTTACTGCTTCCCCATCATAAACGGGATGTTGTATATTGCTTAACCTTTTACCGGAAAACCCCCAATAATCTTCGTGTACAGTTGGGGTTCTTTTATCCATGTATTTTACCGTAACCGCATCAGAAGACAAAAGCGGATCACCAACATTTTGAATTACTTTTCCTTCAAAATTATAGTTGCCATCAGGTGTTAACGGAAACCCAGCTCTTTTTTCACTATATTCAGATTTTACTCCAAACTCGGAATACCGTCCAAACTTGTCCACACTCATGATGTAACTGAATCGCTATCGTTTAGGTTCTTATTATATATGTACGTCTACTGAACAATTATTCCTTGTTTTCGCAGTTCATCAACCAAAGCTACCCATTCGTTTTCTAAACCAGTGTGCCCGGCTTCCATAGCTTCATGTAATAACCTCATTCGATCAACTAACTTATTTATATCGTTGTAATATATTATATTAGTTTTATACAAATTTTTCAATAATCCCCTTCCAGATGTGGTAGGATCAGTTGTTTTTCTCTTTTTATGCAAAACATTTAATTCAGCAGAAGATAAAGCTCTTCTTTTAATTTGAGCTTTTTTTGATTTCGAGGGGAAAAGACTAGATATAATACTTGTATATTTTATTGACCGATTTCTATGAATAGGTAGGTCTTTGGAATACTTCTTTCTATGTGCATTTGTATACTCTAATATATTTTTAAACAATTGTAAATCCCTTTTAGTATATTTACCAGGATTATTTTTAAAGATAAGTTCAAACAAACCTTTTGTACCTTTATATTTCTTATCTCCAATAACTATATCATCATTTTCGTTTATATCTAACCTGCTATCTCCAATCATTAATCCTTTATCCTCTATTCTAGCTCCATAGGTATGAAAATTTCGATTAGCATGTGGGGCGTGTAACATTTTTAACGTATATGTTCTTCCAAGAGTTCCTTTAAACATGATATCCGTTCCTAATTTGCTTAAGTTGGATGGGTTAATATCCTCTTCTTCTGCTCTTGTATCTTCTACACTTGTATCTTCTGTACTTGTATCTTCTGAAATGTCCTTATCCTTTAAATCCTCTATATCTCCGCTTTCTTCATACTCGTCGCTTTCTTCAGATGTTTGTAACTGGCCAAAACTTTCATCATTCTGAAATTCTTCTTCATATTTGGAAATTGGTAGCATTTTGTCTCCTTCGAAGCGAATTGAAGGTTTTTCCATATTTTGTGCTAATCGCTTTAAAGGTTCAGTAACAGGTTTGAATGTTGTTTCTAAAAATTGCTCTCTTTCATTTATACCTGATTTTAAAGCTCGGTTTTTTTGTCTAATAGAATCACTAAGTGATTTTATTTCCTTTAATAGCTTTTCCTGGTTAACCATCTTCACACCTTGACGACTTGTACAGTAATACCGCTAATCAGAGTATTAAAACGAATTTATCAAAACCTATTCTATAACGACCATCTTTTATAGCATGATCTTTCATAATAACCAAAAATCCATACTTTTCCGCCCATGCTTTTCCGCAAAGCTCTTTAAACTTTTCAAATGGCATATCCGCATTCACATGATCGTTATATATATGTTTTAGGTTAGTATCATCTTGTTTGAATACAATTAGAATATTTGCATTATCTCTGATAAGTTGTTTTGGGATTTTGCTATAGGTTTGTCCTATATATATGCTGTCGATGTTATTATGTCTTCCCATGGCAAAGTAGTTTCTAATAGTATCCTGATTTTCACAAGATACATCGTCAAATATAAATAGAGAATACGGTTTCGCTTCGTTTGGTTGCATAATGCTATCACTAGCGTTAAATTTGTAAAAATTAACATCAGACACATCAGATAGGATTTTATCCAGCAATTGATACTTTGGTTGTTGTAGAGACTTTGAAAAAATATATAGGTTATTAAACCTTAATCCCTGCGGATTAGTGATCAAATTAAAGACAACATTGGTCTTTCCGCAGTTTGAGGGGCCACTTACTATACATCGAACAGTGTTTGGAAGTAAACTACCGTGTTTACCATTGTTGATTTTAACGTTATCCACAGTTAAATCATCTATGTTATTAATATTGAATCGATCTTTGTGGTGAATAATCTCCATCCTGCTCAAAGGTTAACGATGAAATGAGTTGCTTGCATTAAACCAAGTCCTTTATAGGTATCCATGAATCCTCAGTTTTGTTAAACCCTAACCACCGCACTTTAACTGCGTCCTTTTTTCTTTGTAACACTTTTTCAACAAGATATACATCACCTACTGTTGACTTTAACATTTCATGTCCATAAAAAGCACCTTCCAACAAATCTCCTTTGTTATCTTTTAAGATATACGTTTCAGGTACAGTCGGTTGCACTTTATACACTGTAAAAACTTCATTCGTCCAATTGGGAAGGTATTTCTTGGTAAACACTCCCTTATATTTACTAATTCGTACTTTATCACTTATATTAAATTTTCTTGGCTGCATTTTTTGTACTTTAGGCTTTGTATTTTTCTTTATGCGTTTTAATACATCTTTTGCATTTCTTCTATTTACTTTGTTAGGTTTCATACCGATAGTTCTATGAAACCTGTTGTTATAATCATTTATTAATTGTGGTAAAACATCATACCATACGTAAGAACCTCTTTTTGAAAATTGTTTATACAGTGCTCCTTTTAAGGTTCTATTGAATCTTTCTACAATAGCTGCTTTTTTCTCTGAATTTGTAGAACAATGATTTATTTTATATTTATTCATTAACTGTGCAAAGTTTGTATTAAAGTATTCTGTTCCATCATCAGTTTGTAAATGTTTAATTTTGTTTTTATCTCTTTTTATGGCTATTTCCATGGCTTCTGTTACGCTTTTACCAGTCTTGTCCTTTAGAGGCAAAGCGTCTGCAACTTTTGTAAAACAATTAATAATTGTGAGTATATATTTAAATCCTTTGTTTATTCTGCTATGCGGTCGCATTTCAATTAAATCCGCTTGATATAGATCATTTATCCCTTTTATAACAGTATTTCTTCTTGGAAACTTTATTCTTGCAGGTTTGTGTAGTTCATTAATAATCTTCTCCTTCAGGTCTGACATGATGGTTTCAAGAAGGCAGCTGATATGGTATTAAATATTCTTTTGTATAAATCTGCTTATATATATACATATAGTTCAAGGTCATTCAAAACTTGTGTAAAAAAAGGGGAAACACAGCTTAACATTGCTGTGTTTCCCATTTTTTTACGGAAAGGAAAAGGATAGAGGATCTAGGACGATGAAAGGGTTATTAGTCAATAGGGTTGAGGGAATAGTGACCAAATGGTAAAGTGTGGATGTTGTCTGGAAGGGTTTGTCTTTTGTCGTCATTACAGGATAGCGCCTTTTTAACTTCAGTCACGCTGTACAGCTGATCGTTAAAACTTCTGATGGTGTTGAATTTAGCTGTAATGATGTTATCATCAAATAAGCATTGCTTGTAGTGTTCAAAATGCACTTTCTTCTTTAAATATAAACTCTTTACACCTTTAGCTTTCTTAATATAGCTATTCTTCTTTTCTTCTTCTTCTTTTTCATTATAGAGTTTCAAAGAATATAGTTTAGACATCAGTGCAACAATCTCTTCAAGTAGAACACCATTAGCCTCATCCTTGAATTTGCCTAGTACTTTTTTGTGTCTGCCATTATCGTAGTTTGGATGATCTTTTGGATAATCGGAGAAATCAAAGTCGTTCTTGTAAATAAATGTACGTAAATCTTTATACATGTCCAATGTTACTATGCGATATATGAAAGCGTCAGTGTCCATATATGTAATAGATTCATTTTCTCTTCCGTAGAACGCCACCATTTTGTTGTAGTGAAAATCGTACATGTGTGTTTTTGAGATGTCCAAGATTGACATGCCTATATACAAAGGACGATCCATCTTCACACTCGTCTTCTTCATGGACACTGCTACAAGTTTTTCATTAATAATTATAGATGTTCCAAAATTTGGCTGCTGTACTAGTTTCTGTAATTTTTTTGCGTCGGTAACAAGTTTAACATTTTTGTGTCTTCTTTTGTTTTCCAATGTTTTTCCAAATATCGCATTATTCATTAATTTAAAGAAATCTTTTTGAAAGTCTGATGTAGCTGCTGCTCTTCTGATGGTATTTGAATCAATGTAGGGTTTCAACCAGCATTATTGAGAAAATTCCAAAACTCTATTAATTTTTGTTAGACGTAGTCCTAATTCGATAGCTTGTTGAACTACCCAAAAGTGAGACACGTAGCGTTGTTTATTATTTAATGTCATCATTAATTTGGGGTGTTTTCCAATTCGTGAAATCTCTGTTTTAGCAAGAAGTGGAAGGTCATCATGAAGATCATGCAAATTTTCAGGGTATTCAAAATCGCAATCCAAAATATATCCAGTGTCACCATGTTTCGGAATTTGTAAAATATCGTCAATAGAGTCGGGATTAATCCATTTAAAGTTATCAAAAGGAAGTGGGTTTGACATAGCTCATCCGTACAGGTTATTTGCATCGAAATATCCTAAATAGGTCGACGGTTTGGTTTCATCGTAATCGGGAAGGTATTTGTTGTTGGCTTTGACATTTCTGGTAACACTTTGGGTCAATCCGCCTCTTACTCCAGCTTCAACCATTAAAACCATGTCAATGTCTGTTAAAAGTTGGAGTTTGCATTTTGTTTCTTTTAACATGGCTTGCCAAGCTAATCATGGTGAAGTATACGAATGTAGAGGGTCCAAACCGTATGCAGCAAAACAGGTGTTTCGGAATTCTTCCATTACATCACAAAGAAGAGTTACATCTAGTTTGACATAAAAGTCCGAGTAATCTCCTAAGGTCTTTATATCTAACTCGTTCCATACTCGACGTGCGTGTTGATAGTCCTCAAGTGATATTTCCTAATCATTAAGTTTGTTTCTGAAGTGTTCTGGTGGAGGTAGTGATGTTTCATTAAATCTATGCAGTCCATCGATGTAATCATAGGGGAAGACTCCTTTTCGAAGAACCAAATCCATTTTACTATTGGGTACAATTTTGCTTGTTTCTATCAAATCTGTTCTTCTTAGATTTTCAGATAATTTCATGAGGCTTGAAGGCATAAATCTAAATGAATCAACAAACCTTAATTTAATTTTACCCACCTTTTTTGAAAAGCTTATAAATTTTTCCATTGTAGTAGCCAAAACGTCTATTGCTCCATTATCTCTTCCTAGTTCGGGGATTATGAAGTGCGAATCATAACCACTCAGATTGTGCAGAACTACGGGGATGAAATATGGTAGTTTGTAGTTCAAGTTGCAAGCGTTACAGGCTGCACCTCTGTACGCTCCCGTAAGATGATCGTGGTCACGAACTTTAACGTTATCCGGTGTAAAGGTGTTATTACACAGATAACACGTTGTTGTTGAATCATAATGTTGAAGCTCTTCTTCTTCCATAGGTGACATGGGCACCTTTGTTCCATACAGTTCTTCTACCTTTGCAGCTATGTCATACAGATCATCGAAAAAGTATTTGGCTGCTTCTTCACCGCGATAAATCTTTGGAGAAGATGATAGTCCATATTTTTGAAGATGGTCTTCAGTCAACGTGGATTTAATTAGTATGCACTAACTGTTTGGTGAATGAAGTTGGTATTTGCTTCTTCTTGTAACGTCCTCTTCTTGTTGTTCAAGCGGATGTAAAGAAGACTCGAAATCAGCGTAAACAGCAACAGGTACACGGTATTGTTGTATTACTTTGTCAAATTTTATCTGCGCTTTGCTGGAATGTGGCAATTTAATTCTAACCTCATAGTTTCCATTACATAACCTTTGATGTTCAACTAACCATTCTGAACCTCCCCTTCTTAATGGTTTGTCTACATGACAAAAACATCTTTTACAAATGGTTTTCTCTCCGTGTTTTTTTGATATTTGTTTAGATACAAGAGCTCCAAAGTTTTTTATATAGACATAGTGGGATATGTCCCCTTTAGTGATCAATAGCAAATCCGTATGATCTCTGCGCTCAATAGGTGTTATGCGCAAGGGGTACGCATTGTTTGACGAATCTAAGCCGAAAATGTTGACAGAAGCTGAAGGATTTCGCTTTTCAAATTTTGATATATCAGTAATTGCAACAGGGTAAGTCATTCCCTGAAAATTATACTTATGTTGAACTTCTTCATATGCTTGACTTGGTCTTTCAGGATGGTTTTTTACATATTTAGCCAACATAACGTATTTAAAACATTCATTATTTTCATTTTGCACATTAATACAGGATTTGGTATCACTAATCTTTTTTGGTAAAGGGATATAGCTACTGCCACGAATTCCATAACCGTGTTTGTACACTCTTAAGTCTAGCCCTGTGATGCTTAACAAACTCCATCCAGATCCTCTTCCTTCGTGTTCTTGTATTTTTGTCATTAGCTCTTCAAAACATTCAGATACGATTGAATCAATATCTGACGAAAACATAATAGTTCGGTTTTTTGTTAAGAAACCTCTCGGCGAGGTTTCATTTTGAATGTTTGTAAATAAAGCATCCAGTAATAGTCCAAATTTAATAAAATTTAATCTTTTTAATTCAATTTTCAGAGTTTTGCTAACCAATCCTTTTGCTTTATTTAAAAATTCTACAAGTTTCAATTTTGTATTGTCAATTTTAAAGTGGGTTACAACATTACCCGGAAGTGCTCGGGCGTGTAGTTCCACATTTATTGATGGTCCAGGCGCATAATGAATGACACTTGGTCTTGAAACTTCATTTTCTTCTTTTTCTTCATTTTCTTCTTTTTCTTCGTTGTGTTCTTCTACATTTTGTTCTTCTTGATGTTTTGCTAATTGTTGGTCGATTGAATCTAATTCTTCTTTATTTGGTTCTTCTGTATTTGTATTGGTGTTATGTTTCAATTCATTATGAATGGTTAAAAGCCATTCATCTCTGAAAGAAGCTTTACAAATATCGCAGCGATTCATAATGTAGGCGTGCTCTTCACAAGGGTCAACGCAATAATGAAAAAAACACTGCAAATGCACCTCTATTTATACCCTAGAAAAAGTGGTGGGGGTACGTTTTAGGTTAAGTTTAAGTTTGTAGCTGGAGGCTACAAAATTCTGTATTTGGGTCAAGGACATTGAGCATATTTGCCAACACGGGGAATAGAGCAGTAAATGATTTCATTTTAAACCATAAACTTATCTATTCCCCGCTTTGTATTTAACAAGGACAATTTTCTCCAACAGGAAAATTTAATATATTTTAAACTGGTAAATATTTTGTCTTGTAACTGGGTCAAGGTTATACAACGATATTACCAAAACGGGGAATAGAGCAGTAAGTAGTTCTCACTTTGACTACAAACTGATCTATTCCCTGCTCTGTATTTAAAGTTTGACAGTTGACAATAAAAAAAACAACACTTAATCAGACTCATTTGATGAATCGGAATCAGTTGTATCAGAAGCATCGGAAAGAAATAGTCGTCGACGAATATGATATACCCCTCGTGCGCTATCTAAAAATAACCCATCCAAACTACTACTACTAGTGGTTGGAGTTTCATCATGTATTTCTTCAGAACAGAGAAGATGCTGATAGATTCTATAGGTTTCAGATTCCACGTCACTTAACGGTTCAATTTGTTCCATATATCCTGCTTCAAGATCATCACTGTCCATATCACTTAATAATTCAAGATCTTCCATTGCATCCAAATTACTTAATAATTCAACATCTCCCAATTCGTCTTCATTTTCATCCTCACTTTCAATCACAATATGTTTTATATTTTCCACGATTGATTTTGCAGAAGGAAATATATTATCCTTTGGTGACATAGCTGCTATATATCCTAGTGCTAACACAAGTAGCAGAATGAGATAAGCACTGATGAAAAACCTCTTTTATACCCCCCGATTTAAGTGGTGGGGGTAATTAGTGATAGGGAAGGGGTATTATTGTAACAATATATGAACAATTTAATTCTAACAGAGTATAAAGTTCTGTAAGTGGGTCAAGGTCACCTTAAACTATTACCAGAACGGGGAATAGAGCAGTAAGTGATTCTCACTTTGACCACAAACTGATCTATTCCCCGTTCTGTCTTCTGCTGTTCAGTATTTCCAAAGACTCTTTGTTAGTTGAAGAAAGTTTTTCAATTTCTATTGCTAGCAATTCTTCAGGTAGTTGAAATGGTGTATTTTGTGATAACATTTCCAACATTTCAATATATTTTATGGCGTGTGTTATAATAGAAAGTTTTGAAGCTTTTGGTTCAAGAAAAGGTAATTTTGTTCTTAATAAATTATAGGCTTCATTCAATGTTGCAATCCTTCTTCTCTCTCTAGCACACCTTCTTTCCTCTTTATCATTCTCCTCCTTGCCTTTAACATCTAAGCTAGACGACCCTCCTGGGCTATCCATAGCTGAATAATAACTATACTCCGAAGCCGACTGCCTTATATCTATTTACCCCCACCCTTTTACAATGAATATAGCTGGTTCGATGTCTTGTTCTGGGAAAAAAGTCGCTATCCTAACGTGTAGTGTAATAAAGACACAAGGCAAACCCCTCTTGTAATAGTCGGTAAATTTCTCTCTTCAAAGGGATTGGTTCCACATCTATTTTTATCACTTCAGTTTTACGAACACCCAATCCTTTGACCTTAACATCATGATACTCCATAAGCAGTTGGTATACACGCTGGGTAAAGATATCCGCTTTAGTAGTAGAGTTAATATAGTGGAGGTATACCATGGTAGATGCTCTATTGATGCAGTTCACAACCAAAGTGATTATTGACTCTGCAACATCGCGCTTTAATACCCATCATGTAAGTGGGTCAAGGCCGTCTGATTATATTACCAAAACGGGGAATAGAGCAGTAAGCGATTCTCACTCTAACCGCAAACTGATCTATTCCCCGCTCTGTATTTAAATCTCTTCCTTTTTTTTGATTTAGTTAAAGGTTTGGTTTGATATAAAACGTTATGTTTATTATCCATCCCTGTTTGATTAACCTGACCATATTAGTCAGAATTTTAAATAACTTCCTACTATCGTTTGTTTTGTATGCTTCATTTTCACTACTATACACTTCACCTGTTGGTCTCCACATGTACAATTCACAAACAACCTCTATGACGAGATACTTGTGCAGTAATCTTCTTACAGCAAGCAGCTGATCGATGTTTTCAACTCTTCTGTTAACTATTAGAGTTGCTACAGAGACAGAAGGAGCGGATGCAGTCATTTTCAGCAGAATGATCATTACCAGCGATGGAGACCCCCCTTTATACTCACTGTAGGTGGTGGGGAGTAATAGGGTTAGGGAAAGATTTTTGTTTGTAAAGAAATAAAAGAAAGATTTTTAATCTTTTTTTCTTTTTTTGTACCAATTGAATATTTTCTAAGTCCTCAAGGTCGTTTGATCCTGTTGCCAAAACGGGGAATAGAGCAGTAAGCGGATCTCACTTTGTCCGCAAACTGATCTATTCCCCGCTTTGTATTTGAAAAGTCTTTAATTTGTTAAGCTTATGCATCCTGATCTTCATCCATGAGGAAGATTTGTTTGTAGGCTGAAGGATCTTCAGCGAAAAAATTTTGATCCGCCAACTTATCCTCTTTAAGGAAAACGGCTTCAAAAGGTAGAGGGATATTCAAGATTTCTTCGTGAATTGAGGGCGGATATTGGAGCTGCGATTGAAGGTTTGCAATGTACTTTATTGTCTTTTTTATAGTGGATAATTTATAATCATACGGATTGGAGGATGGCAATATTGTTTTTAATAATTTATATCGATCAGCGATTCTCGCTCTCAATTTCCGGGAACTAGCAGTGCTTCTTTCGGCTTTGAGAGATCTCGAGTTGGAGTTTGGTGAAGTACTACCGGTTTCTGGAAGAATGTGAGATAAAATCATAGCCTGGACAAGTATTGATGGGGCAGCAGAAGATGAAACAGTACAAGCAGAGGCGGCAGAAGTTGGTTTTCTGATGTGCTCCATGGTGTCTGAGGTGGGCGAACACAAGCAACAGACTGATTTTACCATCGATGAGATGTCTCTTTCATACCCAATGGAAGTAGTGGGGGTGCAAGTTTTAGGGAGGAGATATTTTAGTAAGAAATATATATATATATATATATATATATATATATATATATATATATATATATATATATATATATATATATATATATATTTCAATGTTGTTTTTTACCAAACGAAAATTTTCTAAGTCCCAAGGTCATCTGAACAAATTGCCAAAACGGGGAATAGAGCAGTAAGTGGTTCTCACTTGGACCGCAAACTGATCTATTCCCCGCTCTGTATTTTAAAGTAAACAATAAATCTTCTCACTATTGAGCAACCTTTGCTCTTTGAAGCTCAAGTTCTAAGTCTCCAACCAGGCGAAAGTCTGCATCGTGCTCCTCCCATTGTTCAGGAGAACGCGGTTGTCCACACCACTTTGTAAAGGCGTACCTCATCGCCTCATTATACTCCTCCAGGATAACATGATAGAAACTTGGTTGCTGCGTTGTAGACTGCACCGATGATGTAGTTTGTTGCGGATGTGACTGAGCATCATTCTCCGCAACCTTATCAATCTTAGAAACCTCAGTCATTTCAGCAGCCTCAGCAATCGCGTACAACTCCTCTCCGCTAATTTCCTTTCCCCATGTGTTGCTGTTGACGCTCATGATGATACAACTAATAATTATATTCCGAATCGCTCGCTTAAATGATCGCTTACCCCCTCCCCTCTTTACTGTTGAATAATGTTTTTTAGTATAATGTTTCTCCTTTTTCCTTTTAAGTTTTATCTTTGACTTAGTGTAAAATATCTAAGTCCGTTATCTAGGTCAAGGTCGTTGTAACATTGTAAAAAAAAAGTGTGGACAACCTATTTACACTCTGCAGCATATGCTACAAATTGTAAATAGGTTGTCCACACTTTTTTTTAATTTGGAAAAAACTATTTTAATTTGGAATACACTTTTTTGATCTTTTTTATTTTAATGTTTTCCTCACAGTGAAACCTGAATCATTTCGAATTAAATAGTCCTGTTTGGTAAGTTCTTTGACGTGGAGGTCCATGGCTCTAGGCAACTCTATATAGTACAATTTACCTTCACATTGAACCACCACCTTTGCAAAGCCCTTTGATTTAACAAACATGTATCGTTTATTTCTACAAAGCCTATTAATTCGAATTTTGGTCGGTCTCACTGTTGGATGCGGTGTAGAAAGAGAAACGGTACCCTTGTGATTTTGTTTTAAATGTAATCTGTATTTTTCTTCATTTAAAACACAAGACTTAGCACAACGTTCCCCTTTCCTTGCACCTTTTTTAAAACTGTAGATGCATCTTGGTGCAGGAAGTATAGACTGCCGTCTCAAGGCTTTTAATTGTTTAAATTTCTCTGAAGGAGGTTCGTTGTTAATGCAGATTACTGAAGGACGGGAAAGAACACTTGAAGAAGATGTAGAAGGTTTGGTGGGAGAAGAAGGATGTAGACTTGCAGATGGTGTTGAAGAGCCTGGTGTAGAAGGTGGAAGAATGCTTGCCAGCGCCTGCTGAAGAAGCGAAGGAGCTGGTGAAGCCAAAGATGGTGCAGGTGTTTGCTCATCCTTCCTCGGTGATGGAGAAGGTGAGCAAGAAGTAGCCGAAGATGAAGACGATGAAGAAGATGAAGAAGATGAAGAAGCTTACGGGGGAGCAACGAGGTTTTCTTGAAGTGGTTGCGGTCGTGGTGCAGGCTCCTCAGAAACAATACACGATAAAATCAACGCCTGCCGAAGGATGGAAGGAGCTGGCGGAGCAGATGACGGAGCAGGTGAAGAGTGCTCAACCTTCCTTGGCAAAAGTTGCTTCCTGCGGTCAGACATCTCGGGAACAGAATTGCACTCGTGATGTGTAAGCAGCAGAATGATTTTACCACTGGTGGAAACCCTCCTTTTATACCCAGTTGTAGTAAGGGAAAGGGAAAAGAAAGGGGGGGGGATTAGGGAAGAAATATTGTTGTAATGTTTTACCAAACGAAGATTTTCTAAGTCCCTTTAGTAGGTCAAGGTCATCTGAACGTGAAGCCAAAGCGGGGAATAGAGCATAACATACTGCTCTATTCCCCGCTCTGTATTTGGGAAGGGGGGCAAAAGACAACAAATAAGAGACTGATTTTAAACAAGAGACTGACTTTATATTTTACAAAGGTTTCTCAGGCTAAGATGGGTAATGTCAACCGGTTTACGCGCCGTATTGACACAAGGTCGGTTTGCGCGCCATACCTTAGAGGGGTTAGGAAAAGGATGAGAAGCAAGATACATTACTTTGAAAATAAAGACTTTACCCACAAATATTTAAACAAATGGAACAGTTAAAGTTAAAGTTAATTTTTCAAAAATCAACCAAGGTCGGTTGTACAAAGGTCAACAGCAAACTGGAACCCAGTCGGACGTGGGTCAGTAACGGGCGCCAATCTACTGCGAACCCAAGTTTTGACCAAGGTATGATTACAAGGACCGATTTTATATTTACAAGTTAAACCCCACGGATAAAAATAGGGACACTTTACCCAGTTTGGATCAATGTCCATAAGAAAAGGGAGCTGTAGGGAAGGTACATATTAGTAAATAAAACACTTCAAAAACCAACACCAAACATTAATTACAAACACTAACTACATTTACTAGCAAACTACAAGCGTTAATCTAACAATCTACCATGCATAACAAACTAACAAACACATGCAAGGGCGCGGATCTGTTAATTGCGCGTCGGGCCCAACGCACACTTAACAGATCTACGCTGCAGCAGAATGCAACCCAGTCGGACATTGGTCCGTAAAGGGCGGCAAGCTACTGCGAAGAGACCGCGGACTGCTCCGCTTATAAAGGCGGTGGTCAGTGGTGGGAGGTGACTCCGCCCCATGACGTCAAGGGGGGGGGACTCCGCCCCATGACGTCAGGGGGGAGTTGTGTCGTCATGGGGGGAAGGGGAACCGGATGTAGACCGGTCCTTAGCTTCTACCCGTATATGGAAATGTCACGGTTACACTTGGCGACCCGCTTTGCTCCGTCTGGTACCTCATTCCAGCTTCAACCTTTACCTGGAACGGTCAACTCGCTCTCTGTTTTAATATGTCTTCTCCATTGACTGTCGAAAAACTTAGAAGGATTAAGGATTCTATGAAGAAGTCGCCTCCAAAGACAAGTGGATTTAAAAGACCGTCGTCGTTCAAGTCAAGAATACAGAAAAGTTTTCAAAATCACCCGCTTTATTTCAAACAAGTTTCATCAGCTGCAAGACATCCGCCCGTCCAAGGTTCTTCAACGCCATCTTCACATTCATCAACTGCACAACATCCTCCAGTCCAAGGTTCTTCAAGACCAATTTCACCATCACCAAAAATATCACACAAGTCAGTAATGAGGAAGATAGAAAAAATGAAGACCTTGAAGGAAGACGAACTAATCACCCCAATTGACATTGTTAAAACAAAATTTAAATTTTTAAGGAAAAACTTCTCCTACACAGTGGTGTTTCAAAAGAGCAAATCAACATATTATTTATCATCCGGCGACGTCCTATTCGAGGTCGATTTAGCGCAATCGATTCCGGCACCACCAGAAGTAGGCTACCGTCAGACTTTGACTTTGGTCAAAGAAGAAGGCAAAGTAAAGTGGATTGTCCAATAAAGCCCTTGTCCCACCCCTCCCACAAAAGGTCCTTTTTAACAAAAGGACCGCCTAAGCATATCAAGTTAGGGACTTGGCCTGTACATAGGCTGGAGACTGTTAGTCTTATGTTTGTGTGCAGCCCACTTTGTGAAAATTTCTAAGTCCCAAGGTCCTTGACCTTGACCTTGACCTTGAACATGACCCAAAAAAGGGGGGAGGGGGGGTTATAAAGTTTGTGCAAAGTATGTCATGTGGGTACTCAAATTACGCGGATTGATCAGACGAACAAGTTGGTGCAAACAGAATTCAGATCCGACCAAGGGTATAGCGGTAATAGCTAAAAACAACTATTTCGAGGGACTAACCTAAATAACTTCTTTATTTACGGTTTAAAATATATTAAGTGGGTACTCACATTACGCGGATTGATTAGACGAACAAGTTGGTGCAAACAGAATTCAGATCCGACAAAGGGTATAGCAGCAACAGCGAAATAACAACTATTTTCAAGGACAAACCTAAATAACTTCTTTGTTTTTGGTTCAAAGTATAACATGTGGGTACTTCAATTACGCGGCTTGACAAAACAAACAAGAAGGTGCAATCTAAATTTAAATCTAACCAACAGTATAGCATCCGTAGCGTAAAAACGATGGTTTGAAGGACAAGGTAACGTTGTGGTGGGGGTTAGGTGCCTATCATAAACGATAACGCTACATCATTATTCTTCCAGCTCTTGACGGATGAACATCTACCTAGAGGGTCTGAAAAATGTCGCAGTTTTACAGGAACATGAGGAAGGTGACCTTCACTAGTCCCCTTGACACTACTTTCTACTTCCCTAACAATGAAGACAGAAGGTCTACACTTTTAGTGGACAATGAGCGGTTTCGTCGAAGAATAATCGAGGTTGAAACACTTTTAGCCAGTTGTTTGCTACGCAAAAAGAACCATATGAATACATGCACCGGTTTAGATCATACTAGCTTTTATACTTATACAGCGTTGAAGCGCAAACATTATTTAAGTTTTTAGTTACGGAGGTAAGGTCTTGACAGTCTAAGAGCTAAACCCTAACTAACACATGTAAACTAGTTATTGTGCGATGTAAAACTTGGTGGGGAGACTGGTGTAGTGGGGGGACTGGTGTAGTGGGGGGACTGGTGTAGTGGGGGGACTTCCATCTGCCTCACACTTGCCACCTGCCGCCTGCCACCTGCCGACAGCTATCTGCCGTCCGCCATCTGCTTCGTTCTACTACACTTTTACCCCCACCATTTTGTTTGATACCAGAACGCTAGCTAGCGAATAGTCAGTACACCTCCGGCTCTCGACCGGTGAACATCGAGCTCTCCAAGACGCTCTTCACAAAATAACAATATCATTTCACTCAAGATCTGATAGATGTTTCTATTTCATTACCGTCAGGTATTATTTCCACCTGACAGCAATGAAATGCAAACACCTAACAGAACAGATAGGTGTCAAAAACACAACATGGACTCTGCGCAGGAATAGAAGTATCTACCGTCTTTCATCAGAAAGCGAAGTGATGGCCACATCTCGTCCGGATCAACAACATCGATGACAACGAACAACGGGGAACTATTGTAAACATGAATTATTGTAAATAAAATAAAGTAATATTTGTAATATGAATTATTGTAAATAAAATAAAGTAATATTTGTAATAGTACTACCTCGCACTCGTATCATTCGATTGCTTCATTCGATTGTTTCATTCGATATTTATTATCGATTAACTATCGAATCAAAATCGGATTTTACGCGTGCGAGGTAGTACTTTTTTAAAATTACCTCCCCGTGACCTTGAACTTTAACCTTTCACTCATTACGTCACAAAACCGCCTACGTCACTGGCTCAGCCTCAGATGACGTATTTATTCACTCAGCGCATCCGGTCATGTGACCGGAAGCTGTCAATCACTTGGCCCAGAAGTCCCCTTTCCCTACTACTAGTCTATTATTAAACTTTTGTAGCCATAACCCTCAGGTTCACTATTAACTGTGGTAGGCCTACTGCTAATGAACAGTTTCCCTATACAAGTAGAGGCAGTTTAAAAGGAATATTCTTAGTATAACCAGGATAGTTAATTCTAAGGTTATAAATTTAAATAAAAATAAAGTAGATTTGCAATCTCATACTAAACTTTTATTTTTAAGCTCTTTGCAAATTCTCCCAGACGAACATAAAGGAAGGTATAACATAGGTTGTAACATTATAATGTTAGGTTTATGTATTGCACATGTGTCAAACGGCTACCGAGTTCTTGCTAGATGCAACAGCTAAAGCTAAAGCTTTACCTATGATTTTAAAAATCATAACTAGTAAGAGCCATGATTTAAGACAAGAAAATTTTTATGTCGACAGTGAAATTATAACTCACATTTTGAGCACTGCAAAATATTACTTTAAGACTTTATCAAATATGTCATGATTGCTGTTTTAAAATTTACAATTGTGTTGTATGTCTTTGAAAATTTATATCAGTGTTCCGCCAAGTCATTTCTTCAAAACTTTCATAATTTTAAAATCATTAAATGCTATAGAAAACCTTCAGAAGTAGTAAATTAACAAACTTAACTTTGATTCTATTTTATTTGGTTAAAATTCATTGTTGGCGATGGTGAGTCTATGGTATTTACGAAATAAATTAGGACATTTTCCATCAGATTAGCAAAAACAAGTTTCACAAAAAAGTGAAAATTGTTTTTACTAATCATTAATGGAAAATGTCCGCAATGATTTATTAACTTAGTTACTACATTTTTCGTTTGGATTGGTTTTCCGTAAGAAACAGGAAAGGAATAAAATATAAATCACAAAAATATTGTATATACAACAAACTGTTTGCTAGATTCACCAAACGTTTTAGTTTTCATAGTACTGTTCTGATTCATAAAACGAAGAGTCTGGAGTTTGTATTCCCCGATATGTAACCGAGTCTTTCTTTGAAACAAGTTCTTCTTTTGAAGTCACTTCATTGTTCTAAGAGAAAGTTTTATTACATTACGGTATCTCACTGTTTTCAGGCATTTGAACTCTTATTAGTATAACATTGAAATTATGTACCATACAAAGTAATGTTCGTTTTAAATTATTTTAAACTTTAACTCGATTTATTGCTTTTAAGTTTGATAGTTTTGGCATTTTGAAAATTGTAATAGGGTATTCAGTATTATCTATCAATTATATGTATTAATGCTTTAAGAAGGCCTGTAACTTCTAATGAAGTGTAACTAATTGGTATTATTAATATTAGTAAAATTCGTAATATTAATATTGGCATTGATTCGTGTTCCACGTAGTAATTATTGTACTATATGCTTGAACAAGTCTAAGTCATCATCTGTTTGTTCATTATTTGTTCTTTTAGCGAATTTCCCCTATAGGGAAGAAGCTATTACCGTAGGTCTCATAGTAAGACTTAAGCCCGAGACCATGATAACTTTTCATTTTGAGGTCCCCAGATGCCAAAAACACCATTCGTTCAAATTTTTATATATGTATATATATATATATATATATATATATATATATATTTATTTATTTATATACATATATGTGTCCGTAAGCACGATAACTCTCGTAAAAAAGGTCTGATCTTAATGAAATTTGGTACAAATGTGTAAAGTACCATTTATTTGAACGAGTACGAAAACCAGATGAATCGCACCATCCGAAGAGATTTTTTTGGGGGGTTTTGTACCCCAAAAATGTGTTGTTTTTGGGTTTTCACATGTAATTTTAATTTAAATCAAATTTTAATTTATACCATTGAATTCAGCTTAAAAACAAACAATTTGGTATTTTGATCATTGCTCTACGTTAATTTGTTACCGAGATATTGAAAGTGCTAAACGCAGTACCTTGTCTAATGTTATTCTTATGGAGAAAAAGAAAAATTGTATATCTCGCTTATTTATGAACATAAACTGGCGAAATTTGGTATATGGCCTGATCTGGTTGTGGTTTATTGTTGTTTGCACAACAAAAATTTTTCGCCTATGGTTCCTGTAGCAGCAAACCTAGGTACTTGGTCCCCATGTTATTCTTATGGAAAATACTTAAAATGTTATATATCGCTTATTTATGAATGTATATGGATGAAACTTGGTATGTGACTTCACTAAGATGAGTTCCAATGATATTTGCATAAAAACCCATTATTTTATGTGCCTTGTTGCAGCAAACCTGCGTACTCATCCCCAATATTATTCTTATGGAGAATAATTCATATTTTAAATATTGCTTGTTTGTGAATACATTTCTTATGAATCCTGTTAAGTTTATGTAATGTGTTATGTTACATATTCATTGGAAATTCGCTGAGTATGCAGGTTTGCTGCAAAGGGGGTATTTTATTATGTTTGTACTGTATTGAATTGATTGTAAATGACTCTGTACCGTTGAATAAATAAATACATATACATATATTATAACGTTCTAGTCTACTTTATAATTAGTAAAGTGAACTATCATAACTGAAACAATTATAGTTGAATTACATAATATAATTGACTAAAAGAGATTCTACTTTCTAAAACAGGAAATTCATGTAAGGAGGAACACACTTAAGATAAGTAAAATAATAACTTGAAGAGTAATTTATTAAGTTAATGACAGAAGCTTTCAGCGACTGTCGCACCATCTGTCGCTCTTTGTCTTGGGTTTATCTCTGTCCCAATGTATGCTGACGTCACAGCATTTATAGGGGAATGGAATCAGTTAATTAAACTCTTGTTTTATACAGTTTTAGTGTATTATGTTCTATAGAATAAATTATTATTTACTCTAGAATATTGGGTTACAATAATTACAGAATAAATACAAATAAATATAGAAAACCAGTTTCAAATATTGTATTGTATGTTATAAACAACGTAATCGAAAATATGTCTTTTTCAGAGTTAGCCAAAAGAGTTTTACATTGGTTGGACGGTTTGTTTTAATAACAGTTAGCTCTACTTTAACGAAAAATGTATTAAAATGTACTAAATAACTAAATGAATGATACAAATTCTATTTTACTAGTACAGATCAGCAAGATTAAGGCCGGGTATATACCACTATTTTGTTCTTTATATGACATTGGAGCTTGAGGATTTTGAAATAAATTCTCCATACTTTTTTCGATATATAACTAGTACATAAAAACACTTACAAAGTCTTTCTTTTAATTCGATTACTATAAATAAATAAATAATAATACTGTAATAAGAAATTAGGTTTAATAAATTATTTGTAATATTGCAAATTAATTTTTAAACTATTATAAAAAAATAATTTGTTGTTTTTTATTCTCCATAATAAAATTATTCTCGTGTTTTACACTTATAAAGTGTTTTACAATTTTAAAATGTTTTCCTCTAAACATATTGTTTTCATAGAGTGTTATTTATAGTCAACCCTGTATCGTATTATTGTTATGTACCAGTGCATTAAAATATAGGAAATAAATTTAAATAATTTTTCGTTTTGACATCCTTTACAAACAGTACGCGCTGAATTTTTGTTCAATAAAGTCTGAGTAAAAGACAAAACTAATTACTGGAAAGTAGATCAATTAAGGCTCACTAAGATGTAACTCAGATTAAACTTTCCTGGAATCGAAACAATCGTACAATGCGGCCGTCGACGCAGGTCTTACCGATGTCTGCTTTGATTTTATCCGCGATAGTTTTAATAAACTTATTTTTACTCCATGTTTTAATAGTGAAGCTTTATCTATTGTTTTCACAGGTTTTTTTCTTTAAGTTACTCAATAACAAGTTTAACATCTGTGTGTAAAGGGTGAGCGTTAATTTAGCGAAAGGGTTGTATTAAATTGTTGATAAAATTTAAAACAACACTGTTAATACATATAATACTTATAATTTAATTTGTAAAATTAATATGATGAAGGTTTTACCCATTAAACTATATTATGCCAAAATTTGTTATTATAATAAAAACCTACTATCGTAAACCATCTAAATACGTAGTATTAACACATCGGAGAAGCATTAAGTGTTTTTAAGTTATTGATTGGTATTTGTATGGAAAAACTTTAAACTACGCATGATGTTCTAATAAGAAGGGTCGTTTAGTTCTATCAAGTAAAGACATTGATTGCTTAATGATATGAGAAGGAATTATAGTTATTGAGATGTCAATCGAGTTGTTTTAAAACCCAATCACAGATCTATGAAGATATCAGCAGGTAAAACTGAAGTTGAGTGAATGAAAATAAACCATTCCGCGTCAAGTAGAAACTGGACATTAGTTTTTAGATCAACCCTCTATTGAAATAATACTTCACTCCTGAGTATTTTTGTTATTGAGTTTACAGCACTTTTACTTTTAAAATGAATATTTTAGAATCATTTCATTGCACATTTATAATGCTTTATTATTTTTCATTAAAATTAAATATACTTAATGTTTAATAGTTCCAAATTATTGGACCACCCTTTAGAAACTCGATGCGGTAAAAAATCTGAACTCTATTTTATATTTCCTTACCAATGTTTCATTGCATGTAAAAACATTTTGCTAGCATTAAATATGTATTATTTGATAAGACAATTTAATTTGATAATATGTCTGATAACAAACATTCCAATTGCATTTTCGTTAAACCACAGATAAACGTTAAATTAAGGTGATAAATTGGTAAAAATCTACTTTTGTGAATTAAAGATAATTTAAAATAACAGTTTGAGTAGTTCACTTGGAAATAGAACCACGGCTGTGTATGTTATTCATTCGGAAAAATAATAACAATTTAATTTAATTTGTTTATACTTAAAACATTGAAATATTTATTAATAGTATAATTATACAATTCTTTTAATAAAAGAAAAATTTTTGGTACTAAGGTATAATGAGTAAAAAATTGGAAAGGATGTTCCGTGAAGCCAAGAAGATACAGTTTTTAAACTAAAACTATTTTCGCAAGGCCCGCAAATAGGTATATAGTGTATCGTGGTGTAAATATGTATACACGCATTGAAGACATGTAGCCACGCACAATTCCCTTTGACGCTATGAGGTGGAACTCACACTCAAACATTCACAAATGTGGAGAAAACACATTTGAAAACGTTCTCACACAATGCACGTTTTCAAATTACATACTTTTTTTAAGATACATATTCCCAATTAGTCAATATAATAATTTGTCCTTCAAACCAAAGTTAATTTTAATACAACAAATCTAATGTTTTGATTAATTTCTAGGAATAACACTAGCACGGAATTTTATACTATTACTAATTAATGCGTTGAAAAAATATTTAATAAACACATTTTATTTCTGGTTTAATGTTGCTACCAAAGAATATTGTCTCCATATTACGGCATAGTCATTACCACTCTATCGTTAATGATATATTTGATTTATTTAACATCACAAGAATTACTCATGACCGTTAGTATCTTTGGAAGTTTCATTGCACAGTACCGTTGCCATTGCTAATAATAAAACGATGTTTGTCTTTGCTAAACAGTAGCAAGTAATGACTACGCAATTGTACAACAATCAAATACCTATGATCGCATATTAAGGGAGAATGTAAAATACTTATTGTTTACATGTGTCATGCATATTACTTTTCCTGTAATTAAGAACTACAAAAAAAACTAAGCTTCCGCTTAAAATTATTGTATTAGAACACTAACGAATACAACCTTTAGACAGAAAATCAAGCTAGCTTAAATTAACAATACTTGGCAAAGGTTACACATTCAAAATTTCACAGACTCATACTAATTAATCTAACCTAACCTCAACGAAGCAGCCCAACAATGTTAGGGTGAGACGTAACTGGGTTAGGCAATTAGGTACTTACGCATAGCACCCGTGTACTTAGGAATGAAGATGTACGGTGCAAAGAGATTTGTCTAGTTTACCTTCTACAACTAGTTTTTATATTCAATTATAATCAATAACAGTTCGTAGCATTACTATAGACGTTTTCAATATTGTGGAGATTCCGCATTGATCTATTTTTATCGTAAAAAACTTAATCATTGTTTGTGCATACATTTTGTTTTAAATCTTATACTATTATTCTATTATCCTAATTATCCTATAGTCTAATACGAGCAATGTCTATCTGGCTGCAAAATCTATCTCAGAATCCAGCGGAACGATTTTTTTAAAACTTTGGAATTAGGTGCTTATTGAACTAAAAATTTGATAGGTAAAATATTTCTCAGGAAAATGCATATTTTGTTGAAAATAGCATTTAAAAATTGGATATTTTTTTGGCTTATGGAGTTTTGAATCAAAACTAGAGAATCATAACAGCTGTGAATACATTAACCAGTAAACCGTCCTAGTAGCAATTACAAAAGGTAAAGTATGAACACATGAAATCTTGAAAACAGTAACTAAAACCATTAAGATTAAAGAATATTTAAAGAATTTTTAAAGAATTTTAAACAACATATTTAAGAATAAAAATTGCATATATACATTTTTTCACCCACGAAACTGATCAAATACCAACGAGCGTAGGTTGGGTCTACTCGGTACTATATCTTACAAGGGATGCATGGTTTTATCGCAAATTTTGAATTATAAATAATACAAATAAATTCCAATATTTTAATACATCCATTGGGCAACAAATTCAAACAATATCTTCCCGCGTGAAGTTTTATTATCAATTAAAAAATCTTGTTACTGTTGTTTTCAATATCTCGTATCTTTTATAATGGTTAAGGGTCTTATTTCCTTACAAGCGTTTATCTGACACTTAAAAAAATGCTTTTGGAATAAATCAAACCTTTTGATTAAATATAATTTTGTACTGTGTTATTTTGTATGTTTTTAACTGATTTATAGACTATTGTAAGTTCACAGTAAAGATTACATTTGTCAAGCTTTATTATATAGTAATGTTTGAAACAAACTTAGTGAAAATAGTAGTAACAAAATGAATAACGTAGATCCTCAAAAGTAGCGCGGGTATTTATAAAACACAAAGTTGATGTAGTAACGCCGACATTGAAACTAAATAATCAAATAACTAGAAAAAGAAATTTATTAAGTTAAGGACAGAAGCTTTAAGAGACTGTCGCGCCATCTGTCGCTCTTTATCTTGTGTTGTTTATCTCTGTCCCATTGGCTGCTGACGTCACAGAATTTATAGGAGAATGGAATCAGTTAATTTAATTTTCAGTTGATACAGTTTTAGTGGATTATGTTCACGTTTTAGCTTCAATTAAAATATAAAGAGTGTTCAAACTATTATTCGTACGTTGCATAGACCACCTAGTCATCAATCCAATTAGTAAGAAACAGCGTGCAGATCATTACTAAAGATAATTCATACCATCAGGATATTTACCACCGGAAATAAATTAAAAATTAAGACATTAGATTAACTGCCATTTAAAAAGGAAAATATAAACAAAACAATCAATAAATACCAAATTTAATATGACATTCTAGTAGTTTTGCACTTCTGCTAAGATATTTTATTGTGGGTTTAACTTTATATAACGTTTTATAGAATAACAAGTTTAAAGTGAGTATTTGATTAATTAGTTAACAAACCATAATAAATCCATCAATTTATTTTATTCAATATATTTTGTACTGGTTGGCTACCCTGCTGGTTTTCATTTAACTTTGTTTATATTACTATATGTTTAAGATTGTCTCGTTGTTTGTTTTACTAGTGAGTTTAATGTATTTAATAAAACTTTACTTTACTTTACATGTATTCATATTACCCTTATTTATTTAACATTTATTTCGGGATAAGTAAAACAACTTCAATGGTAGCTACCATTTTCACCTAACAAGCAACATGTCTCATACACAAATAAGAATGCCTGAACCTTTTTCCTTCCAACCATCAAAATGGTCATCTTGGAAGAGACGTTTTGAACGATATCGTACAATAAATGATTTAGATGAAACTTCTGAAGAAAAACAAGTCAGTACGCTGATTTATGCAATGGGCTCAAAATCAGAATAAATACTTTCGCCCTTCAATATTACTGCTGAACAAACAAAATTCGATGTTGTTATGGCCAAATTTGATGGTCATTTTACTCCAAAGAAAAACATTATCTAGGAAAGAGTCAAATTTCCACGTCGGAAACAAGGCACTTTAGAAACTGTTGTAGCATCTCTTCGTAAATCAGAGGAATTGAAACGTCAAAAAGAAGAACTAAACTTGACATCAGTCGATGCTGTGAACATCAATCAACAGAATTCGTGCAGTCTTCAAAACTCTCGGTTTGATTATCCAAGACGTTCATTTAAAAAAGAGACACACAATCAAAGGCCTCCGAATTATTCAAGTTCGACAGTAAACAAATACTCATAATCTTGTGTATGGTGTGGTTCAACGCCTTCTCATCGAAGAGGAATATGCAATGCAAAAAAAAAACAAAAATTGTTCTAAATGCGGCCGAAATGGACATTTTTTACACTTCTGTTTACAAAATAAAGTTCGTGAAATTGATTTGAATGATTCAGACGACTCTACTGATTGTGATAATGGATCTCGTCCATCAAAACACTTTGTCGGATGTGTAAAATCCAATGAAGTTAATAAAGATCCATGGTTGATTGACGTGGGTATTAACGAAAACGACAAAGTGAAGTTTAAAATGACACGGGTGCTGATATGACAGTTATACCATCCAGTATAAAACTCAACAAGAAACTTGAAGTTCAGCCGACAAAAAGAATGTTAAGTGGGGCAGGGGGGTTCCAAGAACCTCTTTCTGTTCTTGGAACCGTCACTGCAATGCTGTCCTACAAAGGACAATCGTGTAAAGAGAAAATATATGTGGCTGACAAGTGTACAATTCCATTGCTCGGCAGACCAGCCATAGAAAAACTTAATCTCCTACCTGTTATTCGAGAAATATATGACAACTGTACCTTCTAACAACTGGTTTAAAGAATTTCCTGACCTCTTCTGTGGACTCAGAAGAATGAAGGGAAGCTAAAATACTGAACTGAAAGAGGAGGCAAAACCTTATGCAATTACAGTACCACGTCGGATTCCCGTTCCACTTTGGGATAAAACCAAGAAGGAGATTGAAAAAATTGTGCAAATGGATGTCATAACTCCAGTTGATCATGCTACTTCATGGTGTTCCCCCATGGTCGTTGTGCCAAAAAAGGAAAGTACTCAAGTAAGAATATGTGTGGACCTCACTATGCTGAATAAAAATTTGTATCGGCAAACACACCCAATTTGGGGAATTGATTATACAATGGTTCGAATAAAAAACGCAAAAAACTCGTACAAAGAAACTATTTCGGTTACAAAAGAAAGCAAAACAACAGATTTTTGGAATGACAAGGCTTGGTTCGTGCAGAGGTGTTTTTTTCTGAAAATATTACTGATTTTTCCTTGTATCAACATTTTGTAAACTCTTTCATAAAAACAAACACTTTTTTCAGATTGGCCAAATTTCTAGGTTTCATTTGCGTAGTGCTGGATCCCTGGCACATTCCCCGTCACAACACTACCTTTTTCGAAAACCAGACTTTTTTACTTTTTTTCGTTAGACCTTTAATTGTACTTGTTACACTCATTACTTCAATAACTAATTTCTTTAGTGGCCTAATACGTTTTGATAGATAGAAGATAGGGATAAATTGATTAATGAGTATGCCAACTTTGACTCTGGTGGTACATATCTCAAATTGTTTCTAAAACTTCCTGTAGCCAATAGTATGTAAGCTATTCGCCATTTTCTTCTGCCATTCTCTAATGACCGGATGATGACTTGTGTAACTGGTTGAAATTGATCGCCTTGAACCATATTTTGTGAATATTTTCCCGTCATGTATGTAAGTACAGTATAAATGTAAATATACTTTGTTGTGTTGTGAGACGCAGTTTACTCATTACTTCATCCCACGAACTCTGCTTCAAGAATGTGGTAAAAAAAGCGTTTAGCCTAAACCTTACTTTTCTATACATTGACGTTTGTGTTTGTCAAGCAAGACGACTAACAGTGGCATCATAATTATACAATCATGTTTTAAAATGAAAGTACAGTACTCTAAAAGGCATTCTTGGCTTTAATTAAAGTCAAGTAAATACTGACTATTTTAGCACACAAGTAACTTTCGGAAATTAGGGGTTTTGATTGAAATCCTGTAAAAAAAGTATGATGGGTTGTTGGGTTAGTCATGATCTGTTTGATAGATAACCTCACAAGCGATATCTTCAGGTTCGAATTGTAAACTTTAGATCCCTATAAACTTCAAGATAAAAAGTCTACATAAAAAGGTAATAATAATAGAATAATAATAATAAGTTCATAGGTAAATAGGACACAAAAGTATGAATTTTTAAAAGAACTTTAAAAGATCTGACGTTTGATTTCTCAATCATAAGAATCTAAAGAAAAATAATTAAGTTAACTTTTTGTCGTTAGACCTTTAATTTTAATTGTTACACTCATTACTTCAATAACTAATTTCTTTAGTAGCATTATGCGTGTTGATAGATAGAAGATAGGGATAGATTGATTAATGAGCATGCCAACTTTGACTCTGGTGGTACATATCTCAACTTGTTTCCGGAACTTCCTATAGTCAATAGTGTGTAAGCTATTCGCCATTTGTTTTCTGCCATTTTCTGATGACCAGATGATGACCTGTATAACTGGTTGAAATTGATAGCCTTGAACCATATTTTGTGAATATTTTACTGTCACGTATGTAAGTACAGTATAAGTGTAAAAATAGTATGTAGTGATGTGAGACACAGTTTACTTATTACTTCATCCCACGAACTCTGCTTCAAGAATGTGGTAAAAAAAGCGTTTAGCCTAAACCTTACTTTGCTATACATTGACGTTTGTGTTTGTCAAGCAAGACGACTAACTGTGGCATCATAACTATACAGTCATGATTTAAAATGAAAGTTTAAAAGGCATTCTTGGATTTAATTATAGTCAAGTAAATACTGACTATTTTAGCACACAAGTAACTTTTGGAAATTAGCGGTTTTGGTTGAAATCCTGTAAAAAAGTATGATGGGTTGTTTGGTTAGTCATGATCTGTCTCATAGATAACCTCACCAGCGATATCTTCAGGTTCGAATTGTAAACTTTAGATGCCTATAAACTTCAAGATAAAAAGTCTACTTAATAATAATAATAAGTTCTGAGGTAAATAGGACTAAAAAATATGAATTTTTAAAAGAATTTATAATCAATAAATTTGTTCCCATAAGAAAGCTATGTGTATAATTAAAAGTTTAATAAATTGGACTTTAAGCATCCGCTCCATTCGCAACAAAACTATTTGTTTGAGAAAAACTGTCTTGACGTGATCAAGTCAAATAGTTTACTAGGGTTGTTTAGCTGTGTGTGGTTATTTAATATATTTCACTTTCTTCACTCCATTTCCATTATATAAGACCTATAGTATTCAATATGATAATTTATTATTGAAATTAAAATCAAATTTGGTTCAGTTCTAAGACTCAAAGCTCATATATTTCGAAAATCTACTTTGCTCAGATTGCAAATAAATGTTTTATTTTATTTTTTAAGTAATTGAAAACTTTACCGCACTATAACGAATAATTAGAGACCACCCTGTGTTTAACAAATTAATACATAAATATGCATTAGATATGATTTATTTGGGATAAACAGGATTTTAACCATCTATATTATACAAAATAGAGGGTAAACTGTCCTAAAAGAATTAAATTGAACCGTTAAACGGTTGTGTTTGTTCCAAGTACAAATTCACCACACGAAAGCGATAAGTGGCGGTTAGGGCAGAGAACTGTTCATAAAGACAGAAAACTCCTGCCATAAATATCAGCGTGGACGCGTCACCAGTTCCAGAGTCAGTATATCTTTCACAGCATATCTTATTTTAGAAGTAAAACCGTCGAGAAATAGGTTATTTATAATGTATTGCTTGTTTTTGAGCGGTAATCTTAAAGGATATCGATATAAGGTCATGATTTTCTTAAAGCTAAATTGAATAAACTTTAAATTTATTAAAAAAAACGATTTTTTAAGGAGTATTACAGGTCTGATATCTTATTATAACACGAATTTATTCACCTTAATTTTATTCAATATTATCTCTAAAATAGCATGGCTGTTAACATAAGTGCTTGCTAGCTGTTACTACAACATCGCCTTTATATTTACAGTAATATTTATAATAGTTTTAATATTTATGGAGTTCTTCCTCCGATAAAGGCCGAATAGACGATATCCTTAAAAGTGAGGTTCATTATTTGTAGCTATTTAATAACTCAATAAGAAACAAATTCCTGCTCCCTACAGTTTACTAGCGTTACATCACTAGCGCTCGCGGTAACGGAGATCTGAAACAGAGAATGTGTTGATTTCATTCCGCCATTGTCGGTATTTTAATATATGATAATAGTTTAAAAATACATCTATCTTGTAGCATTGTCAGATTCAACAAATATTACAAATATAATTTATATTTGGAGTTTTTCCACCAATTTGTCAGCTACACGGTGATCTATGGAAGGTCAACAAACAGTCATACTGATGGTCTCTCAGTTTATCGCACCTGACCGATATCTCTACACACCAAGTGGAATTGACCTACTGTCCAGCAATTGTCATCTTTAAAATGCTTTCTAACATAACTGATTAGTATAATTAAGTATTGTTACTATATTATCTAATTTGTTGCAATTGCATTTTATCATTTGAGCAAAGGTCTCGTTACATGTATGCCACAGGACACCAGTGCCGTGTCATTCCCGAACAGGTTCAAGTCCCCTCAATTTGCACTTTTGTGATGTCATTTTCATATATCTAGGAAAGTAAGGGCCCAATTGCACTTCCCTGAATCACACCATAGTCCAAATTAGTATGGTGTATAGAAAATATTTGAGTAAGATTTTGAAAGAAATTGTCAAACCACCTAAGTAAGGATCCCCTAATTCCTGAACATTTTAATTTATTAAGAAGTTGATCACTGTTTACGGTATTAAAAGCGTTTGATAGATCTAAAAAAAGTAATTATAACCTTATTACCCTTCTAAACTAAACTATCCTCCCTCCTAAACTATCATGGACAGATATTGAAATGTCAAAAAAGTGTGTCTGAAGTACATTACCTACTCCTAAACCATACTGATTGGTAGATAGAATATTGTTTCTTTTCAGATAATTGATCAATTTAATTTTTACACATTATTCCATGATTTTAGAAAATGTACATATCATAGATTATGGGCCTGAAATTTTTCAGAGATGATTTAGGACCGGATTTTTCAATTGGGATGATACACTGTACTTAGAGTTAAATGTTGCGTCTATGTAGTAGTTAATTTATAAATAATTTTGTGTCAATAATATGCTTTATTGAAATATTAATTCTTATAAAATAAGAATAAATATGCAACATCAAGTTAGGAACAGCCAAAGGGTGGAACGAGATAGAGAGAAGACTCCGCCGCGTCTGAGTTTGATTACCGGGCTGACGAGCTGATTGCCGCCAAATTTGGTTTGTCTCTACAAGTCAGCTTTTCTGTTTAACGAAACAGGTCTAATTTTGTATTACCTGCAATTCGCAACACATACGAGTGGTTCAAATAAGGATAAATTGTTTTTATATTTAAACTCATCAGCACTGACTCGTACTGTTTTTGTAAAGTAAATTAAAGTAATTTGCAAAAGAAAGAACTATTTAAAGCGGGATTAGGGTATAAAGTATTTGATTTTACTTGGAACTGTGACATAGAGAAAGATAACACTCCTCAGAATACTCGGAGAGCTAGGAATAATCGAAGACAAATATATGGGGCAATTAAACTAAGAAAATCAAACCAAAAACATAAGTCACCATTAATTGAAATAGTATATATGGTGTAGTATTGATTTACTAGATATATTAGGGAAGCGTACTTCCACAGTAGTTTTTAACCAAACCGTGTAAGAAATATATTCATAGACCTAAAAATTTAAATTCATAACACCTGCTAATTATTTCAAAACTCTAATACACTAGTAAGATCTGAATTTAATTTTTGGGTCGTAAATAAATGTAAGTTGTATAAATGTGCGTTCCTGTGGTGAAACCTTTATAAAGAAATGTATTGTGTGAGTTTATCATTACTTGTAAATACGATTTATATTTATAATTTAATCAAGTCCTGTATTAACGGAGGAGTCGCCACAAAGCACTCTGTGGCCTTTCGTCTTCATTTGCATACAAATAAATACTGAACTGCCCGACTACGGTGTAAACTAATTGTGTAACTACAATGGATGGAGTAGTGAAAACTGGGTTTGCTAATATTGCAGAGGGAACTTGAATGTTCATCGCCGATTTAAGACAATTTACAACATAATAATATCATAGCTGCCTAAATAAATATTTAATATTTAGAAGTATATTAATAATCACTGACTCTGGTTTTTCCACATAAAGTAAATTATAAAAGACCCGATAGTTATATTATTTTGCAGCTTTTTGACATATGCAGTTTTATTATAACGTAAAAATTTAAAGGATAAACGAACATACAACAAACCAAAACTCCCTCTGTTTTAACAAAATATCGTTATTAGACATGTTTTTAAATGATGTACGATCCCAAATAAAACATGTGTATTATAGGTAATCAAAATGCATAATGTGTAATAGTAAATGTAGACCATATGAATAGTTAAACGGGTAATGTGTACAAATAATAAATACAATGCAGTTTGCCAACAAATACATGGTCATACAATTTTTTATTTTGAGATTAACATACTTTGTTACGGACGCAACTACGGCATAATTTATATATATATATATCAATACATGTAATATTGATAATATACTTTAAAAGATTTACAGTGGGTGGACATAAGGTTTATTGATGCAGAAGTGACCTCCTCAGCAGTGTTTTACGACAGTTTCGTGGCCAAGCTCATCCCTTATAAACTCCGTCGTAAATGGCGGTCATTGCTTTTACTGCCTCATTCAGCATTATGTCCAATGACGTCACTGAATGTTCGAATGATTTATTTATTAATTTATTGAAAAACGTACATGGTTCATACTTTTAATTCATTTTCATAATTTGTATAGCGTAAACACACCCTTTTACTAAGGAGTATGAACTGAAAAAATGTTGACTTGGAGTAGATTTTCATGTCTTATGTATTATCATGATCAACTAGTTCTAGATCTATTGACAAACATGAGTACTCCTTGCTTTTGTTTTAGTGGTATTAAACAATATTTCAATGGATATAAGTTTTAATATTTTAATATTAATTTGGTTGTCAATCATCGTACAATTTTCTCTTAAACGCTTGTAGGCATGAAATGATTTAAATTTCCACTTTGTAAAGTTTACAGGAAATTGTTGTTGTTAAATTTATTTATTATCACACCATACGAGTAATAGTTTTTGAGTATCAGCTTTTCAATAGTGGTACAACTGTTGTGGTTGTATTATTAAAACATCTGTTGTAGTTTTAAAATAAGACAAGATACTAAGCATTTGGTTCGTTACAACGATTTAAATGTTTGCCGAATCATAACAAACTAATGAAAAGGCGAATTTTTATTTTAATTCTACTTCCAAAACTTGATATTATCATATGTAATTTTTTTTAAATCCCAGAGTATCCACAGATTAGATTGGTAATTCATCTTAAAACACATTGTAATTTAATTAATAAACGGATTTTACCCAATATAGTAATACTTTGTAAGCACTTAATCATCTAAAGTTAATGAGGAGTTTTATCAAATTAATCTCATCGTGTTGCTAAATAGGTAAACCTTTTAAGTGCTCAGCTCAGCTCACATTTATAGCTAATGTACCATGTGCAGTTTCAAATTTCAATAATCAGTCAATAGGTGATTGGTTGAAATCGAATTTCCAAGTAATTTCCAGCATTCTACCACGCGCTGAGACATACAGCAGCCTAACTCATTGTTGCAGATCCCTCTCATATAAATTTTCAATATATAATAAAGTTTAATATTTCAAAATATAATATCTGAGGATAAAATATTTGAAGACTTAAAATATGATGTTTACAAGCTTCATAGTTTTAAGGAATACTCTCTTCCCTGATTTTTCTATCGTTTTGAAGAATTCTGCACGAATTATTATATAGTTATCTGGTAAAGCAGCCTAGGCAGTAATATAATAACTATCAGGGACACCACACCTCACACTGTGCTGATGGTTTACTTTATTGTACAATCAACACTAAAAACACTGTACACTAACACTAATATACTGGAAAGCTTGAGCATAAAGTCACCATAATACAGTCTTATGGTAAAAAACCGGTACCATTCTAAACAAATTACAATGTCTTAACAAGTCATTAGATTCCTTTTTTAAAAACATGTTTTTTACACTTTTAAGTTAGTAATTTATATAAATCTTACAAACTATGAGAAATAAAATCATATATAAATGATTTAGTATAAAAAGTGTAACTACAAGATGAATATTAATTTATAAATCCAGACTCGACTTAGAGCTGCAGCAACCGAAGGTAACTCAACACAGGATTTACCTGAGCAAGAGACATCGCGGGAACAGCCAAGCCTACGTGACAGGACGTGGGGTCAATGAATGAACTCTGATCGACACGTATCTTCAGAGCCCTTCACCAATAAGAGCAGAGCACCAAGGGGGGCGCCGGTCGGAAGATAGGTTGACGACAGTGTGGAGTAACAGCGAGGAAGTGTCACGTCGGTCGAGAGTGCGTGTCTGTCGGGACTGCCGCGAGTGCCATGTGATTAAAAAAGGATACATTTTGGGGATTTAATGAGTTGGTAATTAAGTTAAATTAAGCATTAATATTAAATATATTTATGATTCTAAATGTTATGTAATCGGTTTGTCAGTCCGTAGACTATTCCCTCAATTCGCTAGAACACATTTTTAATTCATTACAACTATTTCTTTAATTTGCTTTCGTTAATTAGAATTAATATATTTCACGTTTATTATTTATAAATTCTAAATTGCAATCCCCCATAGTCCCTGGACACGTAGTTGTGCCTCCTTCAGAAAAGTTGTATATATAGTACAGTCATTGTTGTTGTTATATAGTACAGTTGCTCTGATCTGGGACTGTTTAGATAAGAATTTCCAATGTTGTCTAATTTACTAATTGTCATTTCATTGAAATTCATTTGTCAATATATTTTGTAATCCTTTTATTAGAGTTTAATTTCTAGGCCCTTTTTAGAATAGCTCGGTTCGACAATTCAATCGTTCCAAGCTAAAGGTACGATTGTTACATGGAGGACTGAGTTATATAAGTTATGTATATAAGCTAAGTTATGAATAACTTATCTTTTTTCTTACTCTAACTATATTTTTAAACTTGATTTGTAACACTCTAAAATCACTAACAAATAAGATCTGGTCTGCGATTGAGGATTGGTCATTTGCAAAGTAATCTATGAATCCTGATTTTCTTTGATTAAATCTTGAAAAGAAACCTAGTATACGTTGAGAAATATAATACACAATACACAACAGAAAATAGTACGTTCGTGGTAATGATGTTTAGGTTTTAGTAATTAGTTTTGTATATAGTTAGTTTCAGTTTATTTTTTATATTTAGTGATATTTTTAGAAGAATAAATCTATGAATACCTATATATAATGATTTTATCATCCATAATAAATGTCGTAAAATATTGGACCCCTACGAAAGAAAATAAAACTAAATCAAGCCCTTAAAACTTGAGTTTCTTTTATTTTATTATTAATAGCAGTTTATTTATTTATATTTGATTTTATTTGGTATGGTTATTTATATTTGATTAGTTTGAATAATTTGATTATTAATAATTTTATATTATTTTAGTTTATAAATATATTGTTGAAAATTGAGCTTATGTCAAAATTGAGAGCACCAGTAATTTTACAATGATCCTGATAGCATAGGATTGGAAATAGGTGGGGGACTAAGATGACTGGGACACGACAAAGATGGAGAGAGAAACTGATAAACAGTGTGGGTGGGACACCGTCAGAAGTAAAACCTCTGGGTGGATCAAGGGGAGGAGGGAGGTTAGGAGCAGATCGGGGGGTTGCCAGAGTTAGCCAGCAGTTGAAGATTAGGATGCACTGAACGCGATTTATCGTGAGGCTAAATCCATCAGTGGGATTAACTTTGAGACCATAATTCATACTTTACTCTGACCCTTCCACAGAACAGTGGGCAGAACCGTGGGTAAGACCTCTCCTTGTAATCAGAGGTACAGAACAATTATCACTTTAATTTATCTAACTAACCATTTGGATTATATCATTAATGAACCATCTTCGAATTTAAGAGGAACAAAGTTAAATACTGTTCTTCGTAACGTTTTCAAATAGAAAATTATAACAATACAAAATTTCAATTTATTGTCTTAATGCTTTGCGTGCGCATAAAGTAAAAAGAATGTTATTTATTTTAAAAAATTTAACTGAGAGGTTATATGTAAATAATGGTTAACACAAGTTTAAGTAGTGTATATTTTAAAATAAAAATGTATTTATAAAAAGCACCTTGCAATACTTAGGTTTTAGTTAAAAAAAAACTCACATCAACTAAAGATAGGTATTCTTAATTAAGCACTACAGCTGGATACATCTGAATACAAAATTTAAATATACACAAATTTTAGAAATAACTCATAATAGTTACATAATTGTAACTAGAATACCTAAGTTTATAAATCACTATGATGATTTCTGATTCATTGTCCTAGAATGTAAGGTTGGAAGAGTATTTTAGTTAATGCGGTCATTACATACTAAATAACCATTGTATACATTGTTAATTGAAACAGATAATCGGTATTACAACCATTGGCATAAATAACAAGAAACCTGCCTCTACCCGAGTTTAATTTGGTTTAAAAATTGCCATTTCGAATACTCTTTTTATGAACTGAGAGAATTTTTTGAGGCAAAATGCCGTACTTTAAATAGGTAATGTAGTGATTAGTCTACTCTAAGAAGTGGTTTGAAGTGTAGGGTGTGATTATTTCTATGTTAATTTTTCTCCAAACAGTTGCGTGGTTTGATTGGTTTTTGTTTTGTTTGCTGCATGGTGTTCTTTTGGAAAGTAAGACCTGGACTTTCCACAACAAAGATGAATTTAGATATAGCATATTGTTCTAGGTTTATTGGTCAAATAAATCATTGAATCGTTGAAATATGGGATTGCAAATAAGTTTAAATGTCCCGCTGGGACTTCCTTGTTGGAAACTCACACTCAGTTGCACCAACACAAAGCACACAGTCGGTTACGCTCTGTTGTTTCCATTTCTTTGACACCGTGAAGTAGGCCTCACGGGCAAACAACTTCTCAGACAAGTATTTTCTTTAACGTCTAAAAACAAATTGCCTTGAGGTTATTGAGGTATATAAATTGCATTTTAAATATATGATATCCGTACATACATAAAAGTGTATTGGTTGTTTGTCGTTGTTCAATCAGTGCTTAAGTATATGTTAATAAAACGTCTGGATTTTTAAATTCACTTTATTTTAAACAAACAATAGACTAGAAGTATAAGAGTATAAAGCATCTCACTATTGCTATAACATTAATTGGCAGTATATACGTGATTTTATTAATATAATAACGACAAAACCGTTAATTTACATAAACCCCAGCGTTAAATATAAACCTAATAGATAAACCAGTATTATATATTTATAGCAATAACGTACATTAGAGAGCAGTATATTAATATGAGCTACATAACAAGGCTTTTTATTGGCTGTAAGTTTTTAATGAAATCTCAGCCAGTAATTAATAACCATGTGTGTTTTTAAAACATGTTAGTTTACAGTTAATTTCATTAAAATGGCAAGTTACTATTGATGTAATATTACATTTATTTTGATTTCGTAATACTAATAGTAATATTGTTGACTCTACCAACCTCTTATTAACAATCCATACTGTTTTAAAAGGAATGTGGTGTCTATCGCAATGAATGTTATATTATAACGCAAAAAACCTGAATCAGTCGAGATAAAATTTAACATTGGTGTAGTAATTACGTATGAGGCAATTCACGTTTCCAAATCCCGAATGTTTCGAGGTCAACGATAAAATATCCATGTCATTTTAATAAATTTAAGTTTATTTATTGATTACTATAGGACAACTTTATAACATTTTATGGACATTTGAGATGTAACCGGTGTTGAAGAAGACAACTGAAATACTCTGGACACTACACACAATTATTAAAACATATGTTGGTTATCAAATTATCTAACGATAAGTATTTTTTTGTTTGGGTATGGTTTGTAAACAAATGGGTACTTTGAATATTTACTGACTAGTGATTAAATGTCTCACAAATATTACTAAAACACAAAGAATGTTTTACTGTTTATTTTTTATTTTAAGAATGAAGTAATATTCCCATTATTATTGAAATTAGTTGTTTCTTTGACAAATTATTGCTACACAAAATTTGGATGTAAATTTGTATTATCATAGTAAAAAATATTGTAAATTAGAATATATGTAGGTATATAAAAAATGCAGTAACAATTTATTTAAAAGATAGCCATACAATAAAATACCATACCATAAAATAATCCTGACATAGAACCTATTTATCATGTGCGAGGATATTACATGTGTTTATCAGCACGGCGACATCGGTTGGTGTTATCTTTAGGTGGTCGAGCAACACATCGCGTGTTTATGTTGAATATCATTGACGGACCATATATACGAGATAGACTCTGCGTACTACAAGAGTGCAATATAGTATTGTACTAGTTTTATTGACTTTGAGTGTAAGTTATTTTCTTAGAATTTTTTTAACATACATTTTTAGTATTAAGTTTATACATTAAGTAGTCCACGAAGTCCTACTAATTTACAATATCTATTTGTTGCAATGAGGTGAGTCAATATAATCAACGAATTGTTCACTCAAAACATCACACAAATGTTAATGACAACTACCAACTACACTTCTACAAAGTTATGATGTAATTAGATTGAACTACAATACGCTAGTGCTCTTGTACTTGAAAATTAAGATGCACAACACAAAGAGCTTGTCTAGTTTCCCTTTCTGAACACGATTTTACATTTAATTAGGTTGATTTAACGCTCGTGACATAAAACTACGAGGTTTTTTATACGAGACGTTCTAACAATTATTTAATGAAACTCTTTAAAATACAGATATCTATAACTATAGGTCCCTAATTTCGGTTGTTTAATATTACGTTTCTAATAAAAGAGTACAAATTAAGTTTGAATTTGAGGTTTAATGTTTAAATTTATAACATTTTAAATATAATGTAACATTAAAACATACTGCTTACTCTCCAATGAATGCAACTGTATAGTAATATTTCATTATGTTTTGTTTTATGATTGTTTATCCTGTAAAGTTAAGCCCCTTCATCGCACTGCGCAACAGGGGTTGAAGGGAGACTTTAAAGGGAAAGCAACATTATAAGAGATACATCGATTTTGCTGTGCTCCGACCCTTATTATTAATTTAATTTTTAATGAAATATCAAATTATTATTTTGATTCCCTAAGTGTATAATGTAATACTTTTATCTAAAGAATTTAACTTTGTGTTTGCTAAAAACATTAGAAGAAATTCATATTATATCACAGTGGTATATATTTTAACTAAAAATATCTGCTTAACAAAACGAAAATGTTTATAGAAAAAGGCAGATATGTAAGACCAATTACTAAATTACTTAAAAAATAATGTATTAAGACAATCTTTCAGCAACTACATCTAACTGTGGTTCTTTGTATTGTGTTGTTATCTCTGTTCTATTGTGAAATGATGTCATTTAAAATACAATAGAACCAGTTAATCTAACTTCTAGTTAATAAGATACATAGTATTAATAGATCTTTGAATTAAGTAATCTATTCAGCTTAGCTTTTTACACGTTTACTGTAGATAAAGGAATAATAAGTAAAAAAAGGTTAAATCCTGATAATTTGGAATTGCACACACAACATCAACAACAAATGTTTGCTGTTAAAATAAATTACCACAATCTTTAAGATAATTTCTTGGAAATAATGTAATAAATAATACATCAAATAAGAGATCTTATTCAAAAACATCGTAGAGTTTGAAAAAAGATATTTTGCAACTTCATATTATGTCATATTATATATTAGTCTTATTTATTAAAAAATCGATGAATATTTAATTAAAGTAGTTAAAGAATCTTTTTTAGAAATGAACAAGTTAATTAGAGAGATAAAGCAAAATAATCGTACAGTCATAAGTTGGTAATTAAACGGAATAACGTGTTCATTATTTATATTGGTAATAACTTTGGCAGTAAGGTGGCAACTTGGTGCTTTGTGGGTGATGCTTGTAAAAAGGAAATTACTGTTGCTCAGGAGAAAGCACTCTTCCTCCACTTAATTGTCCTGTTAACAAACTCTTAAGACATTCTGATGAATCCTACTGTTTTCTTATATCTGGAAATAGTTATTTATGCAACAAGTGCACAAAGTGCCACTTTGCGCACGAGTTGCATATTAAATTTTGCCTACGTCTGCCAAATATTGATTATACAGTATGATATGTATAATATTAATGATATCCCTTATGATATATTTCCTACAGTTAGAATAAAGCGTTTCAGTTATATTTATTAGTGAATTTCCTTTGGAAAGTGAACTATTAGCATGACCTGCACGGTGAAACTTAAGCCCGGGACCACCATAGAAGTTCCTAACGTGACCCCCTGAACACGTTTTGGGGGATCGTTCAAAATTATATATATATATATATATATATATATATATATATATATATATATATATATATATATATTATATATATATATATGTGTGTGTGTGTGTGTGTTTGCACTCTAGCGGTCGCATTTTTTGTCCGATTTACTTCAAATTTGGTAGGGAAGTTCCTTTCTGTAATCAGTTGGACAAGTTCGTTGGGCAAAACAATCGGAAAACTCTAAACCCCTTTTTTTGGGGATTAATCAATCAAATCTCGAGTTTTTGAGCCCTAAAAGGGTCATAAAAGCCTCAGATGTAAAATCCATGGATGTTAAAAGATGGGAATTGAAAAGGAAAAAGTTTTAAGCCCTCTCTCGTCATTCTAGCTTAAATATTTACCGAGTTATTAAAGAAAATGTGTATTGACTAAACACAGTACGTTGTCTTACGGGGGTTTTATACTAGAAAAGCCTGTTATTCCTTTGTTAGAGTACTTTTATCATCCCCAGCAACCTCACGCTTACTTTTAAGCCTGTCTGGACCTTCTCCTAACCTTATAATGCGCAAAATTGTATTCCCAGCTTTGCAAGTAAATGAAACCAGGAGTATCAGAACAGGCAAAAAATCTATGTTTTCAGATTTCAATAAGAATTGGACAAATGTATGTTTTTACACTGAGTTAGAGTTTTAAAAGTTGTTAGGCGGAAATTCACTTCCCTCACGTCAGCGTGCTGCGTGCGAACTCGTTAATTTTTTTATAAAAAGGCTGCCACTATTAAAAATTAAATTAAATATATACTATACCTGATTAAAGTAATAGTAACATAACTAGGTGTAGTATGGCTTCAAGTATGGCTGTGTAGTCAGATTAGAACACATTCTGTAGTATATTACATGATGAGAATTTACTCTGTGCATATATATATATATATATATATATATATATATATATATATATATATATATATATATAGTATATATAGTACACTCGTAAACCAAACTTTACCATTAGCGCCACATACGGAGCGTATCCCTGGTGGCGTATTGTGTATTACAGTTAGGGCAAGTCTGATATTTATGTATTACACCAAACCACTCGACACCAACTCGGTCTACCTCTATGGTCGATAAAATTTAACATGTTATTGTCTGATCTCCAACAATAAGTTCTGTTAGGCTTCCTTATGCTTCAAAAATATAGAACTAAAAGGAACAAATAAGAATAGGTGGTCAGCTTTGGGAAAGTACCTTTATCAAAATTATAGTATATTATAAAAGACTCTTCAAAAAGTTATTTATTAAAATAATAATTTTACAGTTGGTTAGTTTTAAAATTGTGATTATCGTTTGATTAGAATTAGCAATGGCGTATAATAAGCAATTTAGCGTAGTTATATGCAATTGTGTAGTATTATTAATACATTTAGAAATAAAACAAGTGTTGTACAGTATCAACTCTTATGTCCTAAAAAACGGATAATCTGCCTTAATAGAATCGAATTTAAATGAATACCATAGGATAATTTAAGTTATTTAGAGACATAATGTACATTACTGATTTTGTCTAAATCATTGTAAGGATCTAATTCAGACAAGTATTATTTACATATATATTTATAAATAGGTTTCTGAATAATTGGGAAATGTAGACTTAATATATAAACAAATTACAAGAACCATGATTATCCAAATAAGGAAATAAATAATATACATCACAATATAAGCCATCGCCAAAAATAAATAAAATAAAGTAATAAATTCGCAGTGGAATTTGAAAACCGCAACAATGAGGGACAACAGACAGGTGTGATGACCGTCATATGGACCTTGTATAGTCAATTATTTCAAAATGTATTGGTGAATCACAAAATGTATTGGCAAATCAAAATGATTTGAAAATGTTGTGTTTCAAACAAGCCGTATATTGACTTTTACTTTCATATTTGAAATTGTATAACAGCTGATTTAATGCTGTAAACTGAATAATTTACACCATATGGATTTTTTTTCAGGACACTTTTAATTGTTGTGCATGTTTAATGCAACCACAAATGAGCAATTCGGATAAAATAAAGTCTTCGCAGAGTGTTACAAATTTAATTGATTACAATAGTTTAATGTAAGTTATCAAATAACAGTGTGCACTTTAATGCATGCATGCATTGAATACATATATGACATTTGCCTTTTTTTTGGTGTGTGCGTTTTAATGTATATGTCATCACTCACAAAAACAAATATTGTACTTTTAATTTTTACTGGAAACACAAAATGATAAAATCTTAATACAAAATCGTCAAGTGGGAACAGTTACAGTACAATAGCAAGTAATTATATTTGGTATCTAACTCAACTTGGCTCCGCTAACAGCTTATAATATAAAATTGCTCATAACGATTACAAAGAAATTGGTGTACAATTAACAATAATTACTGCAGCTGCTAATATTTCAATCTCCTTATAATTATTCATTATATTGATAACATAAGAACCCTTAAAATATTACTTTATTTTTATAACTGCTTTGCTTGATGTCGTAAGTAATAAAATAGTCGCATTATTATAATAGTTATGGAATTTATTGGAACTGTAGTAAAATATGCAACTAGTTTTAAGTAAATAAAATTGTGTGTATACATTCTAATTAAAATGAACTACCCTTTTAAAATTTACGGAATATGCAATGTATAGTACATTTTAAGTTGGAAAGCTACCGAAACTGCCGGTCTATAATTTTCAAGTAATACATTTAGGTAATAAATGTATCTTAAATAAATTTGTTCATCTTCTGTGACTCTTCTTAATGATTATGTATTTAAAATTATATATCTTTAATTACATACTACGGATTGTCCCTCAAAGTAGTGTCTTGTTGCTCGATGCCGTAGTTACATAGTATTTAAACATTAATAAGACCGAATTCAGACCTTTACGTAAAAATATCCTTGCAGACATTTTGCACTGTAAGAAATTGCGAGTTATTATTACACACTGTAAAATTCTAAACTCCCTTTTAACAAATATAACCATATTTGTACTGCATTATAATTCTTAAACATCTTCGTAATGCACTTTTCTTATGACTCAGTATTTCCAACCGTTCACCCGTATTTTTAATTGTTTAAAAAATGATAAAAGTCTTAAATGATAGCTTAAGAAACCTATATGGCCTGAACTATTGTTTTTTAATTCCGACTAAGAGGTAAAAACAAAGTACATTAAGAGGTACATCCCAAATTCCATTGATCAACTTTGAACAATATGAACTTTGTTTACAATGTTGGCAAGTGTTATCAAGATTCAGATTTTCAGAGTTTGATTAAACATCATTAACAAATCCACAATTAATTCCAAACTATTTTCGTGAAAGATCCCAGTATTTTCTTACATTTCGTATTTTTTTACCTTAGACCCACCACTCACAGTTATATATTGGGCGGTAAGAAGAGCTGGGGAGATAGCGGTCAGTTCCCGGATATGTCGCCAGATAGTTGCTGTGATCTACCGCCCAACCCTCCTGGCAACGTTACTGCACTTGATTTTGAATAAATAAATTTTAATATTCTTGTACTAGAACTTCATTAAGTGTTTGTCAACAAAAATTATTTCTTCACAATCTTTATTGTTTTAATTACATGGAAAAATGTTTATGTTTGAATCATAGTCAATTAAATAAAGCATTAACTTCATAATACTAAATACGAGGAATCTTTTAGAGTTCTGCAAAAATTAAAAATTGTCATTGTAAATGGTGTCATGTACATTATTTTCTTAAAAGTAATCCCCTTAGCTAAGTTACTTTGATACTTTATAACGTAAGTTTTGAATGGTAGCATAAATAATATGATTTCACATTTCTTAAGAACTTTAGTTGAGATGGTATAACAAAACTAAATTTTCCCCTCTTACATGCATAAATACGCCCTTTCATAAATGTTAGTAAAAGGTTTTAAACATATGCAATATCAGGTTAATGCACAGTGTGGTTATCGCCCCGTCTGAGGTCAATTTCTGGCCTTATTTCAGCCAACGGTACGCCCGTCCGAGTGCACGCCGATTCAGATTCCGAGTTAGATTCAGTTGTCAGTTTCAGGAGGCAGGAAATACGTCGCCAACTCGGGAAGCAGGGATAGCGTGAGAAAGGTGTTGTGAAGTTAAAGCCAGTGTAAAAAAGTGTTCATGATATTACTAGGTGAATGGGAGAATCCTGTACTATTTCCCCTCACCTAAGATATATTACAGAGTTCGATTCTTTGAATATTGTAGAATGGAACCCTAAACTTTTACGGTAACAACATTTTGGGAATTAGATTACTCATAGAAAAGCTGTAAAATTGGAAACAAATAGTAGCTTGGACTTTGTATATGTAAAGGCCCCACATATAATACATCATGTATTTATTGCATGTTCATGGTGTCGTAGCGAGTTATAGCACAGCTGTACGAGCGCTATCTGAAACGGAATCTGAAACCAGAATGAAGAGTGGATGAGGGCAACAGGAACTGCGTGTCACGGTTAGTCCGGGCAATCAATCCCCCGTACAAATAAAACAAATCTAGGCTGGGTCTTAACGAGTTTGTTTAATACTTTGAAATGAGCGAGCTCTGAGGGAGTACGTCTAACGTAGGCCTAGCCTTAAGCCTGATAAGTAGTTTCCAGGTCCAAAACAATAGAGGAGGTTTATCCGTGGGTGTAATACGTCTCGTGGCGTCTCACAATACATAGGTTAGTCACCTGTATGCTTAAAGCATTTGATATCTCTTGCACACAAAAATAAAAACTGTTAAGGCAGTCAAGGCAAGTGAGTGAATAATAGTCAGGGAGAAGCGGTTGCCACATCTTAAGCTCATTACCGGGCTTAAGAGCTGATTGCAGCCAAATTTAGTTTGTCTCGGTATTTTTACTTTTTTGTTTAGAGAAAATTGGTTTTTTTATGTCACTATACCTATTATATACAAATTATTGTGTTAGAATTAATTGTAATATTCAAGAGACACGTACATCACTGCATACCATCTAAGAGGCAGAATTTTGTATAAAACACTACATTTTAGGCATCGTGCTAGCTTCTCCAAGATATGTTGAACAAGACGTGAAGTAATTTACGATTTAGAAAAATTACAGTAGCCTCAAGTTATTAATAACCTTGAATTTGATTACATACGTGTTCCTCAATGAATGTCGTATTTTGTTACTTCCGTTTATTTAGATTTATTGTATGCTTAATGTACACCGAACAATTCGATGTGAACCATCTAGAAATAAGGTGTAATACTATAATATATTTAAACATTATTGATTAAAGACTGTTTGTGTACAGTGCGCTCTTTTTTAAGCTGACATCTAAGACTCTATTTATGTAAATTGTGCAACATAATTTTGTTTGCAAATGGAAACGTAATTCAAGAGTTATTTTCCTTGGCTTCAGACTGAATTGAATGTAAGACCAATTCCTCTTTGTTTCAAAGGGTCAACATGTTTCGAGAGGATGGTGTTTGGAGCGTCATGTGCGTCTGAAGTTTGTTATTTTATTCTAACCTTGTTTAGTATTTTCTATTGACACAATCTACCATGTTTTCTTTAAAAATGTATTTTAACGAAATATTGAACTATTAAAACTCATTGCGTAACAATTTGATACAATTCGTAACATTAGCATCAGAAATGTAATCTGAGTAGTTTATAAGATAATCATCAGACCTTTGTTTGTTAACATTAAAATAATAAACAATTTCCCAAAGTATTATTATTGGAGTTCTAAGTGATTATATTAGTCTGCAAATAATCCCTGAGCATTTCCTATTCTTTCTGAGATTGGCTAATGATTTTACGTTTATGATTAGGATCCTCCACATACATTTATTTTATTTCTTGGATTAAAAGTGAGTGTATTCAACAGCGCATGCAGACCTGAAAGGATTTTTTTTCTGAGAAAAGTGTCTTTGGTTAGTTACAACCTGATAAGAAAGAAGTAAAACAGTGTCTATAAAATATCAAAATGTTCAAAAGTTTGCATAACTTATTTCATTTTTTATTTCTTAGCATTAATAACGGAACGACGACTAGTTCTTAGCATTAATGAACGATGACTAAGCCCATTGTAAACAATATCACCTTTAAATAAAAACAAAATACTGTAAAATAACACTGGTATAAAATGTGTATCATGTAATTATTCAGTTTATTTCAAAATTTTGGATAAGTTTGAACTCTGCATGTACCGTTTCTTATAAAATTCCTAAAAGAGATAATACGAGGTCGGTGACTAATTCCCTCCATGTAGTACTCATAAACCCTTAGTTGCCTTTCTCTCCGCATAATAAACATTTTACGACCCTTAGAACAAAGACGTGGCCAACAGCGTTACAGTTGCGGTTTAAAGAGGAATGTAAACTTACAACACACTTTCGTCAATGTTATTCTGGAATCAAGAAGTAACTCTCCAAGATTAATTTAAAAGATGTACGTAGCAGATTTTATTCTATTGATTATAACTTTTTATGTATAATAAATTATAGCTTACCACATGTACCTATTATTAAGGTTGAGTAAGCTCAGGTCCTTGTAAAGTTTGGTTTGCCATTTGGTTTGGAAGACAGAGTGAAGTGAAAAAGAAGAAAAATTTACAGTGGATAGATTTGATTAAATGTGAGTGGAGAAACCAATAACATGATTCACCAAGGAAACATCAGTCAGCTGCATGGCCCTTTCACAAATCAACCTCAGCCGATTGTTTAGAGTGGGGTTCCAGCACAAAGTAAATGTTTATTTTACGAGAATAATCGTACACACGTTTTGTTGACTTTAAAATCATTGGTATTAAATTACGAGCAATGTTATATCGCATGAATATAATTATGTCTTTCTTCTAATCTTGATTTATAAATAATGTATAACCTTTAACTTATTTTAGATTATTATTATAGAATAACTTCATTGAAATAGTCTGATCAAATTTATACACATTTATTTTACTTTTTAAATAAGTTGATCATAAATTTTAAAGAATCTTAAGAGTTTTATCTAACTACAATGGTAGAGAAGATTTTTAAAGAGTATTTAATTACTGTATAATTAGCTTATACTATCTATTTATAGTGTCATCATAATGATTAATATTAGTTTTTAAAATGTCATTGATCGATTTGATGTATAATATAATATTTAATTTCAAATATGACCCTAATTAAATGTTGACAAATGTTCTTTTCTTATGAGAATCTACAATAGGGATACATTAATTCAAGGAAATAAGCTTCCTTTACAATAGTTCTGCATTGTAATGCCATATTCAAAAGATATATGACATCTGCAGTGGAAAACTTTAACTATTATTCACTTCTAAGAAAAATGTTTGTCCTTTGATATTTGCAGCTTATCTTGTATGTTATTAATGTTCAAATTAATATTAGCTTGAGTTTTAGCTTATAGTTAAGTTTTAGGTTTTGTAGGGTATCTCATAAACAGATTTTCGTCATACAGTACTGCCAAAAAACTTAAGGTTTAAATAAAAACAAAAGTAAAATTTACGTACTGTGTCTTCATAACCTCAAATGTTTCTTTCAACTTGTCTCTTGAAACAATCAGCTGTTGCACATGCATAACTTCGGTTCATTCATATCTATCGGTTGTTCAGTCGATCACTTCAAACCAATCATTGTGGTTCGAATCAATCGGTTTTTCTTCAAAAAATAATAACAATACAACAATGAATGTTTCGATAATAACAATGAATGTTTCAATAATAACAATGAATGTTTCGAATATTTATAATCGAATGAATTTTAATCGATTTATGACGACCTCAAATCAAAAGTATCATCAACAATGATCTTTTTAGTACTAGTACGATAATGATCATCAAAACATATGTTATTATCTAAAGACTAAAAAGAAGAACTTTTGAATCTCAACGCATCTGTCAAAAACAGTTGTTTTTGAAGCAGTATGACGAAAACAGATTTAATTAAATATTTAACACCTGAAGCACATTATATTACAATACTTGCAGGGATAACACAAAATCTAAATTATAAATTGTCATTAGTAAAGTCGCAAAGTGTAGAGAGTTATCCACAGCAACAAAGTAGGCACTTGTTGAGGTACAAGGCACTCCAATGCCTTTAGAATACAATGTGTTTTACTGACTGTTTTGTCCTTCAAGTAAGGCGAGTGGGCTTTGGCGTCGCGCATATTTAAATACACTGATGTTTTAAATACACAAAATTTATTTTTTATATCGTTCACCAGTTTGGTTATAGCTTTGGAAGTTTTAAAGGAAATGTTTTGGGAGTATAAGACTTCCCAATACTTTTTAGTATTTTTGGAGATTAAGATTATTTAAAGCTCTTTAATAAAAAAAAATACTTTGTTATTCACGAGGGAAATAATTTAGTGAACATACTAAAAGTAGATGAAACGTAATCAGAACTAATTTTGAGATTACACAATACAATACTTACGTGGTACACTATTCTTCGACTCATGAGCTATAATTAATCGCATTTGGTCGTTGTCAATATTTGTTACGAGTGGAGCTCATTTGTTCACGTTATGCCTTTTTTATTTTTTATGTTTATATATATAAATTAGCGAAGGTACAATGGTAATTTAGTCAAGTCTCGTGTTGACGTAGTAGTCGCCACAAAACAATCTGTAGCCTTTCGTCTTCATTTGCAACTACACAAACACTGAACTGGCCGACCATTGTGTAACATAATTGTGTAACTATAATGGATGTCGTAGTGAAAACTGGGTTTGTTAATATTGCTGAGTGAACTTTACAGTGCAACGCCCTAGTAAGAGAATTTGCAACATAATCATATTAAAGCTGCCTAAATAAATAGTTATAATTATAACCTAATTAGAAGCATATCCTAATTTAGAAGTGTATTATTAATCACTAACTCTGGTTAGTTCACATGAAGTACCAATGTATTAAAATAAAAATTTTATCCTGACAATTTTATTGATTTTGCAGTTTTACAACATATGAAGTGCTACTATAACGCACGTCTTGAAAGTAAAAACGAGTATATAACAAAATTAAACTCCTATTATATTACCTAATTATCCTTATTGGATATGTTTGTAAATGGTCTACGATACCAAATTAAACATGTGTATTATAGGTTTATAATTTGTTATAATAATTTGTAATTGTAGATGTAGAACATATTAATAGATAAACGGGCATTGTGTACAAATAAAACTACAATGTAGTTTACCAATAATTAAACGGTCATACATTTTTTATGTTTAATTTAAAATACTTTTTTACTGACACAACTACTGCATAATTTATATCTCAATATATATATATAATATTGGCAATATACTCTATAAGAATTACAGTAGGTGGATATAAGATTTATTAATGCAGAAGTGACCTCCTCAGCAGTGTTTTACGACAGTTTTGTGGCCAAGCTCATCCCTTATAAACTCCGTCGTAAATGGCGGTCTTTGCTTTTACTGCCACATTCAGCATTATGTCCAATGACGTCACTGAATGCTGGAATAATTTATCTAGTAATTTATTTAATAAATACAACGTGCCTTACTTTTAAACTGTTCATAATTTGTATAGCTTAAATCAGCAATTTACTAAGTAGTATAAACTGAATGTTTACTTAGAGCAGTATTTTAATATATTATATATTATTATAAACAACTTTTTTATTAGCTTGTTCTGACAAATTTTTATAGATTGGCCTGATGATGACTGGTGTGACAGGTCGAAATTGATGGCCTAGTACCATCTTTTATATATTTTTACCGTCTGTATGTGAATCAGTATAAGTGTAAATATATCTTAAGTGTTGTAAGACGTCTTTTATTACATCCAGTAACTTATATAAACCACTAGATACCACACACCTAACACTGTTCTGGTGGTTGAGTTTACTTTACCATCACGAAGATTTATAAGTATAATACACCCGTCGCAGCAAACCTGCATACTCAGCGAATTTCCAATGAATTATAACATAACACACTAAGCCACATAACAGGATTCATAAGAAATGTATTCACAAACAAGCGATATTTAAAATATTAATTATTCTCCATAAGAATAACATTGGGGATGAGTACGCAGGTTTGCTGCAACAAGGCACGCAAAATAATGGGTTTTTATGCAAATATCAATAGAACTCATCTTAGTGAAGTCACATACCAAGTTTCATCCATATACATTCATAAATAAGCGATATATAACATTTTAAGTATTTTCCATAAGAATAACATGGGGACCAAGTACCTAGGTTTGCTGCTACAGGAACCATAGGCGAAAAACTGTTTTTTTGTGCAAACAACAATAAACCATAACCAGATCAAGCCATATACCAAATTTTGCCAGTTTATGTTCATAAATAAGCGAGATATACAATTTTTCTTTTTCTCCATAAGAATAACATTAGACAACGTACTGTGTTTAGCACTTTCAATATCTCGGTAACCAATTGAGGTAGAGCAATGATCAAAATACCAAATTGTTTGTTTTTTAAGCTAAATTCAATGGTATAAATTAAAATTTGATTTAAATTAAAATTACATGTGAAAACCCCAAAAAACACATTTTTGGGGTACAAAACCCCCCAAAAACCCCCCTTCGGATGGTGCGATTCATCTGGTTTTCGAACTTGTTCAAATAAATCGTACTTTACACATTTGTACCAAATTTCATTAAGATCGGACCTTTTTTACGAGAGTTATCGTGCTTACGGACACATATATATATATATATAAATATATATATATATATATATATTTATATATATATATACATATATACAAATTTGAACGAATGGTATTTTTGGCATCTGGGGACCTCAAAATGAAAAGTTATCATGGTCTCGGGCTTAAGTCTTACCATGAGACCTACGGTAATAGCTTCTTCCCTATAGGGGAAATTCGCTAAAAGCAAAGTTATTAATAAATATTGTTTTTATTTATTTCTTTAATTAAATTAATAAGCTTGATTCGAAAGACATTTACATAACTAACAATAATTATTTGACCATCCGTACAATTAAATGTTGCTAGGGATAAGACACCTGCGAGGGCAAATTACAGAACAGAGTGGGAGTCATGTGGGCAAGGCCTCTCCGTGTAAGCGGAGGTATAAAGCAATTTTGATTTTTATTTATTTATTTCATCATTTTCATTTCAATGATTAATGACTCACCTAAGAATTAAAGTGGAGAAAAGTTAAAATTTTCTATGTTTCAAACCTTTTTCAAATAGAAAGTTACAACGTTACGATATTAAAAATTATAATCCTCAACCCAAATTTTAATTGGTTAAAAACTTGGCTTTTGTAAAATCATTTCTATTACTTGAGAGAATTCTTTGAGGCAATATGTCCTACTGTAAAGGAATAATGTCATGATTAGACTGCTCTAAAATGTTATATAACGCGCATGGTGTGATGTTTTTACTATTTATTTGCTTCCAAGCATGTGCATGGTTTGATTAATTGATTTTTTTTTTGTTTTGTTTCCGGCATGGTGTTCTTTTGTAAAGCAAGACCTGGACTTTCTCCGACAAACCTTTTACTTAGACGTACCCTAATGCTGCAAAGTTTAATGGCCAAATAAATAATTTAATCATTGAAACATGGAATTGCAAATGAGTTTAAATGTCTCGCTGGGACTTTCTTGCTGGAAACTCACACTCAGTGGTACCAACACAAAGCACACAGTCGGTTACGCGCTGCAGTTACCGAATCTTTGGCACCGTGAAGGAGGCCTCACGTGCAAGCAACTTCTAAGACGGGATTCTCCTTAGCATATAAAAATGAACTAACCCGAAGCTTTAAAACGAAAGCAATAATTAAACAATATACTTTTATATGCAATACGTATGGTTTGAAAAAAAAACATCGTAATGCTTATTTGGGTGGGGGGGGGAGTTTCGTGATTATTTTCAGTGAAGGATGTTGCATTTTAAAGAATATATGTTATTGGTACAAATATATAGGATTATCAGTTGTTTGCCGTTATTAAGTCAGTTTTTAGGTGTATGTTACTAAAAATCCGAATTTGTGGAACTACTTTATTTTAAACAAATTATAGACTAGAAGTATAAGAGTATAATGAAGCGTCCTATTGTTATACACTTGCAGTTTATGAGTTTATTAATATATTAACAATACATCGGTTTATTTGCATACATCCCAGCATTAAATCTAAACCTAATACATCAAGCAGTATTATATTTATAGTTATAATGTACTCGGGCGACAATATAGTCTATGGCGCATAACTTGGTTTTATTGGTTGTATATTTTCAATTAAATCGTAGTCTGTAAATTTATAGATATTTGAGTTTTCCAAGACAAGTTAGTTTTAAGAAAATTTACGAAAATAAGTCCGTTACTATTAATGGAATATTATATTTATTTTCATTAAGTACAATTTTTAATATTGTTAATGGTAAATTTGTTGACTCACTCAACAACTGACTCCTATATAACTGCTTACATGAGTCCTTACTGTAATAAAAGAAAGTTGGTGTCTGTCACAATGCCTTTGACATATAATGCATTTAAAAAAACCGCATGACCCAGGATAAAGTATAATACCCCCGTCGCAGCAAACCTGCATCCTCAGCGAATTTCAAATGCAAAATATTTGTCTTAATACCACATAAAGCCGCATACCAAGTTTCATAAAAATATATTCACATATAAGTGATTTTAATTATTATCCATAAGAATAACATTGGTAATGAGTACGTAGGTTTGCTGAAACAAGGAACATAAACAATTGGTTTTTATGCAAATATAAATATAATGTAACTAGGCGAAGCCACATACCAATTTTCATCAATATTCAATCATAAATAAGCGCCATATAACATTTTAGTTATTCTCCATAAGAATAACATGGGGGCTGAGTGAGCAGGTTTGCTGCAACGAGGAACAAAAAAAATGGGTTTTTATGCAATTATCAATATAACTCAACCAAGTGAAGCTACATACCAAGTTTGATTAATTCATGTTCATAATTAAGGGAGTCATTACATTTTACTTATTCTCCATAAGAATAACATGGGGCTGTGTATGCAGGTTTGGTGCTATGAGAATAATCAACAAAAAATCAATTTTTTGTGCAGATATCAATATACCAGTACTACGTGAAGCCACATACCAAGTTTCATCAACATACATTCATAAATAATCGAGATATCAAATTTTTAGCGAATTTCCCCTATAGGGAAGAAGCTATTACCGTAGGTCTCATGGTAAGACTTAAGCCCGAGACCATGATAACTTTTCATTTTGAGGTCCCCAGATGCCAAAAACACCATTCGTTCAAATTGTTATATATGTATATATATATATATATATATATATATATATGTGTGTCCGTAAGCACGATAACTCTCGTAAAAAAGGTCCGATCTTAATGAAATTTGGTAAAAATGTATAAAGTACCATTTATTTGAACGAGTTCGAAAACCAGATGAATCGCACCATCCGAAGGGGGGTTTTTGGGGGGTTTTGTACCCCAAAAATGTGTTTTTTGGGGTTTTCACATGTAATTTAAATTTAAATCAAATTTTAATTTATACCATTGAATTCAGCTTAAAAAAAAAAAACAATTTGGTATTTTGATCATTGCTCTACGTCAATTTGTTACCGAGATATTGAAAGTGCTAAACACAGTACGTTGTCTAATGTTATTCTTATGGAGGAAAAGAAAAATTGTATATCTCGCTTATTTATGAACATAAACTGACGAAATTTGGTATATGGCTTCATCTGGTTGTGGTTTATTGTTGTTTGCACAAAAAAACAATTTTTCGCCTATGGGTCCCGTAGCAGCAAACCTAGGTACTCGGTCCCCATGTTATTCTTATGGAAAATAATTAAAATGTTATATATCGCTTATTTATGAATGTATATGGATGAAACTTCATGTGACTTCACTTAGCTGAGTTCTATTGATATTTGGATAAAAACCCATTATTTTGTGTTCCTTGTTGCAGCAAACCTGCGTACTCATCCCCAATGTTATTCTTATAGAGAATAATTAATATTTTAAATATCGCTTGTTTGTGAATATATTTCTTATGAATCCCTGTTAAGTGGCTTAATGTGTTATGTTATAATTCATTGGAAATTCGCTGAGTATGCAGGTTTGCTGCGACGGGGGTATATTTATTCTCCATAAGAATAACATTGGACAACGTACTGTGTTTAGCACTTTGAATATCTCAGCAACGGTTGGGCGTAGAATCACAATTTAAACACCAAAATGATCGTTTTGTGGAACTGAACAGATTGGTAAAAGCAAATGTGAAGTTTACATTAAAATAAACGGAGGAAAAGCCAAAAACCTTTTTCCCATAAGATTAACATGGGCGATTTTATGAGCAGGTTTTTTTTGGATTTTCTCCGCAACCACTTAACCTAGGTTAATAATTCAAAATACTATATTATTTGTTTTTTTAAGCTCTATAACATGGTTAAAACCAAAATTAAGTTGTTCAAAAATTTTAGGGTGAAAAATGCAAAAAACTGATTTAAAAAAAATTTTAAACCCCCATAAACCCCCCTTCCCATGGTCCGATTTTTCTGGTTTTCGAACTTAAAGTCACGAATGTCATTTTACACATTTGAGCCAAATTTCATCAAAATCGGACGTTTTTTACTCAAGTTATCGCATTCACGGACACATATATATATATATATATATATATATATATATATAGATATATATGTGTCCGTGAATGCGATAACTTGAGTAAAAAACGTTTGAACGAATAGTGTTTTTGTCATCTGGGGACCTCAAAACAAAAAATTATCATGGTCTCGGGCTTAAGTCTTACTATGAGACCTACGGTAATAGCTTCTTCCCTATAGGGGAAATTCGCTAAAAAGTCATTCTAATAATTTAAAATCAATTTGTTTATTAACTACTATTAGCTATATTCTGCAACATTACATACATTGATACATCTGGGCTGAACCCTGTGTTTAAAATGAACTGCAAGATTCGGGACACCGAAAATCATTAGACACAAGTAAAAATCAAACAAACCGACGACGAGATAAAATTGAAAATTTAGTTTGGGTTTGAAAAATGGCTACTTATAAACATAAGATTTATTGAAAAGTGCTTATAAGGATCTCAAACATTAGCTGAAAGATAATGAATTTAAAAAATGTAATTAATGAAATATGTTCCCACCACTACAAAAATTAGTTGCTTCGTTGAAAAAAGAAACGTTAATAAAAGTAAATTAAGTAAATTTGGATAGAACATGTATTAACCACAGCAAAAACGTATTTTATATTAGAATAACAGTATTTAAAAAAATATTAAAGCGATTTATCTTAAAGCAACTTATCCAATTAAATAAACCTGACTAGAATGTGCGAGGATATTACATGCCTTTAACACCACTGTGAGATCGGTTGATATTATCTATGGATAGTCGAGCAACACAATACATGTTTGTGATGTATATCATTCACAGACCGTAGATACGAGACAATAGATTAAGACAATAGATATAAAACAATAGTGCTATGAAGTATTTATTGTACTAGTTTGATTGACTATAAGTGTAAGGTAGTATTTTTTAGAAATGTTCAAACTAACAGTGTTAGTAACAAGTACATAAATAATGTAATGGATGAAGTCAAACTGATTTAAAATATATGTTCGTTGTAATGATGTAAGTCAATATAAACATCGAATTGTGTACTAAAAACAGAACAAATGTTTATGAAACTACCAACTAACTTCTAAGAAGTTATGATGTAATGAGATTGCACTACAATAAGCCGAGCCCGTGTACTTGGAAATTAAGGTGCACAGCACAAACAGCTTTGTCTAGTTCCCCTTCCCGGGCACGAGTTTACATTGAATTAAGATGACTTAACGCTTTTGACGTAAAGCTACGAGATTTTTTATATATGACGAGTTTAAAATATAATTACTGAAACACATTTGTTTATGACTCCTAATTTGTATAACTATAGATCTCTGATGTAGGTTGTTTAATATTATGTTTCTTATAGAAAGGTACAAAATAAGTTGATATATGAGGCTTAGTGTTTATAACATTTTAAATATTATGTAACACACACTGCTTATTATCTACTAAATGCAACTTTCTCCTTGCAACTGTATTGTAATATTTATTTATGCTTGGTTTTATGATTATTTAAACTGTAAAGTTAAGCCCCTTCATCGCACTGCGTGGCAGGGATAGGAAGGAGACTTTAAAGGGAAACAACATTGTAAAAGAACATTGTATTTAGCTGTAGTCCAACCCGTATTGGTGTTTTAATATTTAATGAAATATAAATTTATTATTTTAATTCTCTAAATGTATTATTGTGAAATACACTATAGTGAAATTACACTATATTTTCACTATATTGAGAAATACACTATATTATTTATCTTACATAAAAACATCCGCTTCATAAAACATTATGTTTATATAAAAACACTATATATATGGAAGATCAATTGATAGATTACTTAAAGAATAATTTATTAAGACAGAAGCTTTCAGCGACTGTCGCCATCCGTCGCTCTTTGTCTTGCGTTGTTCCATCTCTGTCTCATTGTGGACTGATGTAATTCCAGATATAATAACAGAACCAGATAGTCTAACTTCAAGTTAGTACGGTGCACAGTGTAAATATAACTTTGAATTAAGTCTTATTAGGTATGAATGGTTCAAGCCTGTTAATTTTAGTTTTACGCAACATCAACAACAAATTATTGTTGTTAAAACAAACTACTATAATCTTTAGGATTATTTCTCGGAAATAATTTTATAAATGAATAATAATAATACCTAATAATAATAATAATAAATGATATAAAGTATCTTATTCAGACACATCCTAGTGTTTAAACAAATATATTGCAACCTCATATTACGTAAGTCTTATTTATTTAAAAAACTAAAAATACCTAACTAAAGTAGTTCAAATACCATTTTTTTATTAAAAAGCTGACTAGAGAGACCGTGGAAAACAATCATATAGTCATAATTTGGTAATTAAACGAAATAACGTGTTCATTATTTATATTGGTAATAACTTCGACAGTAAGGTGGCATCTTGGTGCTTTGTGGGTGATACTTGACTTGTAAAAAGGCAATTACTGTTGCTCAGGAGAAATCAAACTTCCACCACTTAATTGTCCTGTTACTTGTGCTAATCCTGTTAAAGGCAATTTCAGGAGTCCTACTGTCTTCTTATTTATGGAAAAGAATTTTGTAAATAATCGTGCCAGTGAGTTGAATTTAATAGTTTGGATGTCGTCGAGTCTGTTGTAGCTTAAACAAACGGAGCCGATAAGTGGCAGTTGGGACAGAAAGTTGTTATATAAAGATAATAAACTTCCGCCATAAATATCAAAATAGGACATCTCAGCTTTATCTGTATATCTTTCTATAGGATATATTTTTTCAAAGGGTAAACTGTGGAACAATAGTTAGTTAAAAATAATATTTCACTCTACAGTTTTAATTAGAATTACAAGTTTAAAGTAATGATATTAAAACGATTGGCTAAAAAGAAAACCAAACCTGGTATAGATTTTCTTTAAAACTAAATTCAATTAACATTGAACTCTTTGAGCACTTAATTTATTACGAATTAATATTTTTCTTATGGCGGGCGATCTTCGTAGTTTGTGTGTCTTAAAATATACTACGATACTAACTTCGAATTTTTAAAACTGGGATATTTACCTTTATAGATAACACTTTAACTATATGTATAGCGATGATGTATAACATATTTTAAATTTTTTCCATAAACAGCCGTTGCCGTCTTAGTAAGTAAATTGTTAGCACAATTATTTAGGATGCCATTTAGGATATATCTCGTTGTTCCTAAAAAAAGGAAAAAACTACCTGCAAAGACGTAAACTGCACATTATCAACTCTCGATTTGGCGGAGGTGTGAACCTTTTTCTTTCATTGAATTCATTATTTCATATTGATTAAACTTTTAATTCAAATATGTTTTATTCTGCCCTTATTGTTATTGAAAAGCAATAAAAAATAGTGAGTGGGTTATGATTACATTTTCAATAGTTTTTTCTTGAAAAATAATTGTTTTTTGACCATCAAGTGTCAAAACCTACACGGACTTTTTTGTAGAAAATAATCAATCAGTTTCTGTAAAATTAAAATTCTGATTTGACAGATAACAAGTTTAATAGTATATTTGGTTTCAGTTTCGGAATAAACATTTTATCACATTTAAAATTTACCATTTTGAAAATGAAACTCATGGTAAGTTTAAACTAGAATTTAGAGAATATTTAAGACGGTGTTTAGTTTTTTAATATAAATCTGGTAATAAGAGAACTCTCAAAACCACAGCTTGCCAAGGGTTCCGTTATTGAATGATTCCGGATTTTCATCAGCCAGTATTTGCAAGGTTACTTACTTAAACACATTTCGACATTATTTGGTTATATATTTGTATTTTTCCTATAGTTCTCTGTTCTGAGCGTTTCTCTAGTAGATCAAAACTCTACAAAGTGAGTTATTTTAAATATACAAATTATGGTTAATCCGTAGTTTTCTGACATCTGACAACCATTACATCTTTCCTATAAACTTAAACAAAACTATACTGTATAATTTAACTGACTTTTGCACACTTGCGATTATTAGTAAACTGACTAATAAACGTAAGGAGGATTTTTCAATCAAAATTGTTAATTAATGTCATTCATCTGACTTTGACTAACCAAGGACCGAACTAACTATGAATTAATACATTGTCCAAGGCTATTATCGTTTAAAATAGTTGAATAATGGATTGTTATATGACTTTTCCATGAATAAAAATATAACATTATTTTATCATAAAACGTATATTCTTATAATAATTGTTTTAAAAACGTCCAAATCGCCCTTAAACGTGTTACGTACTTCCAATATCTGCAAGTAAAATTTTATAAATAGCTTTCACGTTTGAATTACATTTTATTCATGATTTTGGTTATCCTGAAAATTTATTTGATTATTGTATGAGCAAAATATGACGTATTTATATAATAATGTAAAAAGTATTTTTCTTTGAATAACGTCTACTTGCAATATATTATGTCTTTACTTAAGTAAAATGTGGTAAAACCATTTCAAGTAAAGCTGTTTTGAAACTAAACAGAACTGAAGACTTGAAAACAAACTTAGAGTGTTAAACTACACTGTCTTAACTCAGTCGTTTTCACTAACTTCTAAAATCTTTAAGTAAAAGAGTTATATATATATAAAGTACATAATTATATTTATGTTTTTAAATATGATTTTCCCTCGTATAATTCTAAACATGCCTTAAAAAGCATGATTATGTGTCGACATATTAAATAGGGATATCGTGATATGTGGAAATATTTAAGAGTGTATGACGTTTTATCCATTTTCATGGAAACCTCCCATTTTGTAAATGCAGTCAAATATTTCTATAACAATTATCCCGTGGTTGCCACGCCGATGCGCCAAGTAGCCACGGGATTGGAGAGTCAACCGAGGATTTGGAGCTCCCAACCTAAACCTTTTTATAAATGGTTTTTATGAGCTAACAGGTGACTAATATGGTTTCTACTATCCTACTAGTATTATAAAACAGGGTTTAGGGGAATGGTTTGTGGGTCTATTAAACAACTGAACCGATTAAACTGATATTCATTTGGAAGAAAAGTTCTACATAGAATCTAACTATTCGTACTACTGATACAAAAATTGCGATTTGTCTCCACCCCACTGACCTGATAATATCATTGTGAGTCTTATTGGCATCAATGAATGGGTCAATTGGACTGACATTTTCGAGAAACAGTTGAGTATACACTAGAATTTTACTTTGATTTGTAATTTCCTTTTCTGAAAATCCTTTGTGGCTCCACCTAAATTAAAAACTGCCATGTTTATATAATATACATCGTAGTTCCTTAACAGGCTGATTTAGTAGGAACAAATTTAATACACCTAAGGCAATCGCAGGTCTTTTAGCGTTCCGTAAATTGTGCAGGGCTCTGAACAACTAAAGTTGCTGAAAGGTGGACTATAAGATCCCATGTTAGTCTAGTATATGAACCGATGTAGCTGAACATATCTTGACACATATACAAGTATCGACCATATTAACCATTGAACACAATTAAAGTAGGTATATTTAATGTTATTTAATGTAAATATTTCTGATGATGTATTGAGATCGCGGTAGAAGCCGTGACGAATAACAGTTAGTTTTTACATCACTATTAAACAAACACATAGTAAAATGCTAACATTAAAACAATGATTTATATATAAATCAAATCAATGCTCTGTCTTTCCTTGTCATTATGCGTTCGTATACTATACATCTGACTGCGATGAAGCATTGCATGGTAAACCAGGTCAAAAATGCATGAACTATTTTAGAGTAAAAAAATAGTGTTCCATAAAATTGAGCGATCAATTGAAATATACGACAAAACCTGCAGTATCCAATATTCTGTATAACCTTATTTGATTCCTTTATAGTATCCGTAAAACGTATGTGTCTCAAATGTAGTATGTATGTTGTTAATTGGACAGGAAATATGATAAAATTAATTTGCCATTCGAATAGTTGCATTTTATAAGATTATGCAATGTAATTATTCAAATGGTAAACTAATTTTGGCATATGTCTTGTGATACACATACAAAAAATATATTTGCCTGACAATGTTTACTTAAACAATTAAAACCTGAATTGAGAGATCTCTATTCAAGTTTTAATTGTTTAAATAAACATTGTCAGGCAAAGACAGGGTTATTATTTTTAATTTCAAACAGCTCTCATTATTTACATTATTTAAACCTAATTGAGCAAAAACATGTTTTCTATTATTAAAAATTTAGATTTTGTTAGTTAACAGCCTAAATAGTGGGTTTAACAAAAATAATTGATCACATTTCAATAATGGAACGCGTCATTTGTTCCGTCGGTTTCCTTCCGTCAAGCTTCAATCGGCCAATTATAATGCACTTTGTTGTCCACAGCTGGTGGTACAGGGCTGGATGTGATTGCTTTTGTAACAAGCTGAATAACATCCAAATATAACTAAACCATTACTTAGTTATGCGTAGTGATAAAAGCGTTTTTTTGTTTTAACTTACTTTTGCCATATTTTAAAGCAAATTGTTATTTTCGTTCTGCTGGTTATTTGAAAAACAATTTAACCTGTTACCATAGCTATGACAGAATATTTACGTAACGATTGCTGGGGTTGAACAATTGATTCCCCCTTCCACACATACTAGCAGCTAAAAAGACACACGAACCACTGGAAGAGGAGACATTTCCTACGTGAGCGCTGCCAGGTGTAAAACTTTTAAATCACACCGAGCGCTACCCGTGGCAAATTATAAAATCTCACCGCCGTATACTGCTTGATGAAATGTAACTTTTACTTAGTTCGATACGATATGGTAGTCTAATGAATATGACACTGGATTCACGATCCCAGGTTCACTTTGAACACTACCTATTCGTGTTTACTTTTAGAGGTACCAATTTTTGTTATATTTTACACAAACCCATTATTGTAATATGTTACAAAGAAAAGAGCCACCATACAGTATCCTGAGTTAGGCTAGGTTATTTTACTGGAAATTATTTTCGTAAATGTAGCGCATTTTTTTAGAATATAAGTAGGTTTCCTCTGTTTACATTTGAAAACACTACATTTCACTGGTTTCTCATAATAAAAAATAGTTTTGGATAGTTCGTTCGTCATCGGACAGCTTCGGCTTCCTTCGGGTGGCAATTTCTCCTCTTTCTTTCAGTGGGTGTGATTTTTTTAGCTGTTAGTCTCCTCACACATACACACACAATGTAATTTTAAAGCTCCAAGACCTCCTTCCATACGTAAAATTTTGACCACCTGTACGCAGTAAAATATAGTCGGTATTTTTAAATATATGTTTGGGAAATTTGGTACCCTTGATCAAATCAATACATGGTGATCAGCAGGTTTGGATACAACTTTAAAGTATTCTAACCACAGTTTTGAAAAATGTGTACTGTGCACAAATGTTATTTTCCATTGCAACTAACAGTTATAATTTAGCCTCGGGGGTTGTGTTGCAAGGATTTAGAGGAAACCTTTTAATATAGTATAGTGTAGTATATTTTTAATATCGGTAAAATTATTCATGTAACGTTGTTAAAGCATCATAGAATCATAGGTTATTTTGTTCTATAAGGTCTCCTGTAGTAATTTACCAATGTAATAGTAATCACACGGTTTATATATTTCCCTAAGGAAAACTTATGTTCTTTCTCTAGTTTTCTTGGTATGTATTCAAAGTGTTATTTGAATTTTCACGTTCCATTGGGACACTAACTGTAATGTTTCAAGGAGCGTGCACGTTTACAGGTCGTAACCTGTCTGTGAGAGGGCGCTGAACGACAGCTGAGGGGGAGTCTTTTATAAGGGTTGGATGTTAAGTCCTGACATCGACTACGATATGATTCAAGACATTTAATATTTTGATAAAATGTAAGGAATAAATTTTGAGAACATTTAAATTAAAGCTTAAAGTACAAATTTCACTTGAATTAATTTGGTTAGACACTTTAAATTAATTTAAATTTGTTTAGTTTTCTCTGCAGGATTAAACTTCTTTACTGACAAAATAGTATTGTTTTAAACTCAGCAGAGTAGTGGTCAAGGTTTGTATGGTCGATTAAAAAATGTCAAAATAATTATAAAAAAAGAACAACGTTCTTTCAAATAGTATATTTATTGAATCAATATGCTTTTATAACTAGTAGAGTAGTTTCAAGTGTATGCTACATGAATTTAAAACCATAAATTACAAAGCAACTATAAATATATTATTTAAATAAATATCTTAGACAAATTACACATTTAATACTCTATTTACAATAAACCCCATTATAGAGAAAGAATATTTATAATGCGATTGTTTGTATTACATAATTTATTAAACTGCATGATAAAGTTAATATTAATACACACTAATTGTGTAAAATTTAACAGAACTTAAATACGTAATTAGTTTATTTTCGAATTCTGAACAAAAACAATTTTCCATAAATCTATTTTTTTGTGATGTAAACTTGGCACTGTAGAACCACATATCAATATGTTTTATGGCCGGTTTAAAATGTTAGTAACATGTCACTCTCAGTACCAAACGATATTTAAATATGGCTGGGCAGTCAAAGTAGAACATATTCTGTAGTATATCACAAGACTAGGCTCTCCTCTGAGCATATATATAGTACACTCGTAAATCGAACTTGACCATTAGCGCCACATACGGAGCGTATCCCTGGTGGCGTATTATACATTACAGTTTGGGCAAGTCCGCTATTTATGTATTACACCAAACCTCTCGACACCAACTTTGTCTATCTTTATGGTATAAAAATGTAACGTATTATTGTGTAATACTCTCAGTGTCACTAAGCTTCCTCATAGTCCAAGAATATAGGACTAAAATAAAAGAAGAAGAATATTCCGTTAGCTTTCAAAAATTGTCTTTAGTCTATACAAATTAGAATTTAATGCAATCTTTTCCCAAAAATAATAAATCAAAAGTCATTATACAATTTAGTTATTAACAAATTGCTTTTAACAACTAATTATAATTAGTATTGGACTAGTTAGAACAAGCAAATTTGTAGGTGATTTTAAATTTAGAATATAATATATTAAAATGGTGATTAAATTTAAACAAATAATTTTTTGTAACAAATGCTTTCCTGACCAAAAACATGTTTACCTCAAATAATCAAGGTTTGCCCAGGTAATACTACGAACAAAGAAAAAATATCTAGTCTTAAAGAGTATTTTCGATGTTTTGAAAGGAGTGAGCTCTGAGAGTTTACGTATAACGTAAGCTTAGCCTGAAGCCTGATAAGTGGTTTCCAGATTAGAGTCTAAAAGAATAGAGGAGGTTTTCGTGGGTATACTTACATCTGCAGCCCGCTAAAACAGCTACGGCTTATCGAGAAAGTGAATAATAGTCAGGGATAAGTGTTTGCCTCGGCTTAAGCTCATCGCCGGGCTTACGAGCTGATGGCAGCCAAATTATGTTTTCTGCATGTTAACTTTGTTGTTAAGCGATAATGGGGTTCTTTTTATCTCACTATGCTCATTATATCCGATTGATTATTTTAAGTTTTGTAAAATTCAAGACACACATACATCACTGTAACACTAAATACCATTGAAGAGTCAACATTGTGTATAGTACTGCATTTGAGGCATTGGTGATAGCTTCAAAAAGATATTTTGAACAAAACGTAAAGTTATTTGCGAATTAGTACAACCTTTAATACATTTCCCTCAAAATATTAATAATCTGGTGCCTAGTACTTCCAAGTTTTCTCCCTGTTGAATCTCGAATTTTATTACGTCAGTTTATTTGTATTTTATGTTTGCTTAAAATGTATCAATATATTTGTTTTTACATAAACATTTTATGATAGCATATTTTTGATATATTTCTATATTTTTCTATTGCAGAGGTTTTTCAAATTGGTATCTTATCCCGAACCAATTCGAAGTGTACTAGCTTGAAAAAATCTCGAATACAAAGAAATATTAAAACGTTGTTTAAAGGTTGTCTTTGCACAATAAACTCTTTGTAGCTAAAATCTAAAAACAAGTTGTGTCCCTATTTTTTTGTAAAATGTGAAACATATTGTGTTTTACTCCAAATGGAAACGTAACTCAAGATAAGTTTCTTTTGCTTCAGACTGACTTTAATGTAAGAACAATTTTTCTTTGTTTCAAAGGATCTACATGTTTCAAGAGAGACAATTTGGAACGTCATGTGCGTCTAAAATGTTTTGTTTTATTCTAACCTTGTTTAGTAATTTCTCTTGATACAATTTACCATGTTTTATTTAGAAATATATTTTAACAAAATATTGAACTATTAAAACTCATTGCGTATCAATTTGATAAAATTACCTCATCATACCTCATGATACAATAACATTAGCATCACAAATGTAATGTGAATAGTTTATAAGATAGTTATTAGACCTTTGTTTTTTAATATTAAAATAATACAAATTTCCCAAGGTATTATTATAAGAATTTTAAGTGAATTTATTGCCTTGCAAATAATCCCTGAGGATTTCCTATTCTTTCTAAAATTTGCAAATGATTTTACGTTTATGACTAGGATCCTCCATATACATTTTTTTTCTTAAATAAAAAATGAGTGAATTCAACAGCACATACAGTTCTGAAGGGGTTTTCCGAAAAAGTTGTCTTGGGGAAATTGAAATCTGATGATAAAGAAGTAAAAAAGTGTTTATAAAATATCAAAATACCCAAACGTACACATAATTTAGTTTCCGTTTTTTATTTTTTTAACATTAACGCTTGAACAATGCATAAGCCCATTGTAAACAATATAACATGTAACAACTGATTTAATCCTGTAAAATATAATTTTAAACCCAAAATTTATAAGATATAATTTTTTGATGTTATCTATCATTTTGGATAAGTTCAAACTGTGCATGTCTCGTTTCTTGTAATATTTATATGAGGGATAAGGTGAGGTCAGTGACTGATTCTTTACCTGTACTCATGAAAGCTAAGTTGCCTTTCAATTTCCGCATAATAAACATGTTGCGACCAGTAGAACAAAGACGCTCATAACACACCTTGGTCAATGTCATTTTGGAATTAAAAGGTATCTATCAGAATTTAACAGAATTTATACTTAGACAGTATAGCAGAATTAGTATACTATATATACAGAAGTAGTATATAGAAGAACAGGTTATGAATCATGGTTCATCGCATATAATTACTGTTAAACTCAAGTACTGTAAGATCTCTAATGGTTTGGCATTTTACTGGTAAAACGGTATAAATTGGAAAAGAATAAAAATGCACAGTGAATAAATTTGATTAAATGTGAGTGGAGAAACCAATAACATGATTCACCAAGGAAACATCAGTCAGCTGCTTGGCCCTTTCACAAATCAACCTCAGCCGATTGTTTAGAATGGGGTTCCAGCACAAAGTAAATGTTTATTTCACGAGAATAATCGTACACACATGTTTTATTGACTTTAAAATCATTGTTATTAAATTACAAACAATTTGATATCGCACAAATAAGTTTCAATTACGTTTTTATTCTAATCTTGATTTATAACCTAATATATAACCTTTAATTTATTTCAGATTATTATTATAAAATGACTTCAATGAATAGTCTGACCAAATTTTAACACAATTACCAATTTTTAAGAAAGTGTAAGAAAATCGTGTGTGCTAAATCATAAATTTAAAAGAATCTTAAGAGTTTAATCCAACTAAAACGGTGGAGAAGATTTTTAAAGAATATTTAATTACTGTGTTATTAGTTTATACTATCTATTAATAGCACCTTCATTATGAATAAAATTAGTTTAAAAAATGTCATTGACTGATTTTATGTACGGTATAATATGATTTGTGATTTCAATTTAATTACATGTTATTAAATGTGACAAATGTTCTTTTCTTATGAGAAACTACAATAGGAAGACATTAATGCAAGGGAATAAGGTTCCTTTCCAATAGTTCAGCATAGAAATGGCCTATTTAAAAGATATATGATATCTGCAGCAGAAAACTTTCACTACTATTCATTTCTAAGTAATAAATTTGTATTTTGTTATTTGCATCTTATCTTCTTGTAAGTTACATAAACGAATATGTATTTTCATAATTACTTGAGTTTAAAACCTTATGGTTATATTTTAGGTTGAGAAGGGTATTTTGTAAATAGTTTTAAATTCAATCTTTAACACGTGAAGAACAGTGTATTTCAATACTTGCACAGATAACTTAGAAGCTAAATTTAAAATTGCTATGTTAAAGTCGCAACGTGTTAAGAGATAGCCAAAGTAGTTTACGTGATAGCCAAAGTAGTAGTAGTAAGTGATAGTTTTGCACCAAAGTAGGCAATTGTTGAAGGACAAGTTAATAAACGTCCTTATAGCTGTTGGAACTCGATCGAAACTAATTTTTGAGATTACACAATACACACTTAATTGAGAAACTATTCACAAACTCTAATTAATCTCAATTAGTCGTTATGTTTAAATTTTAAGCTCTTTTATCTACGTTAAGATTGTTTTTTATACTATTAATTAGTGAAAGTACAATGATCACGCTGTTTATTTATAATATAATCAAGTCCCGTGTTGACGGAGGAGCCGCCACAAAGCACTCTGCGCCTCTGTGTCTTCATTTGCATCCACACAAACACTGATCTGCCTGACCATGGTGTAATTTAGTTATGTAGCTAGAACTGAAAATACAAACTAAAATAAAAATATGATTATGTAACTACTTGGTGAGTTTTGTGTTTTGCTCATTTTATAAGAAGGCTTTGAATTAAAGCCCTATTCAAATCGTCTGGTTTTTATTAAATTAGTGTAAATTGTAAACAGAATTTTATTTGTTAATTAATTTACATAAAAAGCTCCCATGTGTCGTTTCTAAATGTATTCTAATTTAGAACAAATAAAATACGAGCAATAAAATGACTCTACTATTGCAGATCAACTTTACCACAATGTGTGGACGCTGCTTTGTGTGGGGATACGCGGTCTCTTGGAAATGTTCTACGATTCAAAGCATGTTCAGTTTAATATTCTATCTAATCAAACTTAAATACTCCCGTCAGAACAAACCTGCGTACTCAGCAATAAATTTCCAATGTAATATAATATTTCCTAATAACACATTAAGCCACTTATTAGGATGCATAAGAAATATATTCACAAATAAGTGATATTAAAAATATTAATTATTCTCCATAAGAATAACATTGGGGATTGCTGCTACAAGGAACGCCAAATAATGGGTTTTTATGCAAATATTAATAGAACTCAACTAAGTGAGGTCACATACCAAGTTTCATCCATATACATTCATAAATAAGCAATTTCTAAGATTTTAATTACTCTCCATAAGAATAACATGGGGACTGAGTACCCAGGTTTTCTACTATGGGATTCATCGGCAAAAAAGTGATTTTCTCTACAAACAACAATAAATCACCGTTAGATTAAGCCATATTCCAATTTTTGTCAATGTATGTTCATAAATAAGCGAGATATAAAATCTTTCTTTTTCTCCATAAGAATAACATTAAAGTACTGTGTTCAGCACTTTCAATATCTCGGTAACCAATTGACGTAGAGCAATGATAAACCATCAAATTGTTTTTTTTTTTGTTTTGAGGTAAATTCAATAGCTCAAATTAAAATTTGATTTCAATAAAAATTAAATGTGAAAACCCCAAAAATAACATTTTGGGGTACAAACCCCCCCACCCCCCAAAGAATACCCCTTCGGATCTTCCGATACGTCTGTATTTCGAACTCGTTCAAATAGATGCTATTTTAAACGTCTGTACCAAATTTCTCAAGATTAGACCTTTTTTACAAGAGTTATCGTGCTAACGGACACAAATATACATACACCCTCTACGAAATTTTTATTAAGTTTAATTAGGTTCACCTTGACGATGAATACCTTTAAGTTTCAAGATAAACTATACTTACAGACAAATGTCCATGGGCAAATAAATAGCCACAAGCTACGCAAGTTTTTTATGGGGAAAATTGAAAATTACTTCCTAAACTCACAAGAATATTTACCCCTGCTGTTGTACAGATTTATTGATGATGTATTTTTTATTTGGCAACATGGGCAAGAACGCTTAGATGAATTATTTGAATGTCTTAAGGGTGCACCGTACCTCCCTTCCGCACGCTCAAGTAAGGGGTTTGCATCTCCCTCATTGTAGTCTAAATTGTTAACCAATTAAAAATAATTTGATGTTATTTAATTCAATAAATGTTCATCTAGAGATCATACGATTTAAAAATCGTGATTTTAATTCAAAATAAGTGGTAGGTCATTAGTAATGTTCTCAAATTAAGTGTTTTTCTAAAGATTCCTAACGCATGGAGGAAAATTATTTTGGAGAAAAGGAACCGTATGATCCCTAGATTGGAATCTGAAAAGTGTGAAACTGCAAATACTTTGGTAGAAATCTGTAAAATAACAGTGCGATCGAGGAGAACAAAATGGTTTTCAAGCGTAAATATGCATGGCCCTGCTTGTTGGCGGCGCCGGCGCGGCGCTAAACACAATGAATTCAATCTGGGTAGGGCGCACCCTTAAGGGTGCGCCGTACCTCCCTTCCGCACGCTCAAGTAAGGGGTTTGCATCTCCCTCATTGTAGGCTAAATTGTAAACCAATTAAAAATAATTTGATGTTATTTAATTCAATAAATGTTCATCTAGAGATCATACGATTTAAAAATCTTGATTTTAATTCAAAATAAGTGGTAGGCCATTAGTAATGTTCTCAAATTAAGCGTTTTTCTAAAGATTCCTAACGTATGGAGAAAAATTATTTTGGAGAAAAGGAACCGTATGATCCCTAGATTGGAATCTGAAAAGTGTGAAACTGCAAATAGTTTGATAGAAATCTGTAAAATAACAGTGCGATCGAGGAGAACAAAATGGTCTTCAAGCGTAAATATGCATGGCCCTGCTTGTTGGCGGCGCCGGCGCGGCGCTAAACAACAATGAATTCAATCTGGGTAGGGCGCACCCTTAATAGATTCTCATTGCTACGTTTTACCTGGTCTCATTCGACAACCTCTATTACGTTTCTTGATGTTGATATCCATTTAGAATCTGGATTTATAAAAACAAAATTGCACTGAAAAGAGTCCAATACTATGCAATATTTAAACTATGAGAGCTGCCATCCAATTTGTGTTAAGAAATAATAAATAAAAAATGTAATCAAAAGAAAATAAACCGATCAAAAATGACATGAGATTAAAAACAGCTGAAAATAAGCTTATACATTTAAAGCGCAGTGTCGGGCCAGTCTCTGGATAATTGGTGCTATCCAGAGATTGAAAATATCGAGGCCCAAGGTATACATTTAAGAAGGTCTCGATCTGTACATTATCGAGTATATGCCAGAAGGACTCGATGAAGGACACGATGAAGTTACATTTGTACAGAAGGTCTCCGATCTTCTGGCATATATTACCACAATATGCCTGAATTGTGATAATATCTTAGCTACGGACCTAAGAGCTTATCGTTTAGGGCAAAAAAACTCTACAGTGACGATTCTGATTTTTTTCTGTTTTTTTTCATTACTCAATATTATCCATGCCTTCATAAGATAAACCAAATAACATAAACTTCATTTAACATCCTTCAAACGTCCCAAGAAACAAAAAACCTGTTCTCTAAACCATATAGGGTAATATTTAAAAGACCACCCAACTTAAAAAATATGTTGGTAAAAACTAATATGTCCAAAAACCGTCGTGATGAAAATAATCAAAATAGATGCAAACCATGTGAAAAATCACGGTGTGGTACTTGCAAAACAATGATTAATGAAACAGTCCAACTAGTTTGAAAGCAGTACCACGAAGAAGATATATCCAATAAAAGTTAACATGGACTGTAACACAAAAAATGTTATATATCAACTAGATTGCAAGTACCGAAAAATAACAATATTTTGTTCAGACATCGAACAATCTCCGTGTACGAATGACCGGACATTGTGCTGGTATTGTTCATAGAGACAAAGAAAAGCTAGTCGCTATCCATGCCATTTTCCATACTAAAAACAAAATTGAAGACTGCTACCATTTAAAGGCAATAACAAAATTTGAGGAAAATTAAAACAAAAATATTAAGACACCCTTTTGGGCTAAACTTGAGATAGTATACATATCAGAAAGTTATGAACCTTAACCAACTGGCCCGACACTGCGCTTTAAATGTATAAGCTTATTTTCAGCTGTTTTTAATGTCATGTCATTTTTGATCGGTTTATTTTCTTTGGTATACATTTATTACTTATTAAGTTTCTTTATATTTTGTACATATTTATACACATTTAATATATCTGATGAAGTTTGCATGTTAAACAAAAATTAATAAAACTTTTAAAACTTGAAACTGAAAAGAAAACTTCTGTTATATACATACAAAATTTGAACAAATGGTGTTTTGGCATCTGGGCCCTCAAAACGAAAAATTATCATGGTCTCGGGCTTAAGTCTTACCATTCCACCTACGGTAATAGCTTCTTCCCCTTGGAGTAAATTCGCTAAAACTAACTTGGTAACTGTCAAGAGGAGATAGGGAGACCCCTAATTAAATTTACGTCGGTTTTCAGGGTAAAAACACATGGTTCCCAGGGTTAACGTAAATAAAGGGTCCCACAGGTTTCAATGTAAATCTTATGGAAAAACAGTAATCAATTTAACTGTATATATGACAGCTGTTGATATAATTATATTAATAGACAACAACAAAATTTACCTACACTTTACTCAGCGTGTGTTTGAGTTTCTGGAAATGTACGCGGCAACACCTTTCCCATAACGCACACACGCAGACTACAGCGTAAGACAACTTTTGTTATTGCACCATATTACAGCGAAAAGTAAAACTAACTCAAAACTTGTTTCAATGCTTAAGCTGCGAATGGGAAATTACCAACATAAATAATAAATATATATGTCATCGCAACGGATCCGACATAGTTTTAGTTCGTGTACTTAAGATTTTATACCAACAAATAAATGATATTTTGGTACTTTATAAGAACTACATTAGTGGATGAACATGCAAGGTTTACTGATATAGAAGTCAGTTCCCCAGGAGAGTTTTACGGCGGTTTTGTGGCCATGCTCACCTGTCATAAACCGCGTCGTAAACAAGGGTCTTGCCTTTAACTGTCTTATTCAGTACTAATCCCACTGACGTAGCTGAACTATACTATAATTTAATTCAAATATTTGCTTGATTTTGCAAGATTTCCTTTATGTTAATTATTATTTGCTAGCGTATTATTAGCTCTTTAAAATAACATATTTAAGTTTTAGGTTAATTTTACAGGTATATTTTTAAGTTATACTAATTTTTATATACTTTTCAGCATTGCTGAACTATTACGTATTTCAAAACCTGTTTATCAACTATGAGTAATATTAATTTGGGAAGTCCTTTTATAATACCACAATTTTTCCAGTAGAATAAATAAACATTTCTCAGTTTCAAGGAAAGAGCCAAGGAAAGTTTGCTCCGAAGTTTCCTACCGAAGATGATTATTAAGTTATTTTAAATCTCAACTGAACATTTTTGGTTAATTTTATGTTCAAGTATTGGTATAAAGATCAGTTAGGACAGGTCATTAATACAAATTTCCAACATTGAAATACAGTAGCTTAGCTAAGTTATTTGGGATAAATCTACTTTTTCGACTGTTGCTAGACCCAAGATTTTAAATTATTACGTAATATCCTTGTTTAAATAAAATATATAAACATGTATTTTACTTTAAATCTTTATAAACAGCCTAAATTATAGGTTAAATTCAATCCGCTTTCCATTCAAAAATCAGCGTTGTTTTGGAAACTTTCTGGAATCGAATTATCATATGATTACTCATTCAAAAAAATAATTCACGCCACAGCTTCAATGCTATATCACAATGTTGTGGTACTCTCCAGATTTTGATTTCGTTTAACTACGATTTATTTAAAGCTGAAAGTTTGCTTCCCGTTAAATCGATCATACACATTTGTGTGTGATTGTAATTTTCTTAAAACTTTCCATTCTGTTAAACCAAAAAATAGCCAGTCATCCTGTGGCTAGGAAGCGGTAACCAAACGCGATAAAAATACTATTTTTGAGTGCTAAATAAGTTTTTATTTTAATAATAATAACTTGATAATATTTATAACAAGTTTTTGTTAACAAATTCGTAAATAACTATTGTTCGCGTTTTTTTTTTTTTTTTTTTTTTTTTAATTCATTAGTTTCACTCGAACAAATGCACTTATACATTGCTAAATAGCTGGAAGAATTTGGCGTGGCCTCCTTCTACTGGTTTATAAAAGAGTAATATGTAAACTCTGTTTTTACTCTCTTCCTGATTGCTTGTAAGAGGAAGAGAATTTTGTTTTAATACAATACAAATGTTTACTGAGATTTAACTTGAAATCAGTTTTAAATGTTTCATTTCCATTATTTAGTAAGAATTATTTACAGACTATTGAGGTACTTTAATGTAATAAACTTTATTAGATATAATTTATTTATGGGGTTTTATTCAAGAAACGAAGTTGGATTTTATCGCCTTGTTTCAGAATTGTTTTATTTCGATAACACATAAAAAATTTAACCAGAGTATTCTTAGGTGGTACTGAATTCTGTCGAGGTTTTTCCGATTGTCACTAAACGTTTACGACACTTGATTGTTGATAAAAAAATGACAAGAGACATGGTTATAGGTGCGTTGAACGATTATGATTCAGCGTTAGGCTTCTCCATCAGTGAGTTCATACCTTCCACAGGGTTCATGTTATGGGCAAACCCTCTCCGTGTAAACAAAGGTACAGACACGTTTTAGTGACGATTTAGCATTGGTTACTTTATTTTTTAAATTCTAACGTTTTATCGCTAATTATAGCTCTTTTTGACGGTTTTGTGATGTAATAAATTTATAATATTGTAACGAAAATTAAAACAATAATGAAATACCCCAGTCGCAGTAAACCTGTCTATTCAGTGAATTTCTAATGTCTTAATACCACATAAAGACGTATACCAAGTTTCATAAAAATATATTCACAAATAAGCGATAAATACAATTTTAATTATTCTCCATAAGAATAACATTGGGGATGAGTACGGAGGTTTGCTGTAATAACGAGCACAAAATAATGGGTTTTATGCAAATATCAACAGAACTCATCTAAGTAAAGTCACATACCAAGTTTCTTTCATATACATTTATAAATAAGCGATATGTAATATTTAAATTATTCTCCCAAAGAATAACATGGGGGCCGAGTACCTAATTTTGCTGCTACGGAAACCATACCTGAAAATTTGTTTTTTTTTGTGCAAACAACAATAAATCACAACGAAATGAAGCCATATACCAAGTTTTGTCAGTTTATATTCATACTTAAGCGAGATATGAAATTTGTATTTTTCTTCATAAGAATAGCATTAGACAACGTACTGTGTTTAGCCCTTGCAATATCTCAGTAACTAGTTGACGCAGAGCAATGATCAAGGTACCAATTGTTTGTTTTTTAAGCTTAATTCAATGGTATAAATTAAACTCGAGGAGTTATAAATTAAAATTGATTTAAATCTAAATTACATGTGAAAACCCCAAAAAATAACATTTTCGGGGTACAAAACCCCCAAACTCCCCTTCAGATGGTGTGATTCGTCTAGTTTTTAGCTTATAAATGGTACTTTACACGTCTGTACCACATTTCATCAAAATCTGATCTATTTTACGAGAGTTATCGTGCTTACGCACACATAAATGTATATACATATATAACATAATTGAACGAATGGTGTTTTTGACATCTGGGGTCCAAAATACTAAAATTTATTATGTTCTCGGGCTTAAGTCTTACCATGAAATCTACGGTAATAGCTTCTTCCCTAAAGGGGAAATTCGCTAAAAACTAAGACCTAAATGTAAAAGAAAGAATTGCTAGCGCAGAGTTGTTTTATATAATAAAGTGATTGTATTTTTTATTTTATTAACATTCTTGGGCTATCCTTAAAATTTCTGTAGCTATAAATCAACTCTGCTATAAATGTACTAAAGACAACAGAGAAACAATTTATTAGTTAAAGATCCCTTTTGTATAATTAAGGTTAGGGTACTTCTTCCTAATTTGATTATGTAATGTCATTAAAGGTCATTGAGACAAGTTAACGTGACAGTTAAGTTTAGTTACATTCTTTACAGTCTCAGAGTAAAGAAGATAAACTTTAAATCTGACTATTCTATTTGGAAAAAATAATAAATAAATATAGTGAGTAAATAAATACAGTAAGTAGATAAATACTTAAGAATGCCATAAATGCGAGAAATATGTAAATGACCCTTTTTTATACTTGTTCTTCCTAATGCCTATGTTTATTTTCTGTATAATCCTTAACACGATTTAAGAAGATCACCTTAAATAATGTTTAGTTAAAGTTAATAATACTATCATACAAGTAAAGAAGTTCGCAAATTCTTTCTTGAATAAACTAAGAAACAAAAGTTGATTTTTATAGTGGTTGTTGTATATCGTCACTGATTTTACAAAAGGGCATACCTCATTTTTACTAACTTTTTAGCAGTTCTTCCTCTAGAATAAAATAAACGGTTTTACGGTTAGTGTGTGAATTAATTCACTCCTACTGCAAGTGCTACATCATTATATATTTGACTCTATGGAACATTCCTCCGTAAATCCTATCATCATGAGGGTGGGATGTACTGGGGTCCTTCACACGGAAATAAGAAGGGGTGCACTAGAAAAAGACTATGCATTTTTTAGGTGGTGTCTGGACTAGTCAGTTAACTATATGGAATTTTTTCAAAATTTCTAAGACCACGTCCTTATCCAATGGTTTTGAAAAGCGATTAACAAAAATAACTTCAAGGTAAATACCTCCAATGAATGTTATGTGATCAACGTTTAAATGCCATTTTCATTTAGATTTCGATTAAGTTATTAAGGAAAGTGGTATTTTGGGGGGTTCTGTACCCCAATAATGTTTTTTAGCGAATTTCCCCTATAGGGAAGAAGCTATTACCGTAGGTCTTATGGTAAGATTCAAGCCCGAGACCATGATAACTTTTCATTTTGAGGTCCCCAGATGCCAAAAACACCATTCGTTCAAATTTATATATATATATATATATATTTATACATATATATTTATATATATATTTATATCTATATATTTATATATATATATGTGTGTCCGTAAGCACGATAACTCTCGTACAAAAAGGTCCGATCTTAATGAAATTTGGTACAAATGTGTAAAGTACCATTTATTTGAACGAGTTCGAAAATTAGATGAATCGCACCATCCGAAGGGGGGTTTTGTACCCCAAAAATGTGTTTTTTGGGGTTTTCACATGTAATTTTAATTTAAATCAAATTTTAATCTATACCATTGAATTTAGCTTAAAAAATAAACAATTTGGTATTTTGATCATTGCTCTACGCCAATTGGTTACCGAGATATTGAAAGTGCTAAACACAGTACGTTGTCTAATGTTATTCTTATGGAGAAAAAGAAAAATTGTATATCTCGCTTATTTATGAACATAAACTGACGAAATTTTGTATATGGCTTCATCTGGTTGTGGTTTATTGTTGTTTCACAAAAAAACAATTTTTCGCCTATGGGTCCTGTAGCAGCAAACCTAGGTACTCGGTCCCCATGTTATTCTTATGGAAAATAATTAAAATGTTATATATCGCTTATTTATGAATGTATATGGATGAAACTTGGCATGTGACTTCAGTTAGCTGAGTTCTATTGATATTTGCATAAAAACCCATTATTTTGTGTTCCTTGTTGCAGCATCCCTGCGTACTCATCCCCAATGTTATTCTTATGGAGAATAATTAATATTTTAAATATCGCTTGTTTGTGAATATATTTCTTATGAATCCCTATTAAGTGGCTTAATGTTTTTTGTTATAATTCATTGGAAATTTGCTGAGTATGCAGGTTTGCTGCGACTGGGGTATTTAACTTTATTAAGATAATGCAACTATAAAATGTGCAAAGTTAATAGATAAAAACATAGTCAAATACATAATGATGTAGCACTTGCAGTATGAGTGAATTGATTCACACACTGATCAAAAAACCGTTTATTTTTTTCTCTCCAATGATAAACCTATACTTGCTACTTAAAATAGCATTATATTATCATAGCAATAAACTATTTGTAATAGCAGTAGTCTATTATATGGTGCAAAACTCGGCTTTACTGGTCGTAAATCTTCAGTTTCATTGCTTATGACTTTGTGTGTTTTTCAAAACATTATTGTATGGGGATTATTCTATAATACTGGAACGTCGTTTTTATAATTAATTAGGTATTAAAGTAATAAACATTTTAACTACTTAATAGTATTATTGTACTCACTAACCACTAATTATTACGTTTACAGGATGGCGAGGATTACGTTTCACCACTTTCCCTTTACTTTATTGCTATTTTCAAAATATTTGTGGCAGATATGAGGAGCTACATTAATGAAGGATACTTTTTACACTGTGTACCATCAGGTTGAGGATAACGGGGAGGTCAGCAGTTAAAGTTAGATGAATAGTCGTAAGATACCTCAATAAATGAATGGCAAGACAAATAAAAACCTGTTATGGCCACTTTTTAAAGAAATGGTGGATTAAAATAAGTTTTGTAAAGTTATGTAGAATGTTTTCTTATCTTACGGAAATTTTCAAAATGCAGTATCATAAGCCTCTATGATATAATAATACTCCACTCAAAAATGTTCAGCAATCTACAGACCCAATTTTAAAAATATATAAATCTTTAATAGCTTATACGTCAAAGATTAACTGTAGAAGATACTCTTTTTTGTGTTGGTCAGTGTTCCAATTGTTCCAGTTGGTCAGTGTTCCAACAGTACGTCCAAATAAAGGAGGGAGAAAGTAAAGATTTTTTTCAAAAATATACATATTTATTGCTTTATTTTGTAGTACCCCTAAAATTTTTTTACCCTAGATTTTAAAGGGTATTTTGGGTACTTGGTACGCAGCCTGTCTCCCATCTAGCTTTACCCTTAGGGTTTTGCGATTTAAAGCCTTTTCCAAAGTAAAGTAAATAGGTTTTTACTACCTTTATAACCAAACTTTACAGGTAGTAACGGCTACCTTCAAAAAGCTTCACTGCTTTAAAATGTATAAAATCGACAACTGTAGATACCAGGTATGGATAATATTGTACAGAAGCATTTTAATGAACTTTATACTTAACAACTCCAAGTGTAAGTTAAAAAATCTTGTGTTAATAGTTATAATTTAAAATCTACAATAATCTTTGTACATTAAGTTCTATGATTTTAATATACTACATAATGTATGTAATACATTAACATAGTTTTAATATGTAATTATTGAAACGCGGCCTAACAAACGTAAAATAATCCACTTTAAGTTAAGTATAATATGTAGCCCACAGCTTAATAAACTACTTTATCTTAACTAATGTTATTGTTATGACGTAATTAGATCGCACCACTTTAAATTTAAGCTAGTACCCGTGTACAAGGGAATGAAGATGTACAACACAAAGCGCTTTGTCTAGTTCTCCTCCCAGAACATGAGTTTACATTTAATTATGATGAGTTAAACCTCGAAACAACTTCAATCTTTTGTAACAGTATAAAATGGCCGCATGTGTTCCGATATTCTTTAAAATCGTCGTTTATATTATTTTTGAACAGTTAACTATATTATAGAAGAGTATGTATTTTGTTATTTACATAAAAAAATTAATATATTGGCGATTTCTGCCAAAATAAATTTTTCATTTTACTATTTATTTTATGAAATTCTTGTTTTCTTACAACAATCTTTACAGGGTATAACTAAAAAAACTAATTAACTATTATATAAATATAAACACTCTGAAATACTGCAGTCGTATCTGCTGCATTACAGGGGAAATATAATGAATTATTTTGGTTAGTGAACATAGCTTTGGATTGGGTAATTAGCTGATCGGTAATGAAATGGGAACTCTGAAAGCTAGAGGGTACAGGTGATTTAACATTTTATATGTTTAAAAACCTTGTTTAATGTATTTAATGATAAATACAAAAATCAATATGGCATGAATCTGTTGTTTTTATTTCCATCCAAGAGGCAAATATTTGCTTTTGAAAGGGCATTTATCAACTTTAATACAAACTTTGTTAACTATGTTAGTGACTTTGAGTTTTTCAGAGTTTTAACAAACATCTCTAACAAATCCACAATTAATTCCAAAATAATTTTATGAAGAACCCCAGTATTTTCCTGCATTTTTTTACCTTGGACTCACCACTCACAGTTTTATATATTGGTCGGAAAGAAGAGCTGGGGAGATAGCGGTCAGTTCCCGGATATGTCGCCAGATAGTTGCTGTGATCTACCGCCCAACCCTCCTGGCAACGTCACTGCACTTGGATGTTGAATAAATAAATATTACTATTCTTACGCAAGAACTTCTTTAATTTTTTATGTCTAAAAATATTATTATTCACATTTGTTGTAAGTTTTCATGGTATCGAGTGTTTTATACGAAATACGCATGAAAAGGTCTTGTAATGTTAACTTATTTTACTCAATAAATATTCCCGTCCCAGCAAACTTGCGTATTCTGCAAATTTTTAATGCACGTATATGTGTGTTAATACAACATAAAGTGACTTACCAAGTTTCATAAAAATATATTCACAAGTAAACGATAAATAACGTTGTATCCCCATAAGAGTATCGTTGGGGCTGATTATGCAGGACAACCGGAACCTCGTGTCACGGTTAGTCCAGGGAATCCTCGGTACAAATAAAACATACCTAGGCTGGATCTTAGTAAGAATTTTCGATATTTTAAAAGCAGGGAACTCTGAGATTGCACGTCTGGCCTGACGCCTTGTGATAAATAGTTCCCAGGTTAGAGTCCATAAGAATATAGGAGTTTTAGTCTTGGGTGTAATACATGTCTGTGGTATAAATAATGAAGTTTCATTTTTTACTTTCTCCCCTCCCCATATTTGGAGAAAGTATTGTTTTCGTCAACATTTTCTAATTTGACTTGTTAGTGAAAATATTCTTTTTGGTGCTCCCTGAATCCAAAATAGTTATTTTTGAGTGATGTCTGTGTGTCTAACTGTCTGTCTATATTTCTGCCTGTCTGTCTGTGTGTCTGTCTGGATGTGTACAGAGGTAGATACGACACCAGTGAACCAATTTTGATTAAATTTGGTATGCAGGTGCTAATCCACATTATCTCCAGGAGTTTTTTTATTATTTGTTTATTTTGGATTTATAAGGGTAATTTCCCCCAAAAATCGCTAAACAACATGTCAAATCCAAATGTTTAAAAAACAGCTCTAACGATTTAGATTAACATTTGTGGTTTGTAGAACTTTAAATTTCCAACAAAATGACACCACCCGTTTGTCTAGGATAATTCGGGTTCAGAAATTACAGGAGTTAAAACATCTAAAATTCTTTTTTTTACTTTTTTTATTAAACCATAAATGTATCACCGTTAAAAATAGCTCAACAACCTAAATAACTTAGCATCTTGAACTATTATTCTACGATTGCTAGTTGTGGAGAAAATTTAAATTAGCATTTTGCGGTAAACGCAGTACGTTGTCCAATCTATTTACTTTAATTTAAATACATTTTCTCTCTTATTTATTGATCAATATCATTAAAACTTAATATTCAGGTAAAGTTAACATTGACCAACAGAGGATATTCGAAATATGAGCTATTTAACCCTGGGGGTATGAGGGGGCATTTCCCCTCTTCAAACAACTGATTGTAGCAAAGTATTCTGTAGTGGCTCCAGAAAAGGGATTTGGGTGGATATTATTGCAAACAACTTTATAGAAGACTTTCTGTACACTCAACTTTACTTTAAATTCCATATTTATTAAATAAAAAGTAAATTATTCATTAAATTTGGGCTAAAAGGAGATAGTATGTGTCAGTTTCCTGATAATAATCTATTTAGATATACGAACTTAAAGAATTTCTTGCGTTTATTATTTCCTAATATTAATGCTAAAAAGATGCATAAGCCACAGGGGATTGCTTAAGATGTATACTTTATATAAAGTATACATTATATAAAGTATACTTGGGATAGAATCAATTCAGTCAAATACCATTGTGACACAAACTTGTATTATATATAATTCTTCAATTTCATATAATCAGTATAAATAAGTAGATCAAACTCTGCAAGTCTATTTCTTCTAAAAACTTCTAAAAGAGATAATATGAGATCAGCGACTAATTTCCTCCCTATACTCAAGCAGCTGACTGATGTTTCCTCCGTGAATCATGTTACTGGTTTCTCAACTAACATTAATCAATTCTATTTACTGAGAATTTTTATCCTTTTTCACATCACCCAGTCTTATGTAATTATATCTGTATTCTACAACCTTATTAGTAATTTAATATCAATAATTTTAAAGCAAAACAATAAATGTGTGTACGATTATTCTCGTGAAATAAACATTTACTTTGTGCTGGAACCCCATTCTAAACAATAGGCTGAGGTTGATTTGTGAAACGGCCAAGCAGCTGACTGATTTTTCCTCGGTGAATCATGTTATTGGTTTCTCAACTAACATTTAATCATTTCTATTCACTCTGTAATTTTATCCTTTTTCACTTCACCCCGTCTTGAACATGTAATTATATCTGTAATCTACAACATTGTTAGTAATTTAATACAAATAATTTGAAAGCAGATCAAAAAATGTGTGTACGATTATTCTCGTGAAATAAACATTTACTTTGTGCTTGAACCCCACTCTAAACAATTTGCTGAGGTTGATTTGTGAAACGGCCAAGCAGCTGACTGATGTTTCCTCGGTGAATCATGTTATTGGTTTCTCAACTAACATTAATCAATTCTATTCACTTTGTAATTTTATCCATTTTTCCTTCATCCCGTCTTGAACATGTAATTATATCTGTATTCTACACCATTGTTAGTAATTTAATAAAATTAATTTTAAAGCAGAACAAAAAATGTGTGTACGATTATTCTCGTGAAATAAACATTTACTTTGTGCTGGAACCCCACTCTAAACAATAGGCTGAGGTTGATTTGTGAAACGGCCAAGCAGCTGACTGATGTTTCCTCGGTGAATCATGTTATTGGTTTCTCAACTAACATTAATCAATTCTATTCACTTTGTAATTTTATCAATTTTTCCTTCATCCCGTCTTGAACATGTAATTATATCTGTATTCTACACCAGTGTTAGTAATTTAATAAAATTAATTTTAAAGCAGAACAAAAAATGTGTGTACGATTATTCTCGTGAAATAAACATTTACTTTGTGCTGGAACCCCACTCTAAACAATACGCTGAGGTTGATTTGTGAAACGGCCAAGCAGCTGACTGATGTTTCCTCGGTGAATCATGTTATTGGTTTCTCAACTAACATTAATCAATTCTATTCACTTTGTAATTTTTTCCATTTTCCCTTCATCCCGTCTTGAACATGTAATTATGGTGTATTCTACAGCATTGTTAGTAATTTAATAAAATTAATTTTAAAGCAGAACAAAAAATGTGTGTACGATTATTCTCGTGAAATAAACATTTACTTTGTGCTTGAACCCCACTCTAAACAATTGGCTGAGGTTGATTTGTGAAAGGGTCAAGCAGCTGACTGATGTTTCCTCGGTGAATCATGTTATTGGTTTCTCAACTAACATTAATCAATTCTATTCACTGTGTAATTGTACCCATTTTCCCTTCGCTCCGTCTTGAACATGTAATTATGGCGTATTCTACAGCATTGTTAGTAATTTAATAAAATTAATTTTAAAGCAGAACAAAAAATGTGTGTACGATTATTCTCGTGAAATAAACATTTACTTTGTGCTTGAACCCCACTCTAAACAATTGGCTGAGGTTGATTTGTGAAAGGGTCAAGCAGCTGACTGATGTTTCCTCGGTGAATCATGTTATTGGTTTCTCCACTCACATTTAATCAAATTTATCCACTGTGCATTTTTATCTTTTTTCACTTCACTCCGTCTTACCAAACCAAACTTTACAGGGTCCTAGGCGTACTCGGTCTCAATAATTGGTACATGTAATAGGGCATAATTTACTATCTAATAAAGCGTTATAAGTATTAGAATAAATTATGTCATATTAATCCGCGTCATAGTTATAAATCTTAAAAGTTACTTCTTAATAAATTCCAAAATAACATTGACCAAAGTGAAAAGCAACTGTAACGCTGTTGGCCACGTCTTTGTTCTACTGGTTATAACATGTTTATTATGCAGACAGTGAAAGGCAACTAAGCTTTCATGAGTACTGGAAGAGAATTAGTCTCTGACCTCATATTATCCCTTTTCGCAATTTTATAATAAAGTACATGCATAGTTTGATCTATTTATTTATACTGATTATATTAAATTGATGAATTATATCTTATACAAGTTTGTATTAGAACGGTGTTTGACTGAATTGATTTTGTCTTGAGTGATATTGTTTATAATGGGCTTATGCATATTTGTAGTGTTAATGTTAAGAAATAAAAAGGAAAATTAATTAGTTATACTTTGTTCTGTACTCTAGATAAGCAAATAATATATCTAATATATTATATTTTAGATTATTATTATCCTGTTAATTGTAACAACACTTATTATGCTATTCAATAAACTATTATTATTATAGAATGCAAGTTGCTTCTTTGTAATAATCCGATGAAATCAAAACACACTCATTTGAATTTCAAAATCAATGTTAGAAAAGGAGATAAGTTTGAAAAAATGTTATTAAGAGTTTAATCGAACTAAAACGGTAGAGAAGATTCTTAAATAACAGTGTATTATTAGTTGATCCCAACCTTTTATAGTGCCATTATTATGATTAATGTTATTTATTAAAATTATATAGCTATAAAATAAAATAAAGTCAGATTTCATGTACAATGTGATATTTTATTTCAAATATAACCCTAATTCTGTACGATTAATCTGTGACAAATGTTATTTTCTTTAGAGAAACTACAATAGGAATACATTAATGAAAGGGAATAAGGTTCCTTTCTAATAGTTTAGCATAGAAATGGCCAATTTAAAAGATACATGATATATGGTATGGAAAAATTTACTACTACAGTATTCATTTCTAAGAAAAACAATTTGTCTTTTGTTTTTTGCAGCTTATCTAGTATGTTACTTAAACTAATGTGGGCTTTCTTATTATTTTCAGTTTTAAAACTTATAGTGAAATAATTCAGATGAGGGTATCTTGTAAACATTACAAATTCAATCTATATTACCTGAATAACAGTGTATTACAATACTTCCATAGATAATTCAAAAGCTAAATTGAAAATTGTTATAAGTCACAACGAGTTAAGAGATAGCCCTTGCGACAATGTAGGCCCTTGTTGAGGAACAAGGTACTTTGGTGCCTTTAGAATACACTATATTTTGCTGGCTGATTAGTCCTTGATGTAAGACGAGAGGGATTTGGCGTTGTGCTTCTTTAAATCCACTGATGTTCCAAACACACAACATGCGTTTTTTATCAGTCAACATTTTATTCCAGCCAATTTTGTTGGGAGTTAAATGGACATACTTTGGGAGTTTTTATACTATTGAAATATAAGTTTTACTCTTGGAGAATGAGTTGAGTTCAGGCTTTATTATATAAAATAATCCATTGAGGTGCACTAGGGAGACAATTAAATAAACCACTTATAGTTATTGGAACTTCATCATTTTTGAGATTGTCCAATACATACTTAGGTGAGACACTATCCTTTTTACTCACAAGACTAACTAATCGAATTTAGTTGATATGTTTAAATTTTTAGGAATTTTATCCACGTTAAGACTTTTTTTAAACAATATTAATTAGCTTAGGTACAATGGTTCATGCTGTTTATTTATAATTTAATCAAGTCCCGTGTTGACGGAGGAGTCGCAACAAAGCACTCTGTGGCCGTTCGTCTTCATTTGCATCCACACAAACACTGAACTGCCCGACCATGGAGTAATCTAGTTATATAGCTACAACTACTAATACAAACTAAAATACAACTACGATTATGTAACTACTTGTTGAACACTTTGTTTTGTTGATTTTATTATAAGACTTTAAATTTAGGCCCTAATAAAATCGTCTGGTTTGTTTAATAATTTACTGACAATTTTAAGGGTTCATAAACTTCCGTAAAAAGCTTCCATGTGAATAAAAAGATTCAGAATGTGCAGCAATAAAATGACTATCGCAGAGAAATTTGTCTTTACTGTATGGACGCTGCGTGGGGTAGGGATATGCAACCTTTTGGACAATATGGACTATTCAACGCATATTTGGTTAAATATTTCATCTTATAAAATGTTCAAACTAACTTGTTAACTGTTAAAACGAGATAGGGAGAGCCCTAATTAATTACATCGGTTCTCAGGGTGAAAACACGTGGTTCCCAGGGTTTATATAAGTAAAAATGTCCCACAGGTTTTAATGTAAATCTTATAGAAGAAAAGTAATTATTGAACTGTATACATGACAGCTGTTGACATCATTATGTTAATAGGCAAGTTTAAAATTGGCCAACAATTTATTCAGCGTGTGTAAATTTCTGGAAATCTACGTGGCAACACCTTTCTAACATGACGCAAACATGCTGACAGTAGGGTGCTATGGCCGGTTCTGGACCACTTTAGCAAACTGAGGAGCCGAGGAGCCCCCCCCCCCCCCCCCCGACGTCATCCCCCCCCCGTGACGTCATCCCCCCCCGTGACGTCATCCCCCCCGTGACGTCATCCCCCCCCGTGACGTCATCTCCCCCCCCCGTGTTGTTTACTTTCCTTGTTTGTCACCGGTTTTTTCCCCATTACGGGATGTTTACTGCTCCTCCGCACGTTAACGCTCATTCCACAAGCAGAATGTCGACTGCCACGTACACATTGTGGAACCACCAGGTCATCCAGGACGTGATTGGCCTGGTGGAAATTTCAGTCTTGGACCAGTTGGTCATTTTGAGATGGGGGTGCCTGGGCCCGGACGGGCGCAATCATTTTATGAGGCGGCGATACGTCGCCAACCAACCCGGTCACCTGGAGGAGGTGCAGCAACGCCTCCACAACTTGATTGCAAATGAGGAGGTGGCCCTCCTCTGGGTTAAAGTTATTCCTTTAGTTTAAGCTTATCATTATATTGTATTGTAAGTTTTCATTCTTCATATATTGTATAACATTCATGAATCATCTTAGATTTAAGCATCAAATTTATTGTATTGTATCAATGAAATAAAATTATAAAGACAAAAAAAACAAAAAAAAAACAAAAAAAAAACAAAAAAAACAAACAACAACAAAAAACAAAAAGTGACAAGTTTAGCAAGCTGATGATTGAGAGGACCAGCCCTGTGCCCCCCCCCCCCGACCCCGACCCCCCCCCCCCGACCCCGACCCCGACCCCCCCCCCCGACCCCATCATCCCGGTTTTATTATTTTGTTTATTGCATTTTATTTTTGTTTTTTTTTTGTTTGTTTTTTTGTTTGTTTTGTTTTTTTTTTGGACAAAGGAAGCATTTATTTATCAACAAAAAACTTATAACTATTCCTCGTTATCGGCCGCCTCCTCTTGTTCCTCCAAGCGGTCCAATTCCTCATCTAGTTCACGCAGCCTGGCCATGTCGGCCATGTACCATCGCCAATGTGTTTCGTGCTGCGGCTCAACCACCCACACTCGGTCAACGTCGTCCTGAAGCGCCTGTCGCTCCAGGTACACTTGTCTCGCAGTCCTCGGTGGTGGTGGTGGGTCCTCAGACGAGTCGGACTGAGGCGATGGAGGCGGTGATGGAGACGGTGTGGGCTGAGGCGATGGAGGAGGAGGAGGCCGCTGCAGCCCGCTAGGCCCAGGCTGAGGCGATGGAGGAGGCCGCTCCAGATCCCGTATTTGCTGCGCAAACGTTTCTTCTAATAGAGCCTCTTGCTCCAACTCATCTACGAAATTTGCATTTGCAAGTGCAAACTCGTAGTCATAGTCTGTCATATCATCCTCCCACGGAGCAGCCATGCTTAACGACTGAGCGAGAGCCTGTTTGTGTAGGAGATAAATCGGACTTGTTATTGTTGGGGAACTTCCCTAGTAAACACATTTGGACCCCCCCCCCCGACCCGACCCGGACCCCCCCCCCCGACCCCCCCCCATATTTTCCAATACATGCCGTTTGCTTTCCTTGTATATCGCCTACGTTATGTTTACCGCGCGCGCCTCCGCTTTCACCCGCCGGTTTCTCCAGGTCTTAATCATTCTTACTACAGCCGCGATGGAGTACACTTGTATGTATTGCGACAAGCGTTACTCGCGTAGCGACCATTTGCGCCGGCACATGCTGACGCATGTGGATTCGCCACTGTACCCTTGCCGAATTTGCGGAAAGCAATTCGGCAGAAAAGACAAGGTGGCCCGGCACCTTGCCACCCACCGATATGCCCCGGCAGCTGCTCCAGCTGCCCCCGCTGATGCCCCGGCCGCTGCTCCAGTTGCCCCCGCTGATGCCCCGGCCGCTGCTCCAGCTGCTCCTGCTGCTCCTGATGCTCCAGCTGCCACGAGGTGCGCCTCCACCCAGACGTGCACCCTGGCTGCTCCTGGCCCGAGGCGATGTGGTGACGCAGCCACTCAGACGCCCACCCAGATACCTATCCCCAGGACACAGGAGGGAAAACCAGTTGGTGAGTAGCAATCCTCAGTTTCTCATTGTTATAATATCAATAAATCTCATTATTATAATATCAATAAATCTCATAAAAAAAAGAATATTAATGTTGGTTCGTTATTTACAGCTATCGTCAAGCCGTCAGCCGTACCGCAGGGATGGTGGACCCCAGAGTTCACCGAGCAACAGCGGCGGCGGGAGGAGGCGGAGGCCAACAGGGTCCACCGCGAGATTCGCCGGGGGTTGATCCTCCAACAGTACCGGCCTCGCCCAAGACCCCAGCTCCAGCGCAGACCACAGCAGCCGCAGCAGCAGCAGCCGCAGCAGCAGCAGCCGCAGCAGCAGCCCGAACCAGAGGCGGGGCCGAGTGGAGAACCGAGGCCCGAGCCAGAGCCCGAGCCAGAGGCGGGACCAAGTGGGGAACCGAGGCCCCACGTTGTATATATAAACTCCTCGGATTCAGATTAAATAAAAAAAACCTATTTCCTTTTTCCTTATCCAAAATAAATAAAGAAAATAATTACACAACAAACAAAAACAAAGTGACAAAGTTTAGTTGAGGATTGAGAGGATCAGCCCTGTGCCGACCCCCCCCCCCCCGTTCATGATTTCTCTATCCTAACCTAACCAAGCCCCCCCCCCCCGTTCATGATTTCTCTATCCTAACCTAACCAAGCCCCCCCCCCCTGATTCCTCTATCCTAACCTAACCAACCAAGCCCCCCCCCCCCGCTCATTCCATTATTTATGTTATTTTATTATTTTTGTATGAATTATAGTTTTATTTTCTTCATCTTTATTATAAATTAAAAACTTAAAATTACTTTTGTGAAGAAGTCTCAGCCCTCTCTTTCGCTTGAAACTCCTCCATTGCAATCTCAAGAGCACGAAGACTCTCCCAGTCTGCATTATATTGTTCCGATTCTTCATCACATGTAGGTTGGGAGCACCAACACGTAGTTATCCGTTCCCACATTGTTTCATATTCCCTTCGCAGTTGGAGAGCATATTCCTCTTCTATCACCTCAACGGTAGCGAGGAGTTCTTTATCAGGGATATTACCTTCCCATACGCTATTAGCATACTTTTCTTCAATTCCCTCAACGATCTTGATGAGGTCCTCATCAGGAATACTGCTCTCCCATACATTATCAGTGTTCATATTGATGGCAATAGTTTGACTCTCTGACTTAAACTGAAACTTAGAGAAACTCAATCTGTTTACTCATTAGTGGACTTGTTGTTCACGGAGGAAAAATCCTTCATTAAATAATTTGTTTACTCATTAGTGGACTTGATGTTCACGGAGGAAAACCCCTCATTATATAACTTGTTTACTTACTAGACTCCTCAAGCTAAGTGCTTGACCAGTCTGAATTTTGAGTTAGTCATGGAAGCATACAACCCACTGTCACTAGCTCAGCAATCGTGTATTGTAATAAGAAAGAATAAATACATTCTGTGTCAGGGGATTGCACAATTGCCAGTGCCTATACAGCGATACGTTGCATCTTGCCTCAAGGGGTATGTTCGGGAACATGTGTTAGTGCTTAACAACCCCGAAACGGATCCTCAAGTGTTAGACTTGTATAATAGAAACAATGGCAAGAGAGTCTATCAATGCCGCTACTGCCAGTACACTGAGCATTATTGTAATAGAGTTCTGTATCCTGCAAGAATTGTTAAAGTGTATCGCTTTTCAGACTCTAATAATTTGCAGCACACTTGTTTTTGCTGTGGTAAGAGTGCTTGGGAAGCGGATTGGCCACAAAACAATGATTACCTATCTACTTTGGTGATTTTAAAGTCAATGACCATAAAAACAGTTTGGGAGGGCTCTAGTCACTCTAAATTCTTTTTCTTCTTTCAATAAAGAAAAAATAAAAAATAAAAGGAAAAAAAAACATAAATAAAATACTCCCTTCCCCATCATTTTCTAGTATTACATGTTTTGGTAAGGACTACGTGACTGCCTGAGGTTATCTCATTAGTGAGAGTTCTCCAGTTATTTATGTTAGAATCATTTGCTCACAAGCTCCTACACTGACTAGACCTAACAAAATGTTTAATGTTGGAATTGATGTGTCACTGGAAGGTGAATATTTTCATACAAAACCATTTACAGTTAGATCTACAATTGAAGACATTGAGTCAATCGATGCGGAGATATTCCTACAGACGGTGAAGTATTACACAACGGGTCACTTTGCCGAATTGTCCATCAGGATGTGGATTAAGAAGCGGTTGCCTGAACAAAAACGCCTACAAGTTCAAGCTGCTTTGGATGGCATCAATAAACCGCATGTTGCTTGTCAACGTGTGATTAATTTACTTCTTTTAGAATCCGACCAGGTCTTTGCAAAGGTTATTGTAAACGGGGGTTAGGTAAAGATTATAATAAAAAAGTTGTAAATAAAGAATAAATATAAATAAACAAAATTTCCTTTATAAAAAAAACTATAAAAATAAACGATATTCCTTTATGAAAAACTATATGGTCCCCCCCCCCGGCCGATTCAAAACCAGCAAAGGCGCAGTGAGGATGTAAGGCCCCCCCCCGGCCGATTCAAAACCAGCAAAGGCGCAGTGAGGATGTAAGGCCCCCCCCCCCCCCGGCCGATTCAAAACCAGCAAAGGCGCAGTGAGGATGCGAGGATGTAAGCCCCCCCCCCGGTTTGGTCTACATGCGGCTTAAAAAGCCCCCGCCGACCGGGAGCGGTTGGCGGCGCGTGTCGGGGGACGGTCCTGAAGGAGTTGCCCAGGAAGGAATTACTCAGCGGTTTGCTGACGCTCAAGGTTGCACCCTTGAATTGCTCAGCGGCTTGCTGTCGTGACGCGCCCTCTTTGGCCGCCACCGCTCGGCGGGGACATACCCGGTTGCGCGCGCTGCCGGTATATAAACCTGAGGTCCGCTACCGCGGCCTCAGTTTTGCCCGAGACGCCATGAGCAGCAGCAACAGTGCAACCGAGGTGGATCGAACCATCCGCTCTCTGATGGAGGAGCTTGATGCCATGGATGAGAATGCTAGACCGCCTACCATAACTAAGAAGAGGAGCAAGAAGCCCGTTGTTGGATGGACAGTGGACAGGAATACACCTACCGATTCTCCATCATGCAGTTGGAGCGATGCTGAATGTCAATATACAGTAAAGAACCCTACCAACTTAGGAAACGTTTTATTGAAGATGTCGGTATTCAAAGGCGGACGCCCTACGCATAGTTGCGGCCTATACTTGGACGAGGATAGAGACGATGAAATTTGCATATGCCTCACGGACCTGTTAACGAGACTAGAAAATATGTGGATTAATAGCGATACCGGAGTGCCTAAAATTAACGGAGTTAGTAGGATCGTGACTCCACTACCCGCCTGGCGTAAGACCCGCGATTGCGCAACAGTTTGCGAGGGAAAACGTAAGGCTGGAGGCAATTGCGTCATCCCAAAGCGCAAGAAGTAAACACCACAACGACCCGGAAAACACACACACAATGACGTAAACAACTTGTTGACGCAGTGAGCCTATATAATACGACTCGGTGGTGAGCCACAACCATTCCACATCAAGACACTCAACGAGCAGCATGGACCAAACAGGAGACCTCAAGTCAGCCCTCAACAGCTGCAAGGCGGGGGGTTATACCCGCATAGCCGATCTACGGGACAACATAATTTACCCCATCCGGTCATTTGAGCGGGTGGATACTCCTTATGGCGAGGCGATAATGGCCACTTTGGAGGGGCTAACTGGTGACGACCCGCTGAGGATCTACATGCCTCGTAGATACTTGGCCGTCTTGGGAGACCATGTCATCGGCCAGTACAACGTGGGTGTGGGGTCGAGGATGAGTTTGGTCAAGAGGAGCGGTCCCCCCGGCAGCAAAGGAGCTCTTCTGGAATTTGTTTGAATAAATAAATAAAAAAAAACCTTATTCCTTTATCCTTATTAATGTAAAATAAAAATAAATATAAAAAAATAAAAAAATAAATATAAAAACTCAATTAATTATAAGAGTCGAGGCGGTGCGTGGCTGTGTTAGTAGCCACCATGGACTTGAGGTGGAAACACCCGTTCACCGCCATCGTAGCTGGACCTTCGGGCAGCGGCAAGTCGCACTTTGTGGCTCGCTTCATAGGGCATACCGACCGCATGTGCGATACGCGCTTCGCCCGTATCACCTGGCACTGCGGTAGCGGCGGTGGAGGAGGAGCCGATGACCCTACTGTGCGCTACGTAGCCGGCCTGCCCGACCTGGACGACTACGATGGTAGCGAGCCCTCCCTGGTTATCGTCGATGACATGATGCGTGAGGCTGGCCCCGGCGTGGCGGACCTGTTCACCAAGGGCTCCCATCACCGCAACATGAGCGTGTTCTTCATCACGCAAAACCTGTTTCATCAGGGTAGGGGTCAGCGCGACATATCGCTGAACGCTCATTACATAGTGTGTTTCAAGAATCCCCGGGACCGCGCTCAGATCAAACACTTGGCTCGCCAAGTATACCCAGAGAACCCCAAATTTGTGGAGGAGGCTTATGCGGACGCCACGCGCGATCCTCACGCCTATCTGCTGATAGACTTGAAACAGTCTACACCCGAGGAGATGCGGGTACGTTCAGCCGTTTTCCCAGACGATCCAGTTAACTACGTGTACCTGCCCAAGAAAAAGTGATAAATAGGCTGAGCGCGCGCCAGTGTCAGTCATCATGTCACACCGCGTGAAGAAAGACACAGCCCTGCTGACTGCTCTGGTGCACGCTACACCCAAGGAACGCAAGGCCCTGTTAAAAGCGTGCGAGAATAGCCGTATCAGGTCAGTGTGTGAGTGTGCGTACAACGTGTTACGCGGGAACGTACCGCTCACCACCTGTCATAAACGAAAGTTGAGAAAGCACAAACAGGCGCTCAGACGGCTGGTGAAACGCGGTGAGGGTTGGGTCAAGAAGCGACGCTACCTTGTACAACGGGGCGGTGGGATCCTCCTGCCCTTGCTGTTGAGTGCGGTGTTACCTGTGTTGATGCAGAAAGTAATTTGAAAAAATGGAGCACGCTAAGAAAATGGTAGTTGTACCGCAGGAGCTCATCGAGAGATTGCGAGAAGGACCAGGACCAAGAGGAGGAGGAGGAGCAGGCAGTACCAATAAGCCAGCCGGCCTGGACGCTGAGATGCATCGCATACTGAGCGACAAGCGGCTGAACGATACGGAAAAATGGAAACAATATCAACAAGTGTTACAGCGGTTCCTGCACTTTTCCGCGGCTAAACGTCAACCCATAGGCCTGTCAATCATCGAGGGGGAGGAGGAGGGAGAGGCAGGTCCGAGTCACGTGAAACGTGAGTCTAGCACCTCGGAGGAGGAGGGGGTGTTGGCATCATTCCCAAAAATCTACAAGTCGGTGGCGCGCAACTTGTTGCGGTTCATGACCCAGCAAGGCAGCCCCATCGCCTGGGACGCCAGTGGGGTGGTGTATGTGAACAACGAGAAGGTCCCCAATTCCAATATAGTGGACATCGCGCACAGCATAGTGAGAGCGCGAAGGGCGGACCGATTGCCTACCGGTTGGCAACAAGTGATGACCGCCTTGAAAAACATGAACGTGCCTAAAGAATACATGAGCAATCCCACGGCGTTGCGTTACCTAAACGGGGGGCTGGACACTGCATCGAGCCCCTGGGGAGACACGACGGCCTCCTCATCACCCCTGTCACCGAGGTTGACACCAATGCTAGACCGCCTGAGACCGCGACTTCCGGCAGCCAGGAGAAGGATAATAACCGAGGAACCTGACCAGGAATCGTCATTGGACAACTGGGAGCAGTTCTCACCGTAATGGAGAAGCTGTACTATGACCCGAGCCAGCCCGGTTCCCTCGGCGGGGTGGCTGCTCTGGCCAGAGCCGCGCGCCTCCCGAAACGCAGAGCGGTGGAATGGCTGCGTGCCCAGGACACCTACACGCTGCACAAGCCTGCGCGCAAGCGGTTTCCCCGCAACCGCTACGCCGTTTTTGGGCCTCAGGAGCTGTGGCAGGCGGACCTGAACGACATGCGCGGTCTCAGCCAGCACAACGACGGGGTCAACTACCTGCTGACTGTGATCGATGTATTCAGTAAGCGGTTGTTTGCGGTACCACTGAGGAGGAAAAGCGGGCAAGAGGTGGCGGCAGCGTTCGAGAGGATATTCTCCGAGGCGACTCCTCGCTGTCTACAGACTGACAAGGGGACGGAGTTCACCGGGGCCGCTACCAAGCGAGTGTTCAAGAGTCACGGTGTCACATACGTCACCACGCAGAACCCCGATGTGAAGGCGGCGGTGGTGGAGCGAGTCAACCGCACGCTCAAGAACCGCATGTGGCACTACCTAACCTACAAAAACACGTATCGCTACATCGACGTGTTGGACAGGCTTGTGGATGCCTACAACCGCAGCCCGCACAAGAGCCTGGGTGGTGGTCTGCGACCTGTGGACGCGGACAGCGGCGATGGAAAAACGGTGTATAAGGTGTGGCGTCACATGTATGGAAAGGCGATCCCGCGACGCAAGCCCAGGTTCGAGCCTGGTGCCACGGTGCGCATAGCCAAGGAGAAGGGCACGTTCGCCAAAGGTTACGAGACCAACTGGAGTAAGGAGCTGTTTGTGGTGGATCACGTATACGGGTCGCATCCTTTACCATTGTACGTGCTGCGAGACCTGAACGGGACGCCGCTGGAAGGGCGCTTCTACGAGCATGAGATGCAAAAGGTAACGGTTGCCCCGGACCGTATGTACCAAATAGATAAAATACTGGACACTAAAGGGCGAGGCCGCAGTAAGCGCTACTTGGTCAAGTGGGTCGGTTACGGAGAGGACTTCAACTCGTGGGTACCTGCATCTGAAGTGCAACAGCTGCTATGATGACAAAGCGCAGGCAGCTGTACCTGACGTTGCCCAGCAACAGCTCAATGGACTATTATCCAAACAACACCGTGGCTAACTACATCACCCATCTACCGTCAGTCGTGCGATTGGGTGGCGATGGTGAATGGGAAGTCGCTTTAGTCGAGGTCCATTACCCATGCTCGTTTGTGACAGTGGGGGAGGACGCTCGCGTATATCTCTACACTAAAGATGACACCGGCAAGCCTGAACTGACCGCTGTAAAGGTGGAAGCTGGAAACTATAAAGACATCGATGAACTGGTCAACGCCATCAACGCCATTCCAAAATTGGACTTATACCAATGCCAGTTTGTGTACGACAAAGAGATTGGGAAGGTGGAATTGATCTCGATAGACCAGACTGTGGAGCAACTGGAATTTAGCCCCACTCTAGCGTTATAGTTGGGATACGACGTGCACAATGTGGATTTGATCAAACATAGAAAAGCTATAAGACCGCCCAACTTACTGGCCGGGATCCCTTCGCACATGTACGTGTATTGTGACCTGGTGGAACCTCAGCTAGTAGGTGACACTGTTGCGCCCTTGTTAAAGATTGTGAACATCGACGCAAAAAACTACATCTACGGTGCGAGTATCACCGTGCATTTCACCGACCCTCACTACGTGCCGCTGATGAAGAGCTCCTTCGATAGTGTGGAAATCGATTTAAGGGACAGCGTTGGACGCCATCTGCCATTCCACTTCGGGACTACGTGCATGAAGCTTCACCTGCGCAGAGAGTAGCAGCAGCAATGAACCTGAACGACCCCTATCTGGCGTACTACCGCCAACAGCAGTCTGGACATGGAGTGTCCACGGTATTCAGAGGAGCCGCTTTCCAACGCGGTCATGGCATCGGCAGTTTCCTAGGCGGGCTGATGCGTACAGTGGTCCCGTTGATCAGATCCGGTGCATCGGCGCTGGGCAAGGAGGCGCTGAGGTCCGGTGTGGGCTTCTTGGGCGACGTGGCGGCGGGCACAGCCAACCCCCGAGTCGCAGCCAACGCCCGACTCAGGCAGTTTACCGGGTCGCTGAAACGTAAGGCTGATGAAAAACTGGATCGCGTGCTGAGCGGTGGTGGTGGTGGCACCTATAAGAGGAGGCGTGTACAGCGAGTGACCCCTCAGTCTCTGGCTAAACTCCTCGGAGTTAGGAAGAAGAAGCGCGCTGCGCCCAAGAGAAAAAGGAAGCCTGCAAAACGTGTCGCTAAGAAGAGGAGGAGCAAGACCGTTGTGCGACGTAAGAAGAGCAGGAGTACTGCGAGAGACATTTTTGGATAATGGCGTTTCTACATCAGAAGTCGTGCGAGTGTGTCAAGACCGAGTTGGACCTGTTCTCGCTACCGCCCACGCAGACCAGTATAGAGAGTGGTAAATGGGTGCAGTACAAGCCCATCTCCTCCCTGACAGACGACTCACCCGTTGAGTTCATAGTTCCGGGTCATGGGGACGAGTACACGGATCTGTCACAGACGCTACTGCATGTGAAGGCTACCATTAGAACGGCTAATGGAGGCGCTGTAACGGGTGATCAAGCGATAAAAGAGGTGGGTCCGATTAACAACTGGCTGCACTCGCTGTTCAGTCAAGTGGACCTGTACCTGAACAACAAACTGGTGTCTCCTCAGAACAACACGTACGCCTATCGCGCCTACCTGGAGAACCTGTTGTCCTATGGTGGTGATGCCAAGACATCGCACCTCACCGCGGAGATGTTCTTTGAGGACTATGCCGGGTACATGGACAATACTGAGGAGGATAATTATACCGGGCTCAAGAAAAGGAGAGAGTTTATCAAGGGAAGCCGGTACGTGGACATGGTCGGACATCTGCACGTTGACCTGTGCAACCAGGAGAAGTTCATGTTAAACGGTGTGGAGATGCGCTTTCGTCTGATCAGGTCAAAGAACTCATTCTCCATCATGTCTAAAACCGTGACAGACTACAAAGTGGACATCGCCGAAGTCAACCTGTTTATGCGCCGCTGTAAGATCAACCCGAGCGTGCTGTTGGCTCACAGCAGGACGCTGGAGTCGGGCACAGCCAAATATCCCATTACGCGCGTGGAAGTCAAATCCTTCACGCTACCCTCCGGTATCAGCAGCAAGACTCTGGACAGTGTGTTTCTGGGTCAACTGCCAAAACGCATTATAGTTGGCCTGGTCAGCAATCAGGCGTTCAACGGGGACTACAAGAAGAACCCGTTCAACTTCACCCACAGCCACGTGAACTTCTTCGCACTGTACATAGATGGTGAGCAAGTACCATGTAAGCCGCTTCAACCGGATTATACGTTCGGTCATGAGTTGTGCGTGCTCGCCTACCACACGCTGTACACTGGCACCGGCATCAATTTCTCAGACTGTGGTAATGAAGTCAGTCGCAACGAATACCCCTATGGATACTGCCTGATGGCGTTTGATCTGACGCCCGATATGGCGGCCTCTCAATCCAGCCACTGGAACCTGGTGCGCAACGGTAACCTGCGCAAAGAGATTGGGTTCTCCGAAGCCTTGGCGGAGGCGTTCAACTGCATAGTGTATGCCGAGTTGGACAACGTCGTGGAGGTGGACCGTCACCGCAACGTGACTGTGGACTTTGGAGGGTAAAACGGGTTATCTCCTCCGCCGCTGCCGCCGCCGCCCTCCCACCTACTTAAGGCCGAGGCAGCGCGCGCTCGCTCTCAGTTCAGCCGACCTCGCGAGATGGACGTGCCGCCACCAATCTACAACGAGCCTACCGCCACCGCCACCGGCCTAGTGCGCTGCCATCATGGAAGCGTGGTGATGGACATGCAGTGCTTCAAGGACAGCGACAACGACTATTTGCTGAAGGAGGTCTGCGTGGTGGACGTGACTACCGGCACGCTAATCATGCATCACATCGCTCGTCCGCCCTTCAATCGAGACCTCCTGACCAGCGAGAAACTGCGCGAGAGCGGCTGGCTCACGCGTCACTGCCATGGGCTCGAGTGGGACCAGGGCGATATCGCCTATGTCGCCCTGCTGGACAAGCTGCGGGCCTGCTTCATCCACCGCCCCATCGTCTACGTCAAGGGGTCGCAGAAGAGGACTTTCGTTCAGCGGCACCTGATCGTCGAGCCTGCCGCCACCACCGTGCAGGACATGGACGACCTGGGTTGCGGGTCCCTCAACGGACCACCCTCCTGCCGGACCCTGCGCTGCAGCCACCATAAGAGCGCCCTCAACCGTTGCGCTCTGCACAACTGTATCGTCCTGCGTGATTGGCTGATGGCCAATGACAGGTCGGACTCGTCAGCCCTAGAGTGTTGCTGCTGCTTCCGCCCACGATGAACACCACACAGATCGAGAGGAGCCTGGCGCAAGTCCCCGGACTGAGGAGCGTTCTGGTCTGCACCTCTGACCGTCTGCCTCACTCACCCGTTCAACCCCAGACCGCCATAGTGGCCAACACCATGTCACACACTGAGAGAGGAGACCACTGGGTGGCATTCTACTGCTCTGAGGACCGGCTGGAATACTTCGACAGCTACGGCAGGTCCCCATACCAGGCGGACTACCAGAGGTTCCTGAGGCGCAACTCGCGCCGCCGCTATGTCTACAACAGGTATCGACTCCAGGGCTATGGTACTTCCGTTTGCGGCCACTACTGCCTCACCTACCTGTACTGCCGGGCGGTCCTCGGTATGGCGCTTGGTGACTACGTGCAGCTCTTCGATCTGGCGTCCCCCACGGTCAACGACGCTCTGGTCCGCAGGCTCTTCCACTCCATCTTCTCACCACTACGTTACTGATACTTTATTTTATTCTTTTTAATTGTGTGTTTGTATATTCTTATTATGTTTTTGAAATAAATACGATATATTGCAATCACTTGTTGTTCATTTGTCCTTACTTCAATATTTAAGAAAAGTACATGTCCAATATCTCGATTTTTTTATTTAAAATTTTTTTAAATTATTAAATTTTATAAATTACATTTTAAATTATTTTAATTTGAAAAAGTTATAACTTGGACATGTTGATGATTTTGAAAATATAATGAGGAAATACGGGTGAGGTAATAACAACACAGATATCTGCTGTGAACTAAAACTTTTAGAATATAATTGCTTACAAATACTATTTACAAATAAATTATAAACGCTATTTACAAATAAATTAAAAAATACTATTTACATATAAACATAAGCCTACACAGGAAACTCTTCATCAACGTCCTCCTCCTCATCCACCTCCATTGGCTGCTGTTGCTGTTGGTTATTGAGGTGGTCTCGTCCTCCTCCAGCCAGTGGTGGGATGTCCTTGTGTCCCCAAGGCAAGGTGTGGATCCCATCCGCCAGGACATAGCGCTTGTCATCTTTCGGGCTCAGGGAAAGTTTCTCCACCTGGACTGTGAAGACGCGGTGCAGGTGGGACTGGAACCGGGTGTTGACGGTGGTCTTCAACACCTCGTTGAACAGGCATTCCCTGTAGTCGTCGGGGGTAAGGATGTTCTTGACGACCCCCTTGGCGACTCCCTTGGCGCGCTTGAGAGCCTTGGATCCCGTCTCCTCGCTCGGGTCCTCGATGTCCATGAAGTAAAGCTTGGAACGAAGCCCGAGGTACTCAAACAGGGATCTGCCAGCGCACTCATCCTTGAACTTGCCGATGACTTTAGCGTTGATGGGGCTGTAGCAGGGGTGGGACCTGGGGTAGGCGCTGGTGTCAAAGTCCTCCAGGTGTTCCATCATCTCCCTGTAGATGTCCTGAGAGATGATGTCAAACACGAAGCTGTCCGTGTCCATGTAGTCTACGGTCAGGCGGTCACCGTAGCGGTCCTTCATCTTGCGCAAGAACTCATACATGAGCCACTTGCTCAGCTCCAGGACAGACATGCCGATGTAGATGGGTTTGTCCAGAACGATGTTCACCCTGGCTAGATGGATGAGGGCTATGTCCTCTGTGTAGTAAGTGCGGTCCAGGAAGTTGGACTTGGCCACGTATTTGCTGAACCTCTCCGGAGTGCAGACCAGCTTGACGTTCAGGCGCTTGCGCACGTTCTCGATGGTCTTGCCGAAGACCGCATTGTTCATGAGCTTGAAAAAGTCCTGCTCAAACTTGGTCTTGGCCTTCTTCCTCAGCTCGGTGTTCATCAGGATGTAGGGCTCGAGCCATCGAGACTGGTGGAACGAGACGGCCCTGTGCACAGCCACAAGCTCCAGTCCGTTGTTCAGCGCCTGCTGCAGGATCCTGTAGTGGCAGATGTAGTGCTCCTTGTTGTCCAGGGTGGTCACCAGCTTGGGGAACTTGCCTATTGGAGGCCGCTTGGTCTCACAGCAGTAGGGGAGGTCCCTTTGCAGGTCGTGGAGACGGGTGGGGTAGTTGAGGTCCACCTCCAGTATGTAGCCCCGGTCGGCTTCCGCGTCCAACGAGGCGATGTCCAAGGCGTCAATCTCCTCACGGCTGAGCCACTGGAAGTCTCCGGTGGGCAGGTACTGGGACATGGCCCAGCCGTACAAGTTATTGGCATCCAGGTACAGGAGGTGGCGTGTCGGCTCGTCGAGGCGTCGGTCCTCAGGGCGGCATCGCTCGTGGTTGGCCTTGGCGTAGCGGGTGATGGCCTGGGAGATACCTCCTCTGATGCCTTGCTCCACGAAGAGGTACATGTCAAAGTCCCGTAGCGTGTCCAGCTCCACGCCGCAGGTCTTGAGCATGACGTCCCAGGCGTAAGAGGGCAGGGTGTAGTAGTGTGCAGGGTCCAGTCCATACTCAGCCAAAGAGGTGTCGCGGAACTGCTCGAACACATCGGTGAGGAGGGCGATGTCACAGCGCAGGTACTTGTCGGCATAGTCCTTGAGGTGGTTGCAGTCAAAGACTCGCCACACGTTGAGGGCGTGCTCGTACTCCTCCTCCTTGATATCCTCCAGGGTCATGCTGTTTTTGAACGCGGCCCGAGGAGGAAGCTGTCTGGTGGAGTACAACGTGTCGTACGACGTGACAAAGTCGTAGGGGAACACGCCCTTCCTGCGCACCAGGTCGAAGAGCCGGTTGTCGGGGAACCGCTTCCTGGTCTCACGCATCTTATCCGTGGGAAGCCCCGCCGCCAGGTTGGCCAGGCTCATGGACAAGAACCTGTAGGTGTCCAGGAACCGCACCGCGAAAGATGACTGTCGTTGGTAGTCCCCGGGCTGGCCAAAGTGGAACCGCTTGGTGAAAGCGATGTAGCGCTCCTCCGTGTGCGCCAGCACGTCCACATCGCCGGGGTCAATGGCCAACTCCCGCACTATGAAGTGAGCGTCATAGTTGGACAGGTTGTGGAAATAGCAGTTTATGACCCGCTGCTCCCTGTACCGTAGGTTGCACGAGCGGTGCGCCGCTCCTCGGAACTCGTAAGGTGGGGCGTGGTTGTGGTCCCGCACCTTGACGTCCTGCTCGGTGAACTCCTCACCGCAGAGGTAGCAGCGAGTCGCCGCCAGGTACTCTTCCATCTCCTGCCGGGTCAGAGAAGGGTGCAGAGCTCTCATGCTGAACAAGAACTCCCACAGCATCAACACATCCATCTTGAGCCTCTCCATAAACACCTTGGACGCGTCGACCCCGAAGTAGACCCGGGGTTCAAACTCCTCCAGCCCCAACGAGTCCATGATCTGGTATGCAAAGGCGTATGGGACGTGCATGCGCATAGGTCTGGTCCCGGGTGGTGGTTCCGCAGGGTCGTCAGCGACGGGCTGAAGGGAGCACTCAAAGTCCGCGTAGATGCAGAACCTCTCTCGCCGGGTGTACTCGGGATGCGCGAACCGGATCTTCTCCTTTTTTGGCATGTCCAAGCGGAGAGGAGCCTTAGCGTAACAGTAACGCCTGTGCTCCTCCAAGCGCTGAGCACCCGTCAACCCGAGCTTGTTGGGCCGGTTGTCAAAGTAGGCGAAACACCTCTTACAGATGTAGATGCTGTGGTCATGGGTGGTGAGCTGAGGGCGGACCAGTCGGCTCAAGTTCCTGATGAACGCGTAATGGCTGTTACCCTCAGTTGTCACGTACAGCAGGTCGCGATGGTCTTGGAGCTCCCGCCTACATATCTTCAACGGGTATACCCTGTTCTTGAACTCAGGTGTTCCACCAGGCCGTCTCCCCACCATCGCGCGCTCTATCCCATACACGTTCACGCTGATGGCGTTCTTGCGCTCAAAAGCCTTGATGTCCTTCAGTGTGACGGGGAAGCGCAGGTCGGTCCAGTCGTACCGGGCGATGATGTCCAAGGTGTACCTTGTGGGTCTCTGCTGATGCTCCGGGACGAAGGCGCCCAGGATCGCGTACATGAAGCACATGTCATCGTTGTTTTGGACATTGATGACTGCGTGCGTGGCGTCAATGTCCTTTGGCAGCGGAATAAACGCCCTGCCTCCGAGCGGTATGTACTCATTCACGCGGATCTCCAGGTCACGTATGCGCAGGTAGGTCCATCCACTGCCCACCAACTCGCACTGCTCCTTCTTATTCTTGATCGTGTCGAACGTTGCGGAGAGGAAATCCCCCAAGTCAGAGGCCTCGGTCAGCGGGACGTTCTTCGTGTTGAAGGAGCGCAGGCAGGTGGCCCCATGGATGTTGGTGAACTCACATTCCAGGACCATGTTTACCTTGATGCTGGGATGCCTGCTCCTCACGTCAGTCAAAAGATCAAAGACCTCCTGGAACAGGAAGACGAGCGCTTCCTCAACTGTCAGCAGGGCGTCCATCGGTTGGGACAGTCGAAAGGTGAGGAGGCGTCTGCGGAAGGCTCGATGCACGAGCTGGAACGCTGGGAGACCGGCACCCTCCATCGGCTCCTCCTCTTCCTCACTAGACCCCAGTTGTGGCTCCCTGCTGGGCCCCGGTTGCGGCTCCCTGCTGGGCCCCGGTTGTGGCTCCCTGCTGGGCCCCGGTTGCGGCTCCCTGCTGGGTCCCGGTTGAGGCTCCCCGCTCGGTCCGGGTTGAGGCTCCCGTGGCTCCGCGATGGGTGATGGTGGTGGCCCGAAGTGGTCTCGGATGAGGTTCAACGCGATAGGGCAGCTGCGCGTCTGGTGGCGGTCCCGGTTATGACGGCGCATGAAGTCCCTGTCGCAGAAGGCGCAGCGGAACCTGGCTGCCCGAGCCTCCAACTCTGCTCCTCCGTCTACAACATATAACGAGAGTTACTACACTTATAAAACGATGGGGGGGGCTGCTTGGTTGGTTAGGTTAGGATATAGGAAGCATGAAGGGGGGGGGCTTGCTTGGTTAGGTTAGGTTGGTTGGTTAGGATAGAGGAAGCATGAGGGGGGGGCTTGCTTGGTTAGGTTAGGTTGGTTAGGTTAGGATAGAGGAAGCATGGGGGGGGCTGCTTGGTTAGGTTAGGTTGGTTAGGTTAGGATAGAGGAAGCATGGGGGGGGGCTGCTTGGTTGGTTAGGTTAGGTTGGTTAGGTTAGGATAGAGGAAGCATGAAGGGGGGGGGGGGATTTACAGTTTATTATGTAAATTAATTTAAAATTAAAAATTTAAATTTCTTTAAATATTTATTATGAGAAGCATTTTATAAAAAGGTAGTCATGATTATAGTTACTAACCTTGGAGCTCCTCCACAGGCTGTTGGTGGGCAGTAGTAATGTGCCGATTGAGGTTGTCCCTTCTTGTAAATCGTCTACCACAAACGTTACAGTCATGGCGTCTGTCGTTGTGGGTAGACTCTGCATGCCTCCTCAGGTTTTTGAAAAGGCTGAAGGTGTGACCACAGACCTCACACAAATGTTGGTTGTTCATCTACAACAACAAAGGATACTTAATAACGTTCTAGACGAATGAAAAATAAAATATTAAAAAAGAAACAACCATGATACGCTCAGAATAGCTTCACTGATTTATGTATGCCTCAAACATTGTAATGTCAGGTTCGAAATCAGTTAACTGGAAATTATCATTCGTTGGAAAGGCATAATACATTTAATAAAGAGCTGTTTTAAAACAGGGTTTAATTAAATTTGAGAGTACGTCCGAAATAAAATAAAATTTAAAATGGTTTAGTTAATAAAATATTTCTACTTACGTTTAATTAATGAAGGTAATCGAAGCAGGAAGAAGTCACTGGTTAGGAGCACACAAATGAGCACTCAAGTACATTCACAGATAAACTGAGGAGGATCATTAGGCACCGCTCATTAAATAACATAGGAAAACCACAAGTAAACAAGCGCTTGCCTCGAGGTATAACGGGGGATGGTGACATCATGTGGAGGAGGGCTTTGTGTAACTATTTACTTCAATTAATATTCATTTTAGTTCTTAAATTTTACAAAAAAGGATTTACTGCAAACTGTTCCCCGTATCTGTTCCAATCGTTCACCAATAGTAAATACTGCTGTTCATACCGGATCCATTCCCAGTACTCCTTCTCGAATGGATAGTCCTCCGCGAGGTACCTTCTACCCTCCTCTACCACCCACATCTCATAATCATCACGCGGAAAGGTATGGATGTTCTTGTACCGCTCCGCTCTCCACAGCAGGTCGCTCTCGTACTGTTCCAAGTCGTAATGGATCCTCGGAACGCACTCTGCCGTAAACTTCTTGTCAATACGTCGAACGCGCTTCCTCCACTCGTACCGAGGTTCAAATGGTCTCCACGCAGACTCGTATCTCACTCGCCTAACTTTCACAGTCTTTCCCTCCTCACCAACACTCACTTCAACTCGCTCAGTATCGCTGCTGCTGTCAGAGGACATGGTGCTGCGACTCTCGACCGTTAACTGAAGACAAGAGAGGAGTAAACAAGGTCGACCGTTAACTGAAACGGGGGGGGGGGTATCCTCATTCCTCCTCACACGCCTGTGCTCACCAGCCTATGTTAGGTTTCCGCCAGGTCACGTGATGGGGGGGGGGTATCCTCATTCCTCCTCACACGCCTGTGCTCACCAGCCTATGTTAGGTTTCCGTCAGGTCACGTGACGGGGGGGGGGATGACGTCACCGGGGGGGGATGACGTCACCGGGGGGGGATGACGTCACCGGGGGGGGGATGACGTCACCGGGGGGGGAGATGACGTCACGGGGGGGGATGACGTCACGGGGGGGGATGACGTCACGGGGGGGATGACGTCACGGGGGGGATGACGTCGGGGGGGGGGGCTCCTCGGCTCCTCAGTTTGCTAAAGTGGTCCAGAACCGGCCATAGCACCCTACTGCTGACTACAGCGTAAGACCACTTTTGTGATTGCACCTTATTACAGGAAAAAGTTAAACTAATTCAAAACATGTTTCAATGCGTAAACTGCGCATGGTAAATTACCACAATAAATCATCCATAAATGTTTCATCACAACGGATCCAAAATTGTGTTAGTTCGTGTACTTAGAATTATACCAATAATTTTAAATATATTATATTTTGGTGCTTTATAAGAACTGCATTAGTGGATGAACATGCAAGGTTAACTGATATAAAAGTGACTTCCCCAGCAGAGTTTTACGGCGGTTTTGTGGCCACGCTTACCTCTCATAAACCGCGTCGTAAACAAGGGTCTTGCCTTTAACTGCCTCGTTCAGTATTAATCCCAATGACGTAGCTGAACTATAGTATAATTTAATTCTAAAATTTACTTGATTTTGCAATATTTCCTTCATGTTCATTATTATTTATTAGCGTATTATCAACTCTTTAAAAATATACTTATTTTAATTTTTATGTAAAGTTTACAGGTATATTTTTAATATATACTAATTATTATATACTTTTCAGCATTGCTGAACTATTATGTATTTCAAAACCTATTTATTAACTGTGAGTAATATCATTAAGGGTAGTCCTTGCGTAATAGTAGGAATTTTTAATTCATGTAGGCTATTCACTAGATGGGGTTTAATTCAGCTTAACTATCTTGAAAGGAACATGTGTTTTTTAGATTTTAGCGAATTTCCCCTGTAGGAAAGAAGCTATTACCGTAGGTCTCATGGTAAGACTTAAGTCCGAGACCGTAACAATTTTTGTTTTGAGGTCCCCAGATGACAAAACACTGTTCGTTCAAATTTATATATATGTATATATATATAAACCTATATATATATATATATGTGTGTGTGTGTGTGTGTGTGTGTGTGTGTGTGTGTGTGTGTGTGTGTGTGTGTGTGTGTGTGTGTGTGTGTGTGTGTGTCCGTGAATGCGATAACTTGAGTAAAAAACGTCCGATTTCGATGAAATTTGGCTCAAATGTGTAAAATGACATTCATGACTTCAAGTTCGAAAACCACAAAAATCAGACCATGGAAAAGGGGGTTTATGGGGGTTTTAAATTTTCCAAAAATCAGTTTTTTGCATTTTTCACCCTCAAATCTTTTAAAAGCTTAATTTTGGTTTTGACTATGTTGTAGAGCTTAAAAAACAAATAATATAGTATTTTGAATTATTAACCTAGGTTAAGTAGTTGCGGAGAAAATCCAAAAAACCTACTCATAAAATCTTCCATGTTAATTTTATGGGGAAAAGGTTTTTGGCTTTTCCTAAGGTTATTTTAATGTAAACTTCACATTTGCTTTTACCAATCAGTTCAGATCCACAAAACAATCATTTCGGTTTTTAAATTGTGATTCTACGCCCAACCGTTGCTGAGATATTCAAAGTGCTAAACACAGTACGTTGTCCAATATTATCCTTATGGAGGATAAATAAAATCTGATATCTCGATTATTTATGATTGTGCTGATGAAACTTGGTATGTGGCTTCACGTAGTATTGGTATATTGATATTTGCACAGCAAATTGATTTTTTGTTGATTATCCCTGTAGCAGCAAACCTGCCTACTCAGTCCCCATGTTATTCTTATGGAGAATAAGTAAAATGTAATGACTCCCTTAATTATGAACATAAATTAATAAAATTTAGTATGTAGCTTCACTTGGTTGAGTTATATTGATAATTGCATAAAACCCATTTTTTCTCTTGTTGCATCAAACCTGCTTACTCAGCCCCCATGTTATTCTTATGGAGGATAACTAAAATGTTATGTAGTGCTTATTTATGATTGAATATTCATGACACTTGGTATGTGGCTTCGCCTAGTTGAATTATATTTATATTTGCATGAAAACCAATTGTTTGTATTCCTTGTTTCACCAAACCTACGTACTCATTACCAATGTTATTCTTATGGAGAATAATTAAAATCGCTTATATGTGAATATATTTTTATGAAACTTGGTATGCGGCTTTATGTGATATTAAGACAAGTATTATGCATTGGAAATTCGCTGAGTACGCAGGTTTGCTGCGACGGGGGTATTAAGATTTGATGTAATCCAGAATCTTGGTTGTAGAGGTAATGGAACCATGTGTTCCCTACTTTGCACCCAAATTCAATACAGCAGGTAAGGATGCTTTGAAAACAAAGCAGACAGATATTCCTAACTTAATTTAGATTTTTGGATTTATATTTACAATAAGGAATACTAATTCCATGCAGAATGGGAATAGAGTTTATAATACTGTATAAAAGTGTCAGCAAATATAGCTGTATAAAGCTTTAATTCAGATTTATATATTCTTTATTTTCTATTTATATTTCAGTTTTTTGTTTACTCTTACTCTTGCGGCAAAATTGGGTTTTATCACTGACAATGGAACTAGAAGTAGATTATTTTCCTTTGCTAAATCCTGGTTCTCAGAAAATATGACAGTAGGGAGGCATTCTAGTGGTTCACAGCTGGAATTGTAGTTTTTAGGTAGTTTTTAAAGTTTTCAGTAAAACTCAACCAACAGTTTTTTTTAATATCGATGCTAGCCATTATAGCCATTGATAGCCTAAAGTGCTATTGTTGTATGAGTATATAAAAAACATGACTAAGACACTAATACAGTTAAAAATAGGAGGGAACAATGCGAAGGCAAAATTAACCACGTAACGTTCGTGAAGGTTAAGACGATTGATATAATCCAGTAAACTATATTTCTGTTACATATCTTAAGTTTAAAATTTCGATTCATTTTTTTTTATCTTAACATTTAGTTTGATTTATATTTTATGTGCTGTATTGGATGCAATTGGGTGAAACTGGATGAAACTCTGGTAATAAATTTAATGTAATGGATAAGAAAACTAAGGTCCATTGACCTGAATACAATATGAAATATTGTTCTATACATTTTATAGCTAACTAGAATTTCCTGTACGCATCCCGTTTTGAGAAACGAAAGTAGTAAATAGTTAAATAGTAAACAAAACAATGACAGTCTGTAGTTACTATATACGTAATCCTTATAACAGCTGTTTATTTTATTAAATTGAATTTTAAAAAACCACACGTAACATACACCAAATAAAACTCTCATCCATAGGAATGACATGAGGACTTGGTAATCCCATGTGCAGAACCCTGAGGCCTAAATCGAAAACCTAGAGCCAGTTTGCACATCTGCACACCTAGACGCGCGTTTTAGAGTATAATATGTGGGGGTAAATATTAGAACAAAAAAGCCGTATTGTCCGCAAAGTTTGTATGAAGCATATTAATAATATAATATATGTGTAGAAGATTATGAATGCCTTTTTGGTGGTCTATCTTTAGATAGTTTGTATGTTAGCAGACTAAATACAATTAAATGTTGGTAAATATATAGACTGTATTTTTTATCTTTTAGTTATAAAAGCAGTGAAAGTAGTTAGGTTAATTTGTATTACAAATTTTTACCCGATGAACAAAGTTTTAAACATTTAATAACATTTAACTACGGTTTTTAAAAACAAAATTTGGCTTGAAGTGACACAAAAATGGATCTAATTCAACATCCAAAACTAAACTAACAATGGTATTTATTACTAACAGTATGTTTGTTCGCTATGTAATCCTAAAAAGCACTTAATTAACTAAAATCAAAAGTGTATTAAAGTGATACTTTCAAGTAAGTAAAGTAAGGTTCATTATCATTTGAAACTTGATAAATGTGAATAACAAGAGAAAATGTCTATGTTTCAAAATTATTCAACAAGTCTTAAAGTAATCAATAAAACTGGACACGGCCATCTTCACCAAGTTTATACATCGTTAAGTTGTAAGACTAAATCACTTCAAGTCACTTGTAAGTGATTTAGTCTTACAATTTAACCGCAACTCAGGGGCTACAAATATGGATTTTAAACATCGTTAAGTATTATTACATGCTTTTAAATAAAAATTAACACGGAATTACCTGCTTTATAAAGTTATGACCAAAGACTATAAAAGTGAAAATACATGTTAGTTTAACTGCAGCCCTATTGTTTGTAATACAAACCAGATTGAATCTACAGAAAGCCCACAGCCGGTTATGAACTGCTCTTTCCCTCTTCGACACTGTTAAGTGGACCACAAAACTTCTTAAACGACTTGCACTCTCAGCAGCTCAATAAGAATGGATTTCTTTAATGGAAAAGTCCTTTAAAATAATGATGAAAAACTTTTAAATGATACATGAATTTATTTATCAGTATATAAGAAGCTGACACAAACCTTTGCGTATTTTAAGGTGGATATGATTTAATTATGACTGAGTTAACTTTTATTTGTTTTATAATAGATAGAATCCAACGACATCGTTTGCTTAATCTGTATTGAATACATTAAGAAACAAACGTTGATTTTTTATATGGAGTGGGTGCATAGCGACAATGATTTCACAAAAGAGCATATCTCATTGTTTCCTACTTTTCTGAAGTTAATTTTCTAGTTACTGTAAAACTGTTCGTGGTTTTTCGGGCTTCCCTTTCTTTTCTTTCCTGGCTGGTCTTTTCTTCTCTAATATTTTACTTTCCAAACTAAATAGTTTACAGTAATTTTTACGCAGATTATGCTACATCAAATAATTTAATCAAACAAAATAAATCATAGGAATATGAGTTTACAACTTTATTGGGAGAGTTATTTTTGAGAATTTGAGATAGGGCCTCATGTGAGGATGATATTTGGCTGAATATATTTTTCACAAAATGGTGTATCTTGAGTTGGGCACTTTTTTCGTCTAGATTGATATTAGCCAAAACGATTATCGCTTACAACTTTGTTGTTTTGTACTGCCACTCATGAAAATTTGTTCATTCGATTTTTTGCAGAGGTATGCCGTTTTAAGATAAGAAAATATGCATTACCAGGAATTTTTAACAATATATAAATCTAAATCGGCAAACATTTAGATACACCCTTTTGTTAAATTAGTGACGATATATTCCATACACAAATGATAAATTAATATTGCGTTAATGAAACAATTTTTTTCATGTGGACTTACTAGTTAGAACCCGGAAGTTGCAAACTGTGATGAACAGGATTGAAGGATTACTTCGGGAGCACAATAATTGAGAGACGATGATTTTCTGCCAACCTCTGGCTAGTGATCTACACTATATACCCTCAATGGAACATTCCTCAGTAAAACCTTTCATCATGATGATGGTATATAGTGGGGACCTTCATACGGGAATAAGAAGGGGTGCACTGGTGAAAACTATGTATTTTTTTGTTAGTGTCTGCAATAGTAAATGAATTATATAGAAATTTGTTCACAGTTTCTAAGACCACGTTCTTATCCAATGGTCTGAAAAACGCTTAACGAAAATAACTTAAATGTAAATACCTCCAATGAATTTTATGAAATCAACGTACGATGGCATTTTCATTTAGATAATGCCATTGTTAATGCACAAGGTTAATAAATTAAAACAAATTTCCCTATTTAATGATGTAGCACTTGCAGTAAAAGTGAATTAATTCATACATTGACCATAAAACCGTTTATTTTATTCTCTCCAATGATAATCCTATTCTTGCTAGTTAAAACAGCATTATATTATTATAGCAATAAACTATTTGGCTTTTGCAATGGTACCATATTTTATATATTTTTACTGTCTGCATGTGAAACAGTATAAGTGTAAATATATTATTAAGTGTTGTAAGTCGTCTTTTATTACATCCCGTAAGTAATAAGACCACGTAATGCTAATCAAAAAGTTGTTTAGTTTTATTGGACTCGCTACTCACTAATTAATTACGTTTTACAGGATGGCTAACGTTACTATTCACCACTTTCCCTTTACATTATTGCTATTTTCAAAATATTTGTGGCAGATATGAGGAGCTACATTAACGAAGGCAATTTTTAAACCGGTGTAACATCAGATTGAGGATAACTGGGAGGTCAAGAGTTACAAGTTAGATGAATGGTCGTAAGATACCTCATTTAAACGTACTTTTAAAATAACATAGCATTTTATGTACAGAACATAATAATGTAGGCCTACTATTGTTTTAGCTTAAATAATACGCAGTTTTATTGTGCTTTAAAAGTAAAATCTCAATTTTTTAACTGAAAAACAAATTATAACCTTTTCTTCCTGTTTTTTTACGTATTAATGGTATACGACAATTGGTTGTGGAGATATTGAAAATACTATACATAGTACTTGTCTGTTGAAATAGACCTACGTTTAAGAACAAATTCTTTTATTTTATTGCCCTTGGTGTTATTCCCTCAACAGTCACAACCAAAATGAGCTAGGTTATTCCGAAGTCGGTCTCCGAAAAAGTCCGCGTCTAGGAAAATATAATTCCTCTGAGCTGAACCTACGAGGGGAGAATATCCGCGTTCCGCACTCCGCTGCTGAAAATTTCCGCGCCTAGGAAAACCCAGCTTAAGTTATTGTTATGACGTAATTAGATTGCACCACTATAGAGATAAGCTAGTACCCGTGTACGTGGGAATGGAGATGTACAACACAATGAGCTTTGTCTAGTTCTCCTTCCAGAACATGGGTTTATATTCAATTATGACGAGTTAAACCTGGAAACAACTTAAACTGAAACAGTTTTAGTTAAACCTGTAACAGTAAAAATGGTCAAATATACTCCAACATGCATTAGAATCGTCATTTCAGAATTAATTATTAAGACGAAAATATTGTTTTTAACAGTTAACTATATTGTAGAAGAGTATATATGTTGTTATTTTAAAAAGCATTATATTGGCGATTTAACAACATACTTTCAATACTTAAGATCATATTTTCTCACACCAATCTTTACAGCGTATAACTAAAAAGTAAATTAACTATTCTATAAGTATAAAAACTAGGAAATAATAGAGTCGTATCAACTGCATTATTGGTGAATTGTAATTAATTATTTTAGTTAGTAAACATTGTTCGGTTCAAGCAATTATCTGATCGGTAATCAAATGGGAACTGTAAAAGCTTTATGGGCGAAGGATGGAATAAATTTAAATTAAATTACAACTTCAGAAATGTATACTTTGAAATTGTAAATATACAATTTAATCATGAAACCTATTTGTATATATTGGTTCTACGAATGTTAAGATAAAAAATAATTAGTCTGATGAAGTTGAATGACACTATGGTTTTAATATCTATGAGATATCAGGCGTTAAAAACCAGAGTGAAAGATTATAGAGACGCATCGATCTGGATCGTGAGCTGAAATGTTTATGTTTATAAGTGATTAGTGTAGTTGAAGTATTTTAACTATAACATTTGTACTAATATTGTATAGTTACCAAATCGTCCTAAACTGCACGTCTTCAATGGACTTATTTGTAAAAATATGAAGCACATTGGAACCATAAATATATTTTATTTTTGTTTCACTGTAGTTTATCAATGATAGTTTTATCTAAAACTTCACTGAACAAAATATATGTGTATATATGAGGTTATAATCACTCAGAGTTGTTCTATCATGACATTTTAAAACAATGTTTTATTCTGTGACATGTCGTTTAAATAGATCATTACTGACTTTGTTTGTAAACCAAAACCTACTATTAAATTGTGAAAAGAGGATTTTATTGGTTACCTGTGGAAAATGACGGTGTACCATGTAGGCTTCACTTTAATAAGACACCTCTTGAGGTATTAAACCTCTATGCGTCCACTCTGCCAACTCAGATCGATCTGTCAGCTGTTTCATAAGTTGACAAATTTAGACTCAAAGCACTACTCCAAAATTAAAATGAAACGTGTGCCAGCCAAGTTATCGTGGAAACTGCAAACCCAAATCAACGGTGGTGGCGTAGCTGGGGTAAACACGGCATGAAAATACACGTGAGCGACATCGGCGTCGTGACGCAGTTGGCGGGCCTTGAGACGACGACACAGGAGACAGTCGCAACTGCGACGCGCTGACACGCTGCCGCTGCGACGCCAACTGACGTGGGGACCGATGCAGACTAAACGAGTTCGCACGCAGCACGCTGACGTGAGGGAAGTGAATTTCCACATAAAAACTTGTAAAACTCAAAATCAATGTAAAAACATACATTTGCCCAATTTTTATTGAAATCTGAAAACACTGCTTTTTTGGCTGTTCTGATACTCCTGGTTTCATTTACTTGCATAGCTGGGAATACAATTTTGCGCATTATAAGGTTTAGGAAAAGGTCTAAGGCTTGAAAGTAGACGTGAGGTTGCTGGGGATGGTAAAAGTACTCTAACAAAGGAATAACAGGCTTTTCAAGTGTAAAACCCCCATAAGACAACGTACTGTGTTTGGTCGATACACATTTTCTTTAATAACTCGGTAAATAATTAAGCTATAATGACGAGAGAGGGCTTAAAACTTTCGCCTCTCTAATTCCCATCTTTTTCCATGCTTTGATTTTATATCTGGGGCTTTTCTGACCCTTTATGGGCCCAAAAACTCGAAATTTGAAAGATGAATCCCCCAAAAAAGGGGTTTAAAGTTTTCCGATTGTTTTTCCCAGCGAACTTGTCCAACTGATTACAGAATGGAACGTCCCTATCAAATTTGAAGTAAATCGGACAAAAAATACGACCGCTAGAGTGAAAAAATATATATATATATAAAATTTTGAAAGACCCCCCCAAAACGTGTTCAGGGGGTCACGTTAGGAACTTCTATGGTGGTCCCGGGCTTAAGTTTCACCGTGCGAGTCATGTTAATAGTTCACTTTCCAAAGGAAATTCACTAATAAGAGTCTTCATCACCGGAAGTTTCCGGACGTCATATCGGGGCTTTATTACATAAGACTAATGCTAACCGTTACTCCTTTAATTTTACTTGTATTACCATTGTACTGTTCATTTGGCACTTAATACAAATGTTATACCATTAAGAAGCTTAATGAGTTAAGTTATAGTGACACAATTTTATGTTTTTCCACAAACATAAAAACAATTACCATACACCGAACCTCAGCGTCAGTTCATATTATTGTAGTTATAAAACATAGTACCCGGTACATTAGCCCATTTTCTCTTTTTTTACCGAGAACTGATCTGAAAAAATAATAAAATCCCAGTTGTTAAAGTTACATATTACTAGATCTATATTTTTACATATATTATATTGTTTTTATGTCTCCAAATGTATAAAGATATCTAGTGTTTAGTTTAATATTAATGGTATTAAAATGTATCAAGTAAAATTATAACATGTTGCTAAACTGCGTTAATAGTTTGTATTTATTAACCATGTAAACTTCACATAATTCCATTGTTAACATTCTCCTAGGTATTCTTTTACTACTAACCTAACAGAAATAACAAAATCCATAGCGCAGTATAATAACTAACTAATCTGTTTTGATTTCTTTACAAGTCGTCATTCAAGAAGGAAGACATTTCAAGATAAATAAACTGATAAATTAAAACAATAATCTATTAAGTTAAGAACTGGAGCTTACTACGACTGTCGCACCATCTGTCTCTCTTTGTCTTGTGTTGTTTATCTCCGTCCTATTGTATGCTGACGTCACAGCATTTAGAGGAGAATGGATCAGTTAGTTACACTTTTATTAGTGAAAGTTGTACAGTGTTTTGATCTCTTTTAAATTAGAGTTAGTTTCAGATACTACAAATGTAGATCCACTTAGATAAAAAGGTGTAAAAATGTATTTTCGGGCCTATGAAATAAATCTTTCGATCTATGTATGGGCTAGACCGCTTATCTGAAAACGTCAAGTTTTCTTGTAAGGTTGTTTTTTGACTACACTAGATGCCTTTATTGCAGTACGAAAAATAAAACTAGCAAAAATAAATTTTCTATCACTTTCAGTTTGTTTTTTTTCAGAGGGAAAAATTAAAAATCACCATCCTCACTGTACTTAGAAGCTTGGTTTGAAAACGAAATAATACGAGTATAATTTGCCTCTGTAATAACATATATGTGAAAATAAGGTTAACAAATTTGATAATGAAATTGCCTAATGGAGGGAGGTGATGATTGGGGCCTATGGCCCAGGAGGTTAGATCTCCTGGTAATTTGAGTGAGGTCTCAGCTTGGTGGGTAACGCTTAATATAAGCTATTACAGTTACACGGGAGACAAAAATCTCACACTATTTCACTGTCTCAATGTTTTGGGAAAACCTTGTAACATTTTCACATAATTCCATTGTTCTGTTATATAAAGTAAAAAACAGCTATGCAACTATCGATACTGTTCTAAAGTAAATGTATAATATTATATATAGACTATATGACGAGTATAAAGGTTTTAAAAAGTTTAGACCTCTGTAACAATATTCAACATTGTATATTCTTGGCTGTCATGCCAGTTTAAAAAAACAACAATTTACTGAAATTTAATTAAAATAGGGGTTAAGTCTGGGTTTCAAGGTGCCCATGTAGTTTAGTTTTCTTTGCCTCTGTACACCTTCTATAAAATAAAACTATCGCCCAACGCATCACTTACACATTCCTGATAAACAAGCCGAAAACCGAATGAAATAAAGTCTAGAAACTACCAGAGGAAAAGCGTAACTAAATGCAATTCAAGAAACTTAAATTGTGTTACTAGAGATTTGATTGATTACTGACTCTAGGGACTACAAGAGACACGGTTACAAAATACATTATACATACGTAAAATATGGTCGTTAATGGTAGTAGTTTTATTTGTAGGTAAGTAATGGCTTACTGTCACTTACCGTTACACTACAAGTGCCCAACGCGATCTGGCCACTTCATGAAGTGCCGAGTTTTTTTGAGAACATATTTTAAATCTTATCGAAAGCATTAAGTGCACGCCAGGACACTTCACGGAGTGCCGAATTGTACTATGTTCCTTTAATAAAAAGATTATATTTCGTTTAATACTTTAACAACTTTTTGAATTTATACACACAGACATAAAATATTGTGAGATATATAGTTCCATAAGGTTAAGAGAATGAAATATAAAAAAAGCTCTCACGTAGAAGCGATTTACGAGGGACCGGACATAGCCCTTCTTTGGTTTCTTCGCAATACAAAAATGGAATAAATAACAAGAATTGCAACAGCCTGTTAGTTTACTACTCCATTTTAATTGTTTGGATATCTTTAGATTTGTCATAAAATTCCCTACAGACAAAAGGAAAACTACCCATGGAAGACCCATCTTCACATTAAAAATGATTTGCCTTTACCCAAGGAATAATGCTATTCATTTGTCCAGAGAGTTACGGGACGCCCTGTATAATGTATAGAATTTGCATTTGTAAATAACAATAATTACCAAGGCTCATGTTTAACATGGCTAAAATGCGTACTGTACAAACACTCATACCGCCATTTTGTTTGTTCTAAATATAGCCTCAGTAAACGGAGCCGATAAGTTCAAGCTGTTAAGCAGGAAAAGTGTCCATAAAGACGGCAAACTGCCGACATAATATCAGCGTAGATGCGTCAGCGAGTCTGTATATTTGTTATAAGTTCTATTATTTCAGAAGGATGACCGTCGGAAATAAAGTGTTAAAATAATACTCTATTAATGTTTGGCCCATCAATTATTATATATATCCCTATGAAACCTAGGTCTGATAGTACGATCATTGTGAGTGTTTACCATTTAACGGCATTAAATCTAAAGGTCGAGAATGTTGAAGAGAGAGTTTAGTGTTTCCAGGCAATCCAGTAAATACGATCTGGCAATGAAAGACAACCCTCAAACCACGGCTGATCAAAGCTTCCGTTCGAACATACGTTTTTTAAATAAGCAATATTTGCAAAAGGAATATGAAACTGTGTTTACTTAGACATTCGTAGGTAAATATTTGATCCGTAATTAAATTTTTTACTGGCCGTGGATCCATGGAATATACTGTTTTGCTTGTCTCCTTCACAAATTAGAAGTAGATATTGTAATTTAAAATTGAAGAATAGTAGTTGATAAGTATCTAATATACTAAACTAGCTATCAAATATTGTTTTAGATTTTTAGTAAAATAGTTTTGAACTAGCCGTTATCCAGTTTCCCCAAAGGGTTTTCACACGAAAATTGTAGTTCTGAAAGACTTAAAACTTGCGTAGTGGCAGTCTGCAGTTAGATACAGTTCTCATAAACATTTTGTATTTATATTGAATAAATAAAGATGAAACAAATGTAACAAAAATAAAATATTTTCGTACGGTACCGTGGGAATTACATTGGAATTAATTCCCATAGAATTGTGACTTCAGCAAACTTTACTAAACAAATGTAACAAAAATAAAATATTTTCGTACAGTACCGTGGGAATTACATTGGAATTAATTTCCATAGAATTGTGACTTCAGCAAACTTCACTAAAACCACAGTTTAGAAACCATTAAAAAACAACTTGAAACCGTTTAACGGTTCAAATGTACTTCCAACTTTACATTGAAGCCCAATGACGATTTTTAAATTTAGTGTGAGTTGGTAACTATGTAAGGAATTTAAAATTTTGTAGTTTAGATAAAACACCTATCCTCTGTTCTGTTTTTATTTATTGAATAATTATTCTACTTGTTTAAAATTAATGTTTTTAAACTGACTTTAACATTCAATAAATCAACATATTAAATAATCAAATTATTTAATATATAACATAAATTTGCCATAATTAATGTTACCATTAATACAATAATACAATCATTGATATTATTACATCATCAACTTATATGGATCTTTGAAAATGGCATAGCCTAATACTGTTACAGCAAGACAAAGCACTGAGAAAATGAAACCCAGACTATTTGCGTTAGAGGTTAGTGGTATATTAAAACTGCGTTCGATTACGTTAATTTAATCAAATACACAGGCAGAGATAGTTGGAAAGTTTTAATCAAATCCACCGAGAACACCACAACAGTAGGCCACCAGACAGCCACTGTGATGGTGGTCATATGGGCCGCTCGTGTTGGCAATTATTTAGTGATTTGATTTTGATGAATCACAAACAAATTTATTACTCAGAATGGTTATGTTCTGCACCCAAGAATATTTTGCGTTTTACTTGTTTACAATATAGATTGAAAAAATGCGTTACCAATTTATAGCTTATTTATTTGTCCGTAAAGTTCACAAATAAAATAGTAAATGTTTATTTTATTGTAAATGTGCTACTTAATCACACAGAAGCTACCGAATCAACAAAAAAGTGACTTATATTTTTTACAATTCACTACTAAAATGAAGGAGATCTGTAATACCTTGAGAGCAAGTTAGGAATTATTATGAGTTCCTTTTGAACATATATTAATCAGTCTGTTGGAATATTTTTTAACTTCAATTAGTTAACTGGTAGACATTTTATTTTTGATGGTTTTTTTTGGATACAGATTAATTAACTACGTTGAACGAACAGCTGTAAAAAATAACCTAGGTAATAATCTAATATTCATTTCCATAATCCAATCCGTCCCCACGAAATATCTCGAGCTAGGAAGAAGATAAGTTAGGTTATGACGATTCATTTAAAGCTTGAGGGCCAAGGACGGTAGGGAAAATATCAGAAATGTCAAAAATTACATGGGCTTCGCCCCACTGGACTTCAAAGATCCAATGATTTTCTTATGGAAATATCACTATAGTGTTTTTATTAATAACCAAAATGAACTAATGATCATCTGTAATTATCCACCTACACAAAAACCACGCGTTAGGGGCTGTAGCCCCTGTACCACTAGTATACTATATTTGATTAGTATTAGTTTTAAACATCAGAACGTAGAGTGAATATTATGTGTTAAACATTCTGTATACATGACAAAAAAATAATGATGTTTTTAGAAAGATTTTAATTTCATATAAAATTAATTTAATAGAAGATTTAATTTGGGTATTCAAATTTTTTACGCATTACATTTTTTCAAGTTTAGCATCCAAAGCTAACATTTTAATCCACATTATGTTTAATTGGATAATTGAACGAAGTGAAAGTATCCTTATACACAACTTTACTGCTTAGACTGGTAAGAGAATCAACTCAACTGGCGTGTCTGTGACCACAATAACTCGAGAATGCCTCCACAGTTAAACTTAAAATTTTCCAGAAAAACTTAACAGGTCAAAATCTCGGTCAAGTTCGTTATTCAGATAATTTCGTTCAGTATTAATCAAATTATCTTAAAACCAAATTTATTTTTTTCTCCATAAGAATAACATTGGAAGCCATTTTAGTGGTACTTGAATCGTTAAAATTTAGCCGACGTCTATGTTTCAACAACAGAGTAACAATAGTTAGTTATAGAGTAATAGGTAGTTATAGAGTTATAGTTAGTAATAGAGTATACTTTGTTATACTGGATAACAACAGTTTTTTTACCAACGAAAAACACACAAGAGAGATAAATCAAAGTATATTTTTAAGTTGTTAGCATAATTATTATTTTATAAATTATTAAGTGTACGTTTAAAAAGAATTTATACAGTTAATATTCCCTTAGTACGCCTACTCTGTGTAAATATCGTCCGTCAGTCGTCGAAGGCGACAATTGTATCAGTGGCAGACGACAGACGACGCGTGTGGCAGGTCGAAAAACTCAAAATAACTTTTTGATGACTGTAGATACTAAAGATATTAACTTATAAAATAGTTTGTTTTATTACATTTTCTTAGACAATTGGTAATATTGTGATTGTCATGTGTAAAAAGTATACAAAGACTCAATTTGTCTAGAAAGCGTTGATGAAGTTAGTCACGGTAAGCGAACAACCTTAAAATTTATTTTTGTAGGACAATTATTTGCTAGGTTATATTTTCACTAAATTAATAATAAAAATTGTCTACATTACCTAAAATACATTACCAGTAATGTAGTAGGTAACCACAATAAAAGCTATAGATTATTCGAACCAAACAGCCTTTTTCGGAAGGTTATCTTGAATGATTTGACATAGCCTAGGGTTGGATTACAGTAAGAGTAAGCCGACATTAAACTGGTAATACAACTTTTGTAAAATACTTTAAACACATTACCAGGAATGTTGTAGCGAACCAAAATCAAAGCTTTAAACTAATCTAACCAAACTAAGCCTTTTATACAGGTTATCTGAAATGATTTGACAAATCCTAGGTTTGGATTATACTGAGCTGTTTTCATTATAAACTTGGACCTATGGCTATAAAATGTAGGCCTGTACACTTAGGCTACTTGCCATTTTAGAAGTTTCATGTACGGTCTTGGACCAACCCATGTTTATAGAATTTAATTTCATGATAGCCTAGGCTATTGAAACAATATATTGAAATATCATTTTGTAAAATACAACTGTTGTAAAATACTTTAAACACATTACCAGGAATGTTGTAGCGAACCAAAACTAAAGCTTTAAACTATTCTAACCAAACTAAGCCTTTTGTACAGGTTATCTGAAATGATTTGACATCTCCTAGGTTTGGATTATAGTGAGCTGTTTTCATCATAAACTTGGGCCTATGACTATAAAATGTAGGCATATACACTTAGGCTATTTGTCATTTTAGAAGTTTCATGTACGGACTTGGGCCAACCCATGTTTATAGCATTTAATTTCATGATAGCCTAGGCTGTTGAAACAATATATTGAAATCTCATTTTTTCATCTAAATAACTGGGCCTGACGATTTATTGTTAATCCTTAAGGATATTTTGACTTGGCCTATAGAAATTGTTAACATTAGTTCATATAGGAAACTCGCTGTTCTCTTAAAATTAAATTAACCACACTGCTAAAGTCACTGCTTAGCCCAAAATTCTCTGTTTGTTCTATGATAACGCACCCATGCCAATCCTAACAACAAACCATGCCTGAAATCTTCAATTTATTTTAAAAATAAATAAATTTACGTATTTATTTAACATTTACTTTGATACAAACAAGTGATAAATGTATGTATGTTTTTCTATGGATAAAATGTTAGGTCGGCGGCGGGATCCGAACCTGCAACATTACGATCTAAGAGCTAGTGCGATACCTCTCAGCTACCGCGATAATTGATTCTTAGAGAAGTGATTAAAACTATAGCTATACTGTATAGACATAAAATCCGGATTCTGGCGGCAGTTAAATGATAATGGAATGTATTCTGATGATGTTACTCAAATCAGATATTGAATTTTTTATGAGACTCGATTTAAGTTTGATCATGTGTTTCAATTATCCTTATACGCGAGGAATGAGCGTACACCTAGTTAAATTGAGTGTACAACACTTAAAACAAGCATTTCAAAGTACGAGTATGGATGGTATTCAATTTGCATTTTAGGAATGCGTTACGTCACTGATAAAACCTATATAAAGTGTTTATATATATTTTCGTTTCAGGGAAACTCTCTCTTCGATCACCATGAAGGTGAATTCGCTCAACGTGAAGGTCAGTCCAATGAAATAACCAATGAGAATAGTAAATTCAGCTGTAATCACCATTATGAACCTTCACTCTTCCATTTCAGTTTCCACATCCCCAATCCCAGCTCGGGACGAGGCCTATCAAAGCGGAGGTGACGTCCTGGTCCTGACGTCGTCCTTTTGTGTTCTGGAATCGAAAAACTTCTGCAATTTCAGCTCTTTTCCTACATAAGCTTATATGTAAATCTGCTGATATTTAAATTATCACCTTTAAAACAACATTAAATTTTACTATTCGTATCTTCTACTTACCTGGCCATTCAAAGACTATACATTCCCACAACGTACAAAAGATTTAAGTCGTGTCGATTTTTATTTCAAAATACATTTTCGTTACAAATGTTCTTAGCTTTAACAAATGTGTATTGAACTTTAAGTATAAATCCGTTAAGCAATCTGTCGCTAAGGGACACGGAATAACATACCAATTTACCAGTATTATAGATATCACATAAGTATTGTTGTGCTTAATCCTTTTGTATTACGTTGTGCTTTACACAATTACTTATTTCAGTGCATTTAGTTTTCCTCATTGACACATTTAATTTGAAAGGCATAAAACTATTTTTTTTGTAATAATAACGTCGTTTTAATTTATAAGCTTGCAAATTATATATAGTTCAGGTATAAAATATATTTTTTAAGGAAATACTTTTCTTTTTTATAAATTTTAACTACTAATTTAAAAAAATAATAAAATTTACGCAGCATATCGAATTTTTTTATAGTACATTGATTTGTCAATGAAATTATAATATTTATAATTTATATTGGCTTGAGATGAAGATAAATGGGCTTTTAATGTAACGATTAGATCAACAATATTCCTGGTCTAGTTTAGTTGCTTTATATAAACATTTATTTTCTTTATTTACTCGTAGTTATTCCGCACAACGAATTCCTATTCAAATAGTTATGAGAGCTAATGAGGAAATGCAAATTATTTATTTAAATATTAGGTTTAATGTATTGCACTAATTAATAAATATTAAAGATTTAAATCAAAGTTATTTGTATGTAAATTTGAAAGAGTTACAAAAAAAGGTAAGCAACGTTATATCAAAGGTTTAGCAGTGGTTCTCGCACATTGTGAATATGTTAATAATAATGAGCTTATAAATGTTCAAGTTACTTCAATGTTATTGACTGTTTGTTTACCCTCGCTATATTATTAAAGTGGATGCTCTAACTATTGTTTATAATTAACATGAATTTTAAACAAGCTGATAGGTTACACTTCATATGAAAACACAGCCAATGACCAGTTTTTGGACATTCCCAATCAAAATGCAAAACAATTATCAGACATTCAGTTGCAGTAACAAAAAGCACCAAATCATAACGTCTTCAAAACCATTTTCGACGATTGCATATAATAAAATTCCATCGCATCATCACTCGTAAAAGATAAAAGAGTTGTTAAATCAGGCATCTCGTTCAACTAAATGCAATCTCTTAACGTGTACAATTACAAAAGTAGTATTAAAGAAGGGACTCACGTCTTTCTTTTACTGGCCGTAACACATCAATCAGACCGGCAATGAAGGGAGACTAGGCTCTTAAAGGACACGAGGACACTAAGATCAGAGCGTCAATAATTGGAATCCTTCAGGGCTAACTCAAATCTGCTAGACATGATCTAATACTGTTTTGAGCTTTTTTCCTTCTTTAAGAATATACCTTCTTTAAGAACATACTACTATCTAAACCAATTGTTTTAATCAGATAACTTTAGAGTATCTTGAGTTAAACATTTATGAGGCCAAGTTTTGATGTTTATTCCTACATGTCAGTGTAAAGGTGAATTTATCTCGTAACTTTTTACATTATTTGTATTATACTTAGTAAACTATATATCATGATTCCCTCTAAAGAAATACGCGTAATATGTGTTTGTTTTTGTATGCAATGTTTGACTTATTAACAACAGACAACATTTGATATGTTTGATTTTAATTCAACCAGAAGATTCAAAAACATTTTAAGACTTCTTAAACCGTGGTCGCTCTTTGGATTATTTTTAAGGTTGAAGTTGAAGGTAATGTAACCTATTTTTATCTTACATTTAATATAAATGTCATAATTTAAGTACATGGAGGACGGTTTTTAAATAAACAACAGAAAAATGGCAATAGAGAAATGGTTATTTATACATAGGCAATAGTTTCCAGTAAACATAAAATAATAAACAAAAATTATTTTTAAAGAAAATATTGATTTGTATTCCTTGTGTTAACACTTTCATGAACTATTTAAATGATGTAATCAAATACACTTTAACATAATATAATATGTTTATGAGCTTTTTTATTATTTTCCGTATAAATTTCAGATAATATCATGTTATATTCGGTGGTGAGTTGGGTTGTCATAAGAGACGAGGGAATAGTGGAAGAATATCAGCCACCATGCAGGCTTCACACTTTCTTGAAGATTAGCATGTATTTTCTCACTTTACACGTAATAATCTCGATCATAATGACGTTCAACTGGTGCTGCTGACTGCAATAGTCAACCAATGACCGACACTGTTCCCAAAATATTCCTGTGAAATTGTCCACAGCACCTACAGTATATAATTACAGCACCACCAAAGTTTTATGCTGGCAAATATTAGCACGAGCTATAGCTGAGTTTGGGTAGGAAATACCCATGGAATATTACATAGAGTATAGTAATTTTTAAATTTTACTTTGGTATAACAAACCAAGACTTTGTTTTTTTTCAGCCGAATTATATTGTTACCTTGATTAAGGAAATGTAATCACAAACTCTTGAATGAAATTAGATGAGGTTTAGATACTTGTTTTAGAACATTTATAACCTTCCTTAAAAATATTATTATTTTCTGTAATTTAATAAAAGGTTTTTAATTATGTATAGTGAAAATCACAGTTTTTTCCAAAACTGTTTAAACCCTGTCTTTCAAAGAACGTACTTTTTATTTTTGTTTTTAATATATTGCAAATCTTATATCAACTAGAGTTTATTTTTCGTATTTATTAATGATTAATTGGGATTTTCAGTAAATATTTTGTAACAATCACAATATAAACTAAATTACCATACAATCGGAGCTAAATTGTATGAATAAATGCGATTTTATCTTTCGAATCAACAAAAATTACTTTTCTTAGGAAAATAAAAATAACTGTACCAACAAGGCTAAATATATATAGATGTCTCGTCTGGGATAAAAAAGTGAAGTCTACATAGCCGACAGCCATTTTCCTCTGGTAACCAATCAAATCATCGCTTCCAAGGTCAATGTTTCTCAGCTGACTGTCATATAACCCATGAAGAGGATTTTATCAGTTACCATGGTAGCAGATTTGACAGAGGGGTTGACCTTGTAAACTGAGACACGAGACGATACCTCTGGATATATTTAACCTCGTTGAACTGTACGACAATCCCAGTTGGACACGGAAGATTCATGGAGAAAGGAAACTTTTGTTTATGCTGCATTCTGTGGGAAAAGTAATTAACTTTTACGGCTAATTAACATATCCTTGAAATTCACCTTACCAAATTAAATCACCATCATAATTAATGTCAGAGATTTTCCATTTTAACACAATTAGGAATCGTATCGAACATTTATATATATCAGGTTTGCTGCGACGGGGGTATTAGAAGAATGTAATATGTTAGATATTTGGCATGGTGACCCTTTCAAATTTAGCACAGCGGATTTCCCATTGTGCTTCAAGTATTCCCAAATTAGCGTTTTAAAAATAAATGCTCACTCAAACAATTATTTAAACTATGTTTTTCGCTCCTATAAAAACGGCCCAAGTTTAGATACAACTAAAAGATGTTATCAATGTTTTTGAATTGCGTAAATTAATTTTATAATAATTTATATCCCAACTAAATTAATTTCATTTTAAGTTTCCTCATGGAGGAAAAGGCTTCATAGATGTTAGGTGAATTAAATAGAAATACATTTGTAGCAAATTACATATTTGGTTTTATTTTTAGCAGGTACAGTGACATAGTTTGTTGTTCTACTTCCGCACTTGTTTGTGCAGCTGGTATTACCACATGATAATGTCAGACTCGAAAACTTTCATTTTAAATCGCATTCCATCCAAACCCCAGAAAGTTAAACTCTAATTTTTATCAACGTTTGAGAATTATTAAAGAAATTAGATAACGATGAAAACCATGGTTTGCTACCAGAGAGAAAGTCATGAAAAGACATAGGTAACGAATACGACATATCACCCATTATTATTAGTGTTGTTGAGGATGTTCAATCATTTTTTCAACTATAATAATGAGTGAGCAATTTTTAAAGGGAGGCTGGGTATTGAATCAGCTGGGTTGGCAAGGATGGGTGCACGATGCGACGGTTTCATTCAGCCTATTACATTTGGGCAACGCTTTCATGCAGCAATGTACGTGTAACAATTTACTATTATAATAAATAATGTATTCTCATATGAATGCAGTAGTGCTTCGGGTTACTCTAGAAAAGTACCGGGAGGACCGAGCTGTAATTAATGGTATTTGATTAGTTTTCGTGGGTTGAAAACTCAATAGATAATTTGTTATAGCTATATATAATAGGTTACCTACAAGACTTCTAAATACGATCTCAATGTTAGTCACCGACGATAGTTAACCATCCTTCTTTTTTATGACAGTTTGTGCAATAGTTCTGAGATAGTTTTATCACCAACCCCCACTTACCAAACACCTCCACCATAATTGAAGGTGGTGAATAAGTCGAAAGTGTGAGTGGTTTAAACGTGAATAAGTGTTGCCTGGCGAGGTGGAGTTTTTACTACAGATGCTGTCTACGCAGGCAGGCAGACGCCATCTTTTCTATAAATCCCCTCCTTCTTCCCCGAAAAGAGAGGAAGATATCAAAGTTTTTAAGTGAACTCTAAACACTTATTATTGCTGGGTAAAGATTACTACCATGTAAAATATTTTATACGAGAGGAAAAGGCTTGAAAATCACATGTGTTTTTATTTTTTTATGTTCTAAAGTTGTTTATAATGTTAAAATGTTTATAGTGTTTTAGCTTTAGAGTTCCTCTGTGTAATTCTGTAAGACACTTGACCATGAATTGTAATATTTTGTTTGGAAAATAAACAACTTTGACTTTGACTTTGTCAACTATTGTATCAATTGTTTAACTTTATACATTTAACACAATTGAGTAAACCAATATAGTAAACCGACTCGTGGTCTATATTCCACCTAAGAAGAAAATAATCTCATTGCAGTTAATTGTATGTAAGATACATAGTTAACATAAGCTATATCAAATTGTTCTACCTGGTTCCCTATACAACTATCAAATCGTACCTTTCAACTGTGATTCAATATCCATAACAAGTTGTTCGCAGGCTATTGCAAACCCCTTTATATACTGTTATCCACAAAGGTTCGTTTCCTGTATTTTTTCGTTAACTCTAGACCCACCAACCGGTATCATTTATCTTGGGTCCAGAGAAGAGCTGGGGAGATAGGGGTTCGATCCCGCTTGTCTCACAAGATATACGCTGTTAACTGCCCAGCCCTGTACAGAACTTCACAGCATTTTCTGCTGAGTAAATATATACAGTTTTGAACGAATGGTATTTTTGGCATCTGTGGACCACAAAACGAGAAGTTATCATGGTCCCGAGCCTAGGTCTTCCCATGCCAACTTCGGTAATAGTTTCTTTCCTCTAGTGAAAATTCGCTAAAAGTTAAATACTTTATATTAGAAATAAAATCAATAAACTGACACATATAAACCTTACAGTCATTGTTTAAACGTTTAATAACCAAATCAATAATGCATCATTATAAATTTAACACCAAATAAATAAATAACCAAACGCTGCAGTATTAACAAAGTACAAATTGTAATTTATCAACACATTGATCACGAAAGTTCCGATAGATTAAATGGCAATAAATTATCATAAAAACACATCCAATTACAAGTTTGTTGTTCACGATGGGTCCGAAAATTTACGACCAACCAGGCGATGAGCTTAGTTTCATAAAATATGGGCCACAAAAAGCTTTATAAAACAGTGTTATACGTTGTTTTATAAGTAAAATGCCACGTGTTGTGTAAAATAACATAAGTATGTAGTTTAAATTAATTCTTGTTCACAAATTAGATTACGAAATGTTCTAAAAGGATTTTAAAAGTGAGTATGCATAGGTTGTATCTCACATAGCTAAACAATATTTTAGTACTTTTTCATATTAACAAGAAATCCCAATATCGTGCATTTTTTAATAGTGTGCAATTGTACTGAAAAAAACTAACAGAAATAATTTAAATCCAAGGGAATAATATTTTGAGTTTTACACTTGTATTTAAGTCTCCAAAATTAATATGAAATAAATATGTTTTTGCCGTAATAATTTCTTTCCACCTCATAATTGAACAATAAAAATTCCCTGCCGTATATATAATTAATTCTAATACACCGACCATTATTTAATTGATATATTTCCCAATCCAATGACAGAAACGTTACAAATAGAAATTTCTGAAATTTAACAAGGCACTAAAGAAAAACTATGACTTCTTAAAACTAAATGTGATTTCTATACACACTATTTCTGAAATTTAACAAGGCACTAAAGAAAAACTAAGACTTCTTAAAACTAAATATGATTTCTATACACACCAGAGTAAGTTGCGGTTTGTATTTTACATTTTTAAGTTTTTTTTTTAAGTTGGACGCATGGGTTTAATATCAGGTGATCAAATTGTTTCAAGATTTTTTTACTTAATACATGGAGTGTTTCCATTTAATTCCTTTAAATAGCTTTTTTTATATTTTTCTCAATAAGATCAGCTAGTACACCTACATCCAACTGTGTACATACCCTGTGTAGTAGAGGAGTTTTGGGTCTGGCTGCACTGGCCTTACTGCTTGGTTTGCTACTATCAAGTCGTCTTGCACTATTTCCTATTTAATTTCTCCAAGGAGTTGTTGGGGGAGTTTTTATTTTAGCGAATTTCCCCTATAGGGAAGAAGCTATTACCGTAGTCGGCATGGTAAGACCTAGGCCCGGGACCATGATAACTTTTTGTTTTGAGGTCCCCAGACCCCAAAAACACCATTCGTTCGAAACTGTATATATATATATATATATATATATATATATATGTGGGTGTGTGTGTGTCCGTGAGCACGATAACTCTCGTAAAAATTATCCGATTTTGATGAAATTTGGTATAAACGTGTAAAGCAACATTTATGACTTTAAGTTCGAAAACCAGCCAGATCGCTCTATCCAAAGGGGTATTTTGGGGGGGGTTTTTTACCCCAAAAATGGGTTTTTTGAGTTTTTTTTACATAAAATTTTGGAAATAGTCAAATTTTAGTTTTCCCATTGGATTCAGCTTAAAAAAACACACAATTTGGTATTTCGATCATTTCTCTAAGTCAATTGGTTACCGAGATATTGAAAGTGCTAAACACAGTACGTTGTCTAATGTTATTCTTACGGAGGAAAACAAAAATTTTATATCTCGCTTATTTATGAACATATACTGATGAAACTTGGTATATTGCTTCATATCGTTGTGGTCTATTGATATTTGCACTAAAAACCATATTTTGGCTGATAGGTCCCGTAGCAGCAAACCTGCGTACTCAGCTCCCATGTTATTCTTATGGAGAATAAGTAACGTGTTATCTGCCTTCATTATGAAAATAAATTAATGAAATTTGGTATGTGGCTTTACCTACATGAGTTATATTGATATTTGTATAAAACCCCATTTTTTGTATTCCTTGCTTCAGCAAACCTGCATACTCAGCCGCCATGTTATTCTTATGGAGAATAATCAAAATGTCATAAATCGTTTATTTATGAATGTACATTGATGAAAATTGGTATGTGGCTTTATGTGGTATTAAGATACATATATATGCATTGGAAATTCGCTGAGTACGCAGGTTTGCTGCTACGGGGGTATTTTAAATAACAACCCCTGTCAAGTTGCATATAATTTTAAATTGAATAGACAAATAAAATGAATGCCGTAAACTAAACCTCTCTATGTTTATTTAATCTGATGTGATGACCAGCCAAAAATGAATTGATTTTGTTGTTGAAGGACTCCATTCACCTCTTAGCAAAAATAAATACCCCCGCCGCAGCAAACCTGCGTACTCAGCGAATTTCCTATGCATGTATATATATATATATATATATGTCTGACTACTACATAAAGCCAGTTAGCAAGTTTCACAAAAATACATTCATAAACAAGAGATATATAACACTTTAATATCAATGTACCACAACTAATTGAAGCCACATACCAAGTCTCATCAATGTACATTCATAAATAATCGAGATGTCACATTTTATTTATCCTCCATAAGGATAACATTGGACAACGTACTGTGTGTAGCACTTTGAATATCTCTGCAACGATTGGACGTAGAACAACAATTAAAACACCAAAATAGTTGTATAGTTGAGCTAAACGTATTGATAAAAATAAATGTTAAGTTTTTAGTCAAATTATCGGAGAAAAATCGAAAAATCTTTTTCCCATAACATTAACATAGGAAACGTTTTTTGGATTTCCTCCGCAACCACTTAACCTGGGTTAATGATGTAAAATACTAAATTATTTGTTTTTAAGCTCTATAAAATGGCTGTAACCAAAATTTAATGTTTTTAACATTTTGGGGTAAAAATTGCAAAAACTGATTTTTGGACAATTGTAAACCCCCATAAAACCCCCTTCCCACAGTCCGATCGATCTGGTTTTCGAAAGTCATAAATGCTACTCTCCACATTTGTGCCAAATTTCATAAAAATCGAGCGTTTCTTTCAAAAGTTATCGAGGTAACGGAAACACACACACACACACACACACACACACACACACACACACACACACACACACACATATATATATATATATATATATATAGATGTAAAATAAGTAACATGAGTACCCTGGAGAAATCAGCTGTCTGTTATCATATTTTATTTTTTATATTTTGTGGTTAATAATGAAAATAAGGTTATGTAATAAGTTAATCAGCACTGTGATCATAGCTTTTATAAGTCGAAACATGTAAGTGTTAATGAATTAAAATGATTTCTCCAGGGTACTCATGTTACTTATTTTACATCTATCATATGGTAGCCCTTCTATGGTAATTTAATTTTATATATATATATGTATATATATATATATATATATATATATATATACATATATATAAATTTGAACGAATAGTGTTTTTGGCATCTGGGAACCTCAAAACGAAAAGTTTACTTAGGCTTAAGTCTTACCATGCCACCTACGGTAATAGCTTCTTCCCTATAGGGGAAATTCGCTAAAAAGGTTTTAAAATGACTTTCTTGCACTTTAAATGGTCTTTGTTCCAACGTCTGATCAAGGGGAAGTTGGATTTGCCCACTTTGTATCGTATTTCTGGTAAGGAGGCGAATCTTAGCAGTTTAAATAACAAAATCAACACATTTTTTACAGGCCATAACATTAGACTGATTAAACATAGAGAGGTCTAGTTTGCGGCATTCATTTGATATTTTTGTCCCCTTTAAAATCTTATGCAAATTGATAGGGGTTGCTGTTAAAAAATAAAAACTACCCCCAAAAACCCCTACTTAGGGGTGAGGGTTGAAACCCTTAACCACTTAAAAAATACTTTGACCTATGGTAGTGACATTTACCAAATATTGTTTGAAAATTTTTAGCCGTTCAAAAATTAAGAGTGGGGGATCTTAATGGGACACACGGTATGTGTGTCACTGGGTTATTTAACGGCTGTGGAGTTCTCTTACTGATTTTGTAGCAAAGGTGAGGTGCGTGTGGACCAAGCAGTTGGAAAAAAACACAAGCAAACATAAATGAAATCATTGGCACGGAGTTATATGATTAATAATACTGATATGTTTTATACTCATTTTTGGACTAAGTTATCCTGTAAGTTTTTCAATTTTACGAGTAGTACAACTTCGTAAATATTCTCAAAACAACGTCCTATTTTTCAAATCGTATTTTTCGATAGGTTAATGTCGTTATGACAATTTCAATTTAAAGCATATTTTCAGTTTCTGTTTCCAATCAAGTAGAGGTTCTGATTCCGACCTGGGTTTTTGGACAGGATCTATCCGAGAGTAACTTCAGCTCAATCACGGTCTAACCACTAGACTGATTGAGCTGAAATTTGGCAGAGAGGTACTTGATAGTCTAAGTAACATATAGGCTAGGTATATTAAAGTTGCGAAAATCCTAAAGGGCTTTGCTTCATGGGGGTTCAAAGTTCCCATGTATTCTTTATGGATATTAATTTTTATGAAAGTACAAACAGGTGATATTGATTTGTAGTAGTTCCACGAGCTAACCACAGACTTAAACACACACAACTGTCATAGTTTTTATAAATCATTTGCGGGGCGAATCCTGCGGGTATTAGCTAGTTAAGTATAAGTACCTGGGGGACCGAACTTTGCTCGGGGAAGGCTAGTCAGTTTGTTTAAATGACTTGGAGTAATATTTCACCACTTCCCCCAACTGATTATCAGATTTGTATAGCTCATTTGCCTCTTTCTGTATATTTAAGGTCACTCCAGTTGTTATTTATAGCTCATTGCCCCTTCGATTTATTTTACCACTCTATATATGCAATGTTCACTTAAAGGTTTTAGTCTCTGCTTTCAGGAAACGACATAATAATAATCATAAACAATATGAGTACTACTTTGTCAGTTCACTGATGATTACAAATAGCTGTTACAATTCTTTTGTTTTGATTTTAAACTCCATAAGCCCAATGTTGATTTTTTTTACTTTTCATTTTCGTTTTTTTTTATTAATTTTTCCTGGGGATGAGAACTTATTGTTTTCCCAGCAATTTGTTATTTCCAACATTTGAAGAAAATAACAAATAATTTGAAGCCGTTTTTGAGGTGAGAGATGCAAGCAAGCAAACACGCACGGACTCAAGCAAGCAAGCCTTACTCATATTAGAGTATGGGATAGGATACTATATACATCAATATAGGAAATCTTCGTTTAGCTGTTTATTTATTTTAACTTAGTTGGTCGTAAATTGTATCAGCTTTTACGTCTGCTAACGGATGATAAAACCAATGTCGCAATAAAATATAATTCTTTCAATACTCTGCAGCCTATAACCAAATCGAATGTAACATATTTCATCATCGGTTTTAATGAAAAATTACTACTATCAACAAGGAACAAAACGACATGTGTTGTAAGTGCTGTTACTGTATATTTCTGTCACTGTTTTGCGTCGCTCGCACCTGTGCAGTTCATGTTTGTACAGAGATACGTCCACATCATGAACTGGATGACGTGGTTTGCTACACATTGGATTTGGATCGTCGTCGTCTTGGTTTGTTATGTATTATGATTTACTCTTCATGACTTCACATTAAAATAAAATTAACAACATTTATATTCATTTTAAGGGTTCATTATAGTTAAACATAATTGGTAAACGTACTTAGACAAGTCATATATTCTTAAATTTTACTTTTAGCGAATTTCCCCTATTGAGAAGAACCTATTACCGTAGTCGGCATGGTAAGACCTAGGCCCGAGACCATGATAACTTTTCGTTTTGAGGGCCCCAGATGCCAAAAACACCATTCGTTCAAAACTGTATATATATATATATATATATATATATATATATATATATATATATATATATGTGTGTGTGTGTGTGTGTGTGTGTGTGTGTGTGTGTGTGTGTGTGTGTGTGTGTGTGTGTGTGTGTGTGTGTGAGTGTCTGTGGAAGCGATAACTCTCGTAAAAATGGTCCGATTTTGATAAAATTTGGTGCAAACATGTAAAGCTACATTTATAACTTTAAGTTCGTAAACCAGCTAGATCGATCTATCCAAAGGGGTATTTTTGAGGGGTTTTGTACCCCAAAAATGGGTTTTTTTGAGTTTTAGCGAATTTCCCCTATAGGGAAGAAGCTATTACCGTAGGTGGCATGGTAAGACTTAAGCCCGAGACCATGATAACTTTTCGTTTTGAGGTCCCCAGATGCCAAAAACATAATTCGTTCAAATTTATATATATGTATATATATATGTGTGTGTGTGTGTGTGTGTGTGTGTGTGTGTGTGGGTGTGTGTGTGTGTGTGTGTCCGTTACCGCGATAACTTTTGAAAGAAACACCCGATTTTGATGACATTTAGCACAAAGGTGGAGAGTAGCATTTATGACTTTAAGTTCGAAAACCAGATCGATCGCACTATGGGAAGGGGGTTTTATGGGGGTTTACAAGTTTCCAAAAATCGGTTTTTTGCAAATTTGACCCCAAAATGTTAAAAACACTCAATTTTGGTTATAACCATTTTATAGAGCTTAAAAAAACAAATAATTTAGTAACTTGAATCATTAACCTAGGTTAAGTGGTTGCGGAGAAAATCCAGAAAAACGTGTCCCATGTTAATCTTATGGGAAAACGGTTTTTAGATTTTTCTCAGATAGTTTTATTAAAAACTTCACATTTATGTTTATTAATGTGTTTAGCTCAACAAAACAAACATTATGGTGTTTTAATCGTTGTTCTACGTCCAACCGTTGCACAGATATTCAAAGTGCTAAACACAGTACGTTGTCCAATACCTTATGGAGAATAAATAAAATTCTATATCTCGATTATTTATGAATGTATATTGATGAAACTTGGTATGTGGCTTCAACTAGTTGTGGTATATTGATATTAGCACAAAAAACAAGTTTTTTGTTGATAGAGTCGTAGCAGCAAACCTGCATACTCGGCCCCATGTTATTCATATGGAGAATAAGTAAAGTTGTATATCTCCCTTAATTATGAACCTACATTAAGATAACTTGGTATGTAGCTTCACCTGGTTCAGTTGTATTGATAATTGCAAAAAAAATATTACTTATCTTCCTCGTTGCAGCAAACCTGCGTCCTCAACCCTAATGTTATTCTTATGGAGAATAAATAAAATGCTATATATCACTTATTTATGGATGTATTTTTGTGAAACTTGGTAAATAGCTCTATGTAGTAGTGAGTCACATATATATGCATTGTAAATTCGCTGAGTACGCAGGTTTGCTGCGACGGGGGCATTTTACATATAATGTTTTAGTAAACCAAATTTTGAAAACACCTCCGTAGCAGCAAACCTGCATACTCAGCGAATTTCCAATGCATATTAATTGATCTTAATACCACACAAAGCCACACACCAAGTTTCATCAATATACATTCATAAATAAACGATTTATGCCATTTTAATTATTCTCCATAAGCATATCATGGCAGGTTTGCAGGTTTGCTGAAATAAGGAACGTTAAAAATGGGTTTTTATACAAATATCAATATAACTCAACTGGGTAAAGCCACATACCAAGTTCTATTAATTTATGTTCTTAATTAAAGGAGATAACACGTTACTTATTCTCCATAAGAATGGGGCTGAGTATGCAGGTTTGCTGCTACGGGAACTACCGGCCAAAAAATGGGTTTTTGTGCAAATGTCAATATACCACAGTGAAGTGAAGCAATATACCAAGTTTCGTCAGGATAAGTTGATAAATAAGTGAGATATACAATTTTTCTTATCCTCCATAAGAATAACATTGGACAACGTACTGTGTTTAGCACTTTCAATATCTCAGTAACCAATTGACGTAGAGCAATGATTAAAACACCAAATTGTGCGTCTTTTTAAGCTAATTCCAATGAAAAAAAATAAAATTGTACTTTTAAAAAAATTATATGTAAAAAACTCAAAAAACCCATTTTTGGGGTACAAAACCCCCCCAAAATACCCCTTTAGATAGGTCGATCTGTCTGGTTTTCAAATTTAAAGTCATAAATGCTGCTTTACACGTTTGTACAAAATATCATCAAAATCGGACCTTTTTTACGAGAGTTATCGCACCCACGGACATATATATATATATATATATATATATATATATATATATATATATATATATATATATATATATATATATATATATATACACACAGTTTCGAACGAATGGTGTTTTTGGGGTTCTGGGGACCTCAAAACGAAAAGTTATCATGGTCCCAGGCCTAGGTCTTACCATGCCGACTACGGTAATAGCTTCTTCCCTATAGGGGAAATTCGCTAAAAGACGAACAATTTGGTGTTTTTATAATTTCTCTACGTCAATTGGTTACAGAGATATTTAAAATGCTAAACACGGTACGATGTCCAATGTTATTCTTATGGAGAATAAGACAGATTGTATATCTCGCTTATTTATCAACTTATCCTGACAAAAATTGATATATTGCTTTATATCTTTGTGGTCTATTGATATTTGCACAAACAAATTTGTTAGCTGGTATTCCGTAGCAGCAAACCTGCGTACTCAGCTCCCATGTTATTCTTACGGTGAATAAGAAAAATGTTATCTCCCTTAATTATGAACATAAATTATTAAAACTTGGTATGTGGCTTTACCTAGTTGAGTTATATTTTGTTGTATAAAAACCCATTTTTTGCTTAGCTCTGCCAGGTTCCACTTCAAATCATCCTGTGCCAATCTCTTCATCTCATTATTGGCCAGAGTATCATCCAGACGGTGCACAAAACCTTTAATTCCGGATAATACTGGATCCATACTCTCCTAAGAATGATCAACAGTTAATCAGTTTATTCTAAGCAGATTCCAGCCAATATGTCTGTTACACCACTGTCAGTATGTGCAGGAATCACTTCAATAGTATTCTCTTCCATTTATGATATTTGAATATATACTGAAGACTTATTATTGTATTGAATAATTCACTCAAAACAGACAAGAATTTAGTTATATTAATAACGGTTACCCTTTAAAAATATAGGTGATTTGTAACGCATAAGTGAGTGTGTGAGCTTAGTCCCACTTGCCACTGTACAGATCGGGTAAAGCGATGATTCAGAGGGAAACGTGGGCTGAAACGTTGGTAGAGTCGGCGCGGCGGTGTCTCCGAGCGATACGCGCGGGGCGAAATAAACGTGGGCTGAAACGTTGGTAGAGTTGGCGCGGCGGCGTCTCCGAGCGATGCGCGCGGGGCGAAATAAACGTGGGCTGAAACGTTGGTAGAGTCGGCGTGGCGGCGTCTCCGAGCGAAGCGCGCGGGGCGAAATAAACGTGGGCTGAAACGTTGGTAGAGTCGGCGCGGCGGCGTCTCCGAGCGATGCGCGCGGGGCGAAATAAACGTGGGCTGAAACGTTGGTAGAGTCGGCGCGGCGGCGTCTCCGAGCGATGCGCGCGGGGCGAAATAAACGTGGGCTGAAACGTTGGTAGAGTCGGCGCGGCGGCGTCTCCGAGCGATGCGCGCGGGGTGAAATAGCCGTTATCAAGTCTGATCCAAGGTTATTTGCTCAAAATTTAATTACGTTAATAATTAAATAATAATATAATAAAATATTTTAACGTATTTTATAATATATATTAAATATTTAACTGTCCCTCAAACAAAAAACTACCTACAATATTATCGCTTTACATGTCCTTGTAATTTGTCACTTGAACTGAATAATTATTAAAGCGCATTAACACCCATACTAGTATTAATAACTATCATAATTATTTTAAAAAACTACAGCGGTTTTGAACGATTTCGAATGCATGTCAGGCCTATCAACTGCCCCAATAAACATTAAAGATGTAGTATAAACAGCTTCAGATGTATTTGTGTTATTTGATGTCTGTTGCGTTAGATGTCCTCAGTGCAGTGGGGTAATACTGGATCTGCAGAGCTTCCACGATGTACATCAGGGGTTTCATTGGAACTAAGCAGAATATTAAGCTGCAAAGGGAGCGGGTTGAAAAGTAAGTATATTATTCCAGATAACATCACATCATATAAACTAATTCGAAATATATACACTAAACTGTATGTGTAAATGTTGTGTTGTAATTAAACTTTAAAATGCCTTTAAGAACTACGTGAAGATTAATAATGAACGTCACATACTTTTGTGAATTTATTTTGTAATCTATGAACAATGTTTAATTTATAAGTATTTCCTAACATTTTACTGCAAAAGTACAATTCGGTCGGCTATTTACCTAGCTATTTACTCGTCGGCTAGATAGTAACTCGACGTTCGCCAAATTTGATAAATGTTAACATGGGAAATGACGTAGCGCCACCAACGCTGTCCACCATCTTGATTCGAGTCTCAGTTGATCTGAAGATGACATCCAAAATATATCAACCATTTGTAAATAATGATTGTGTGAGTAAGGCGTAAGGTATATATATTGTGTAAGGTACATTATACATGGTGTTCAGAAAGGGTCATTTCAAACTTCGGGACTGGTAGTACTCATCAATTTGAACAAAATTTGTGGTATGAACATAGGTAAACAGTTTTCCTAAAAATATAGGAATCGTCTGTTGTTTTTCCAGCCTGTGAGGATATGTTTATAATCATCAACACAGAATAGGTAGTTTGATATTTCTCTGTAATCTATCTAAATACCTATACAGCCCGATGTGTAACTCACTCACTCACTCACTCACGTATACGAATTCTAGACCACTTCCAGACGAGCTAGAAACGTAAAATTTAGCATGCACGTAGGTTGTACCTTGAAACCCCCGGAATAATTTCTAAAAGTTACAGTTTTTAATTTTAAAACATCTAATTTTTATCTTGAAAATTGGAAATTTTGACATTGGGCTTACGGAGTTTAAAATCAAAACAAAAGAAATCGTAACAGCTGTAAACAAATATCCCGTAAACTGTCAATGCAACTCTCACATGGTACAGTATAAACAAATTATAAAACCTTTGAATAAATATAAAATCTAGAATGGAGATGTCCCAACGATTCAAAATAGTATACTATTTAAAAAATACATGAAGGGACATTGATTTATAATTACAACTGGAGCGACCCCAAGTGGGGGTCTGGGGGCAGAGCCCTCAGCGAGCGAAGCGAGTCGTTCAGTATTATACCGTGTAGGTGCCGGTATATAACTTTTGGAGGGATTATACATTTTATGATAATGCTACAGAGAAGGGGAGGGACAAAGAGAGAGAGATAGAGTGAGCAAAAGGACCCACTATATCTAATAGAGTTAGTTATTTTTAGCAAATTTCCCCTATAGGCAAGAAGCTATTACCGTAGGTCTATGAGACTTAAGCCCGAGATCATGATAACTTTTTGTTTTGAGGTCCCCAGATGTCAAAAACACAATTCGTTTAAATTTATTTATATATATATGTGTGTGTGTGTGTGTGTGTGTGTGTGTGTGACCGTTAACACGATAACTTGAGGAAAAAACGTCAGATTTCGATGAAATTTGGCTTAAATATGTAAAGTGACATTCATGACTTTAAGTTCGAAAACCAAAAAGATCGGACCATGGGAGTTAACTTAACTTATGGGAGTTTTAAATTGTCCAAAAATCAGTTTTTTGCACTTTTCACCCTAAAATGTTTTTAACACTAAATTTTGGTTTTGAGCATTTTATAGAGCTTAAAAAACAAATTATATAGTATTTTGAATTATTAACATAAGTTAAGTGGTTGTGGAGAAAATCCAAAAAACCTGCTCATAAAATCTCCCATGTTAATCTTATGGGAAAAAGGGTTTTGGCTCAGTTCATTTTAATGTAAACTTCATATTTGCTTTTACCAATCAATTCAGCTCTTCAAAACAATCATTTTGGTGTTTAAATTGTGATTCTACGTCCAACCGTTGCAGAGATATCAAAGTGCTAAACACAGTATGTTGTCCAATGTTATCCTTATGGAGAATAAATAAAATTTGATATCTCGATTATTTATGAATGTATATTGATGAAACTTGGTATGTGGCTTCACGTAGTACTGGTATATTTGCTATTTGCACAAACAATTGATTTTTTGTTGATTGTCCCACTAGCATCAAACCTGCATGCATACTCAGTCCTAATGTTATTCTTATGGAGAATAAGTAAAGTTTTATATCTCCCTTAATTATGAACACAAATTAATAAAACTTAATATGTAGCTTCACCTGGTTGAGTTATATTGATAATTGCATAAAAACACATATTTTGTGTTCTTTATTGCAGCAAACCAGCGTACTCAGCCCTAATGTTATTCTTATGAGAATAAATAAAATGCTATAGATCACTTATTAATTGATGTATTTTTATGAAACTTGGTAAGTGGTTTTATGTGATAGTGAGAAACATATGCATGCATTGGAAATTTGCTGAGTACGCAGGTTTGCTGCGACGGGGGTATTTTGTATTCGTGAAGTTAATTATTTACAATGATTTGAATATATTTTTATATACTTACTCAAGATAATTATGTGCAAACATATATCTACAAATTGAAATGATTCGACTGCAAAAGCTTTTACATTGAGCAAGCAGGGAGTTAATTTAAATCTAGATTCCGTGAGCATGTACAAGCTATAAAAACTAACAACACAACCAAAATGAAATAAAATTTTGCAAAACATTTACGTAGTCTTAATCATAGTTATATAGGTCTAGAGGAAAATCTTGAAGTTATTGAGCTTTCAAATAAAAGCACGAAAATGGATTCAAAAGAGGGGTTTTATATTATTCACACTACAAAGAGATCCCTCAAATCATACTGAACAGTTATTTAACATGAAATGATCACATTATTGAAAAAATAGTAATATATATGAATAGTAAGTCAAATAAAACAAAAGAAATAATATAACTATATCAACATAAATTGGTTTCACCACCAACTAGCTCAAATTTTAGAATTTGAACAGAATAATTAAGAATTATTTTAATAATTTAACAAAACTTTTGTTAGTATTAGGTTAGGTAAAATTAGCTCGACAGGCCTTAGGTTGAAACATGTCGCTAAAATATTTAAACAAGGCTACTCAGGTACTTATTTATGACATAAATATATATATATATATATATATATATAAACATGTATATATATATGTGTGTATAAAACATGAAAATAACCATGAGTACCCTGTTAAAAACATTGTTGATTATATTTTCACTACATATAATTAAAAAAAATTTTTACAGGGTTTTCATGGTTATTAGTGAATTTCCTGTGGAAAAGTGAACTATTAGCATCACCCGCGCGGTGAAAATTAAGCTCGCGACCACCATAGAAGTTCCTAACATAGACCCCCATAGACCCCCTGAACACGTTTTGGAGGGTCGTTCAAAATTATATATATCTACTTATATAAAGCTAGACGGGTTCACTCACTCACTCACTCACTGACATAAACTATGAGGCACTTCCCGTAATCCAATCCCCCTTGACCCCACACTTGAATTAAAGCTCTTGACGAGAAACTCCCAGAAAAGTTACCAAAAGTTAACATTTTTGAGTTTTGGGGGCATTTTTGGGGCGGGGAAAATTCCTCTTTTTCAATTTTTACACTTTGAACGCGTTTTGTACGGAAACGGTAAGAGATGGCAAAAAATGTTAAAAACAGAAATTGTAGAAAACTTAATTTCCAACTAGCAATTTTTCGTCAGATTTAAGATCCGATCATCCGTTTAGCCGCTATTCATCGGAGAAAAAGTAATTTTTAGTATTTTGGCCCATTTAAATGCGTAGAGTTTTGGAATGTCGTTTAATGACAGCACACTATCTTTGGCTAATACCACATGTTTGTATCGGCTGATTTAAAAAAATCGCCCGAGTAGGCGATACTAATTTGCTCACATGAAGTTTATATAAATCAGCTGTTACAAAACAAGGTGAGCACATTATCGCCTACAATGGAGGTCCAATATCGCGAATATCGTTTCTTACGATATTGGAAAATGTAATCAACCGATTATTTGTTCTATCGAATGAATTTAGCCCAGTAGCCCAATGGATATGTTGTCAGATGACTCAAGATCATGTGGTCACGGGTTTGAATCCTACTTTTGATGCTTACTTTTTGTGGCTGTAATTTATTTCTGTTTAATTTGACTTTTTTGGTTTTACAAATTCATTTATTTGTAATTATGTTGCACAACGAAGCCACTATACATCGCCCTGCGGATTTAGGTTAGGTTAGGTTACTATAATTTTGTCGTGAACTGAAGTTTAATTTGATGTTTTTTTACACGTAAATCCATTTGTAGAATTCCAATTTAACATTTTAGTTACACAACTTTTTATTTATATCTGATTGACTTCGATTGAGTGAGCAATTTATATTTCGCTTTTATTCACCTCGAAACAACCATCGTAGTCGAGAGTTCATTTTTTCGATAAAATTAACAAGCAGCCGGTTGGTCAAATGTTTCGATATCGAACCAATATGGGACCGAATGTGTAGGTTTTAATGTGGTCACCAAAGGTAATTTTTGTGTAGTTTTTCTTTGGTTAATGAACTACAATAGTTGAGTTTGATTTATACTTGAGTTGACTGAGCAAAACAAGTGAGCGAAGCGAACTACAAAAGGGGGTTTGGGGGCGAAGCCCCCAACGGCGATAAGCCTTGTATATATATATATATATATATATATATATATATATATATATATAAATAATCAAATGAAACTTTTTTTTAACTGAGTACCCTTAAGCAATTTCTTTATTTTTATTTTTAAGACTACATGTTTCAGGACATAAGCCCATCATCATGGTAACCTAGTTTTACGATATTAAAAATATTACAAAAACAGACATATGAGGAAATTACTTAGCAGATGTTTCACTTTGATGAAAAAGTTTTCTATCTATCTATTCTCATTTTCCTTAGCTTTTCAAATATTGGATTACTTGTATTAATTTGAGTATTTAGTAATTCCTGAGGCATTTCTTTGTGAGCGACAAAGATATTCAATTCTTCTGCTTTCATTTTCTCACCTTTGCACATATAGTTTATTATCTTTAAATTCTCGTCTATGCTCTTATAACTATGGCTTGTTATCAGGAGATGCTCAGCAAAATTGGATTTCATTGAGGTTTTGTTACTGCTTCTTAGTGCTTGTATATGTTCCTTAAACCTTGACTGAAATGATCTACCTGTCTGTCCTATGTAAAATTTGTTACAATCTGAGCATTGAATTTTGTAAAGTCCGGATTGAGTATAATCATTCTTTCTTCTGGAATCTTTTTTGAGAATATTTGTCAATCATTTTAAATTTGTTGTTTCGAGTGGTACAGCTTAATGTTAAGTCGGTTCTTTCAAACGTGTTGCGAATAGCTTTATTTATCTTAGTATTTTATGGAACCTTTATAAAACGTTTCTGATGGTTTTCGTTTGATGTGTTGATGTTTCTAGCTTTTTCTTTTTGATGTTACTAATCATTTTATCAAAAATTTCATGTTTGTAACCGTTCTTTTGTGCTAGGTATTTAATCACGTTTCTTTCTTTATTATATTCATTCTTATTAAGAGGCACATTTAATAATCGATTCACCATTGAGCGTAATCCAGCCATTTTATACTTCCACGGGTGATTTGACGCTGAAGGAATTAATAGGTCTGTTTGAGTGGCTTTCCTATACATATTAAAGTTGTGGTGATTATTTTGGTTAGAAATAGTCAGATCTAAGAAATTTATACTATCTTTTTGTACTTCTTTTGTGAATTGGATTCTTTGTGATAGTGAATTAAGGAAAGTCAAAAGTTTGTGACCCTCAGTTTCGTTACCTTGAAATAGACAAAGTACATCATCGACGTATCTATACCAATATATAATCTTGTTCATTGAAGGGTTTGATTCGTTTAATATTTTATTGGTTTCTAGATGATGTATGTAGATATCAGAAAGTAGTCCTGAGAGAGGTGATCCCATTGCCAATCCATCTTCTTGTTGGTAAGAGGTCAACTTGAATTCAAAATAGTTTTGATTGGTGCATATTTTCGTGAGTTTAATTAAATCCTTAATGCTCTTATAACTAAGTGTGTTATTTTTCTTTAGATCTTCTTCTAATATTCTGACTGTTTCATCAGGAGGAATGTTCTTGTACATGTCTTTTATATCGAATGATATGAATATGCAATCATCTGGAATATTTATATCTTTGATTTGGTTAACTAGATCTACAGTGCTTTTTACTGAGTAATTATTTTCCCATATTAAGCTATTCTTAAATTTATTGTTTAAAAACTTACATAGGATGTAAGTTGGAGCTGTTTGAAAGTTAACTACGGGCCTCATCGGAATATCAGGCTTGTGGGTTTTAGGTTGTCCTTTAAGCTTTGGGGCTCTTGGATTTATAACTTTAAGTTGATATTGTTCATCTTTCGGTATCGTTATGCAGCTCGTTATTATACTATTAGTTTTCTTTGAAAATTCTTTTGTTGGATCTTTTGATAGTATTTTTAAACTGTTATTATCGATAAATTGTTGTACTTTGTTCTCGTAGTCTTCTTTATTGATAATAACTGTAGTACCTCCTTTGTCTGCTTTACAAATTATTGCATCATTATCTTTTAATTTATTTGCTATTGAATTTATAAGTTTCATATCTTGGATTGATTTGTTAACAATGGATGGTTTCTTTATTTCCAATTTTATATTGTTGAGTTCATGAATAAATGCATGTTTTAAGGGTTCTTGCATTTCTTTTGCAGCGTTTTTGATAGAAACATCAATGTTAATGAGATCATCTTGTATGATATAATTGTTGTGGTCAAGGTTGATGTTATATTTCAGAGATTTTTCCAACATAATATTTTCATCATTGTTTAATTCGATATTTGATAAATTTTTAACTTTCGGGTAGAATTGTGGTATATTTTCTAGGTTGTCAATCTTAAATTCATTTCCTTGATTAGCTAAAAGTTTCTTAATTTTCTTTTTCTGGGTTTCTTTTTTCTGTTTATTATTGGATCAATCCAGTCTTCGATATAATTTTCAATTTCTTCAACACTTTCTTGATGGTATTGGGATATTATATTTCTATGAATTTCTTCTTTTTCTTTCTTAACATGTTCTAGTTTTTCATACAAACTGTTGATTTCTTCTTTAATCCAAATCTTTTTTGCTACTTCCAATGTTTTTAGTGCAGCTTTTGATTTGCATTTTGTATGTAATTGGACATAATTTGGTATGATATTACTTGACAAGCATTTCTTATTAAATTTAATACCTTCACTGATGCTTACTGTCTTCAGCATTAGGTATTTGTACTTATGAATGTTAGTTTGGTTGTTAGCCATTTTGATATTTATATTGCATTCATTTTTTAGGGCTACTAATATAATAATAATCAAATGAAACATTTTTTTTAACTGTGTACCCTTAAGGAATTTCTTTATTTTTATTTTTAAGACTACATGTTTCGGGACAAAAGCCCATCATCATGGTCAACAAATACCTAACCTAGTTTTACGATATTAAAAATATTACAAAAACAGACATATGAGGAAATTACTTAGCAGATGTTTCACTTTGATGAAAAAGTTTTCTATCTATCTATTCTCATTTTCCTTAGCTTTTCAAATATTGGATTACTTGTATTAATTTGAGTATTTAGTAATTCCTGAGGCATTTCTTTGTGAGTGACAAAGATATTCAATTCTTCTGCTGAGTTCATTTTCTCACCTTTGCACATATAGTTTATTATCTTTAAATTCTCGTCTATGCTCTTATAACTATGGTTTGTTGTCAGGAGATGCTCAGCAAAATTGGATTTCATTGAGGTTTTGTTACTGCTTCTTAGTGCTTGTATATGTTCCTTAAACCTTGACTGAAATGATCTACCTGTCTGTCCTATGTAAAATTTGTTACAATCTGAGCATTGAATTTTGTAAAGTCCGGATTGAGTATAATCATTCTTTCTTCTGGAATCTTTTTTGAGAATATTTGTCAATCATTTTAAATTTGTTGTTTCGAGTGGTACAGCTTAATGTTAAGTCGGTTCTTTCAAACGTGTTGCGAATAGCTTTATTTATCTTAGTATTTTATGGAACCTTTATAAAACGTTTCTGATGGTTTTCGTTTGATGTGTTGATGTTTCTAGCTTTTTCTTTTTGATGTTACTAATCATTTTATCAAAAATTTCATGTTTGTAACCGTTCTTTTGTGCTAGGTATTTAATCACGTTTCTTTCTTTATTATATTCATTCTTATTAAGAGGCACATTTAATAATCGATTCACCATTGAGCGTAATCCAGCCATTTTATACTTCCACGGGTGATTTGACGCTGAAGGAATTAATAGGTCTGTTTGAGTGGCTTTCCTATACATATTAAAGTTGTGGTGATTATTTTGGTTAGAAATAGTCAGATCTAAGAAATTTATACTATCTTTTTGTACTTCTTTTGTGAATTGGATTCTTTGTGATAGTGAATTAAGGAAAGTCAAAAGTTTGTGACCCTCAGTTTCGTTACCTTGAAATAGACAAAGTACATCATCGACGTATCTATACCAATATATAATCTTGTTCATTGAAGGGTTTGATTCGTTTAATATTTTATTGGTTTCTAGATGATGTATGTAGATATCAGAAAGTAGTCCTGAGAGAGGTGATCCCATTGCCAATCCATCTTCTTGTTGGTAAGAGGTCAACTTGAATTCAAAATAGTTTTGATTGGTGCATATTTTCGTGAGTTTAATTAAATCCTTAATGCTCTTATAACTAAGTGTGTTATTTTTCTTTAGATCTTCTTCTAATATTCTGACTGTTTCATCAGGAGGAATGTTCTTGTACATGTCTTTTATATCGAATGATATGAATATGCAATCATCTGGAATATTTATATCTTTGATTTGGTTAACTAGATCTACAGTGCTTTTTACTGAGTAATTATTTTCCCATATTAAGCTATTCTTAAATTTATTGTTTAAAAACTTACATAGGATGTAAGTTGGAGCTTTTTGAAAGTTAACTACGGGCCTCATCGGAATATCAGGCTTGTGGGTTTTAGGTTGTCCTTTAAGCTTTGGGGCTCTTGGATTTATAACTTTAAGTTGATATTGTTCATCTTTCGGTATCGTTATGCAGCTCGTTATTATACTATTAGTTTTCTTTGAAAATTCTTTTGTTGGATCTTTTGATAGTATATTTAATCTGTTATTATCGATAAATTGTTGTACTTTGTTCTCGTAGTCTTCTTTATTGATAATAACTGTAGTACCTCCTTTGTCTGCTTTACAAATTATTGCATCATTATCTTTTAATTTATTTGTTATTGAATTTATAAGTTTCATATCTTGGATTGATTTGTTAACAATGGATGGTTTCTTTATTTCCAATTTTATATTGTTGAGTTCATGAATAAATGCATGTTTTAAGGGTTCTTGCATTTCTTTTGCAGCGTTTTTGATAGAAACATCAATGTTAATGAGATCATCTTGTATGATATAATTGTTGTGGTCAAGGTTGATGTTATATTTCAGAGATTTTTCCAACATAATATTTTCATCATTGTTTAATTCGATATTTGATAAATTTTTAACTTTCGGGTAGAATTGTGGTATATTTTCTAGGTTGTCAATCTTAAATTCATTTCCTTGATTAGCTAAAAGTTTCTTAATTTTCTTTTTCTGGGTTTCTTTTTTCTGTTTATTATTGGATCAATCCAGTCTTCGATATAATTTTCAATTTCTTCAACACTTTCTTGATGGTATTGGGATATTATATTTCTATGAATTTCTTCTTTTTCTTTCTTAACATGTTCTAGTTTTTCATACAAACTGTTGATTTCTTCTTTAATCCAAATCTTTTTTGCTACTTCCAATGTTTTTAGTGCAGCTTTTGATTTGCATTTTGTATGTAATTGGACATAATTTGGTATGATATTATTTGACAAGCATTTCTTATTAAATTTAATACCTTCACTGATGCTTACTGTCTTCAGCATTAGGTATTTGTACTTATGAATGTTAGTTTGGTTGTTAGCCATTTTGATATTTATATTGCATTCATTTTTTAGGGCTACTAATATAATAATAATCAAATGAAACATTTTTTTTAACTGTGTACCCTTAAGGAATTTCTTTATTTTTATTTTTAAGACTACATGTTTCGGGACAAAAGCCCATCATCATGGTCAACAAATACCTAACTTAGTTTTACGATATTAAAAATATTACAAAAACAGACATATGAGGAAATTACTTAGCAGATGTTTCACTTTGATGAAAAAGTTTTCTATCTATCTATTCTCATTTTCCTTAGCTTTTCAAATATTGGATTACTTGTATTAATTTGAGTATTTAGTAATTCCTGAGGCATTTCTTTGTGAGCGACAAAGATATTCAATTCTTCTGCTTTCATTTTCTCACCTTTGCACATATAGTTTATTATCTTTAAATTCTCGTCTATGCTCTTATAACTATGGCTTGTTATCAGGAGATGCTCAGCAAAATTTGATTTCATTGAGGTTTTGTTATTGCTTCTTAGTGCTTGTATATGTTCCTTAAAACTTAATATATATGTGTATGCACTCTGGTGGTCGCATTTTTGTCCGATTTACTTAAAATTTGGTAGGGATGTTCCTTTCTATAATCGGTTGGACAGGTTCGTTGGGCAAAACAATTGGAAAACTCTAAACCCCTTTTTTGGGGATTATTGTTTCAAATTTCGGGTTTTTGGGCCATAAAAGGGTCAGAAAAGCCCTGGACGTAAAATTAATGTTTATGTTAAAATGGGAATTAGTGAAGCGAAAGTTTTAAGCCCTCTCTCGTAATTTTAGCATACATATTTACCTAGTTATTAAAGAAAATGTATATCGGATAAACACAGTACGTTGTCTTATGGGGTTTTTATATTAGAAAAGCATGTTATTCATTTGTTGGTGTAATTGTATCATCCCCAGGAACCTCGAACCTAAATTTAAGCCTGATTGCACCTTCTACTAAACTTATAATGAGCTAAATTGTATTCCTAGCATTGAAGGTAAATGAAACCAGGAGCATCAGAACAGCCAAAAAATCAATGTTTTCAGATTTCAATAAAATTGGAAAAAATGTATATATTTACACTGGTTTTGAGTTTTAAAAGTTGTGTATGTGTAAATTCACTTCTCTCACGTCAGCGTGCTGCGTGAGAACTCGTTTTCATGTTTTTAGCGAATTTCACCTATAGGGAAGAAGCTATTACCGTAGGTGGCATGGTAACACTTAAGCCCGAGACCAAGATATCTTTTCATTCTGAGGCCCCAAGATTCCAAAAACTCCATTCGTTCAAATGCTGTATATATGTTTATATATGTATATATTTATATATTCATATATTCATATATTTATATATTTATATATTTTTATATTTATATATTTATTTGTGTGCCCGTAAACACGATAATTCTCGTAAAAAAGGTCCGATCTTGATGATATGTGGTACAGATGTGTAAAGTAGCATTTATTTGAACGAGTTCGAAAACCAGATGAATCGCGACATCCGAAGGAAGGTTTTTGGAGGGTTTTGTACCCCAACAATGTTTTTTTCGTTTGGGTTCCCACATATAATTTTTATTTAAATTAAACATTTAGCTATACCATTAAATTCAGCTTTAAAAAATTGTTATTTTGATCATTGCTCTACGTTAATTGGTTACTTAGATATTGCAAGTGCTAAACGCAGTACGTTGTCTAATACGTTGTCTAATGCTATTCTTATGGAGACAAATAAATTTTATATCTCGCTTATTTATGAATATAAACTGACGAAACCTGGTTTATGGCTTTATCTGGTTGTGGTTTGTTCTTTTTTGCACAAAAAACAAAATTTTCATTTATGGTTGCCGTAGCAGCAAACCTAGGTACTCGGTCCCCATGTTGTTCTTATGGAAAATAATTAAAATGTTATATATCGATTATTTATAAAAATATATGAATGAAACTTGGTATGTGACTTTACTTAGATTAGTTCTATTGAAATTTGCATAAAAACCCATTACTTCGTGTTCCATGTTGCAGCAAACCTGCGGACTCATTCCTAATGTTATTCTTATGGAGAGTAATTAAATTTATATTTATCGCTTATTTGTGAATATATTTATATCATAGTTGCCCTTTACCGTGAATTTAATTCTCTAATATATATATATATATATATATATATATATATTTAATTTTGAGCGAATGGTGTGTTTGGCATCTAGGGGCCTCAAAACGAGTTATTATGGTCTCGGGCTTAAGTCCATCTACGGTAATAGCTTCTTCCCTAGGGGAAGTTTGCTAAAAGCAACTGTAACATATTAATATTAAATATTAAACCATTTTACTGTAACCTTTAGTGATCCCAATTTGTTTAAGACCTTGTCTCGTTTAACGAAAGTTTTTTTTTATTTTGTATTTTTCAGTTTGGCCGAACGGAGTTAAAACAAAAGAAAAAGATTTTCAATTAAAAGGAGGCTATATAGTTGGGGAACGAGGATGGGAGCTTCATTCCATATGGTTAACGAGAAAAACCTACCGGAGGAGATCTCAAAATATAACCTACACATTGCGTTGTTGGAAGTCCACGAATTTTGCGAACCGTGAAACAGTATATAAGCTCGCAGTATACGGGTTTGATGAGGAAGTGTTGATGGAGATCAACATCCAACCTGTGAAGTGCAACGAGGAAAATGTTGATGAATACGTCGGAGTTTTAGAACCACAGAATGGTGCCCACAGGATAATTGTGGTAGGGCCAAAAACATGTGAACAGTACGATATACGTGATGCGGCACAAGGCTCTAAGCCAAATAAATGCCCCTTTTGCCTTCCTATAAAAGTCTGGAAAAAGGTAATTTGTAAGGTAATTTGTTTTTAGTTTAATAATACTGCATAATTATTCTCTCTACGATCATCAATGCAAATGTTTGAATAGAGAAGGAATATTTTCCCAATTGATTATGAAAATAATTTATTATTGTGTTAGAATATTTTTAGATACAGTGTTTTTCCATTACAATTTTTTACTTAAAAGGCTTGTTGGAATATATAGAAAAATATCAAATACAACAATTTTAGTCTAATTTAAATATTTCAATAGTAATCAGTTTAAATTTATCACTAAATGTTACAAACTTCAAAATCATGTTTTTTACTTTCTCCCCCTATACATAGTATATGGAGAAAGTATTGTTTTCGTAAAAATTTTCGAATTTGAGTTGTTAGTGGAAATATTCGTTTTGGTGCTCCCTGAACCCAAAAAAGTGGTTTTTACGTGATGTCTGTCTGTGTGTGTGTGTGTGTGTGTGTGTGTGTGTGTGTGTGTGTGTGTGTGTGTGTGTGTGTGTGTGTGTGTGTGTGTGTGTGTCTGTGTGGATGTTTACAGAGCTAGAGCCCTAACCTATGGGCCGATTTTTATGAAATTTGGTATGTAGGTACTAATCCACGATATCTCCAGGTATTTTTTTCATTTTTTTGGATTTTTGATTTTTAAGGGTAATTATCCCCCAAAAACCGCCAAAAAACATGAAAAATCCAAATTTCTCAAAAACGGCTCTAATGATTTTGATTAAACTTTCGTGGTTTGTAGAACTTTAGGTTTGCAACAAAATGACACCACCCGCATTTCTTGAAAAATTCGGGTTCAGAAATTACAGGACTTAAAGCATCCAAAATTCAATTTTTTGGATTTTTTATAAAAAATCATAAATGTTAAAAAAGATTACTATTCACCATTAAAAAGAGCTCAAAAAACTAAATAAATTAGTATATTAAATTACTATTCTACGATTGCTAGTTACGGAGAAAATTGAAATTTTCATTTAGCGGTAAACACAGTACGTTGTCCAATGTTATTCTTATGGGGAATACAAATATAACTATTTCTCTCTTATTTACTGATCAATTTCATTAAAATTTGATATGCAGGTCAAGTTAGCATTGACCAACAGATGATGTTCGAAATGTGTTGCTATTTAACCCTGGGGGGGCAAGGGGGCATTTCCCCTCTCAAAACCACTGTGTGTAGCAACGGACTCTATAGTGCCTCCCAAAAAGGGATTTGGGTGGATATTTCTGAAAACAACTATTTTAGACAATTTTCTGTACATTTATCTATACTTCATATTCTATATTTAGTAAATAACAAATATTTTTGTCATTCAAGTTTGGCTAAAAGGGAGAAAGTATGTGTCAGTTTCCTGATACCGTTTATTTTTAAATTAGGTTACCTAATAACATAACCTAATTCCAACACCCTTCAACTTTCATACCATCACTTGAATAAATCTAAAAATAAAAATAAAAAAATAAGTAGGTAGGTAGGTAGCTAATAACGGTAAAGGTTATTAATTATTTGCAATTAAAATTGTCTTGAGACTACTTTTGTGAAAATAATTGATTTGGTTATGTAGAAAATAACTTAAGCTTCAAAACGTTGTATAAATCAATATGGTTTAGAGAAGGGAAATGTAGTACAGGCTATAACAAAAGTGGGAGCGCTAAACTAGATTTGGTTGTTTGGTGCATGAAATAGTGCTGTAAAAATAAGTAAAAGATTAGCACAGCCTAGGATTTTGATTCAGTTGTTGTTCTTTACTTCCTGTATGTATTAATCCTTCCTGTATGTATTACTTCCTTAGGGGTATGCTTAATCTATGGTATAACATCCTAAAATTTATGATATAATAGGGCCGCCATCTTGGAAAATGGCGCCCATTTTTCCCTTTTTTGCTTATTACTCTTTTACTACTGATGATAGGAGAGAAATGTTACTAACAAATAATGTTTCAAAACAACAGGTGTACAATTTTGTTTATTATCGATTTGGCTCCAAACATGACGGTTTTCGAGTTATTCATGATTTAAAGTTTTAAAGATATACAGAGGGTGAGTCAGACATCACGTCCAGCATGTATAACAGAAGAACGGCTTAGTCTAAAGACATCAAATACAATATTCTGTACTAAATCGCGTATAGGAAATGTATTAAAAATATTCCTTTTAAAGTTTATATACATCAGGGTGCTCAAAAACGAAGGTCACGCGTTCGAACCTCCGAATATTCTTGTTTGAACCTAAGGCGAATTATACATAACTTTAAAGATCTCGTCAAAATAAACATTTTGGGGGAAACATAATCCACTTATCTTTATCCGTTTCAAAATGGCGGCTATTTTTGTTAAAAAAGTTGACATTTATGGAATACCCTGTATTTTCCAAACCAATAAATATATCTTTTTTAAGATTGAAATTTCTTACTCGAAATACACTATACTCTACTCTGATATGATACATGACAGTTGTTATAGAAAAAAATTACTAATTTAATAACATTTATTTTTAATATTGTTATAAGGCCAAAATTATATAAAAATAAAATTAAATCAAATTAAAATTAATTAAATTATATTAAATTTTGACATAAATTATTTAAGTCAAATAGTACTGAATGGCAAAAATATTACAATCGTTAAGGTTTTGCAAACCCTAGCAACTTTATAATTTACGAGGTTTGTGTAATTCAATAAGTTGCTAGGATTTGTAAAACCTTGACAGTTAATTGTATGCTTGTTGCCAAATGCTACCATAAGACTTTTTAAATTTAGATTCAAAACAATATCAAATACCCCCGTCGCAGCAAACCTGCATACTCAGCGAATTTCCAATGCATAATATATGTATTAATACCGTTACCGCCACAATAATGTAAAATTGACATTATGATATACCGCACCCTCTCCCTTTACGGCGGGGGATAACACAACGGACGTTGGTGGCCCCTAGAGTGTCTCCGGTGCTACGAGATGATATTCAGCATCAGGTTGTAAAATTAATTCACTTAGTTCACTTATTTTTCATGTCCAATATGCCCTGGCATTTAGATGGATGTGTCAAAACTGCCTGCCTGATTGTGAGGGATTTTTGGTACTAATACTTTTTCGCTTTGCTCGGAATGACTCAGCCTATGGGTTCGGAAATCCAGGGGTCGTAATTCAACTCGATGTACTTGTTTCAAAATTGTGAAAACAAATCCCTCGCATAGGGCAGCTCAGAATGGAGGTTTCGAAATCAAATTTCGTCAAATGTGTATCATCATCGCTACCCTATACTGAATTAAATTTTGAATTCTCAAAAGTCGGGACGTATAAATTGCTTAGCACCTCTTTCGCTAGCTTCAACCCTGAAACCACAATAAATTTGTCCGCCAGAATTAGGATGGATAGCCTACACGGCTAATTAGGATGCTGAATACCCTTCTAGCAATCTAGGTTAGGGTTTGACGGGTCGTAGGGATGTACGGTACGCCCAAAATATCAATGTCGCTAAACCCTGGATCGCTATCCTAAAACCTGTAAAAACCAAGAAAACGTGTGGCCGGTATTAGAATAGATAGATTGTACGGCTAAATAAGATTTCAGGCGATTACGGCTAAGCTGAGAATACTTCTAGCAACCCGGATGGGTGTGGACTGGTCGTAAGGAACGTTTGATACACCTAAAGTAACGCCAACAAATACCTCAATCGCTATCCTAAAACCTATGAAACCCAAGAAAGCAGTGGCCGGTATTAGGATTGACAAGGATAGGTTTGGACGGGTCGTAAGGAACGTTTAATACGCTCAGAATGTGTTCAAATATCTATAAAAACCCCAATCGCTCTCCTAAAACCTATAAAACCAAGAAAACGGGTGTCCGGTATTTAGCCTGCACGGCTAAATGGGATGCTGAATGTACTTCTAGAAACCAGGATAGGTGTGCACGGGTCGTAGGGAACATTTAAAACGCTCAAAAAATGTCAAATGTCAATAAACAAACCCATAAAAACCAATAAAACGGATGGTTAATAGGCCCAAAATATTACCAGTATCGATAAACGCCTTGATTTCTATCCTAAAGCATATATAAGCCGAGACAACGGGTGGCCACTGTTAGAATAGATAGCCTGTACGGCTAACTGGGATGCTGAATATCCTTCTAGCAACCAGTTTAGGTGAGGATGGGTCAGGATAGCATATTACTCCCAAATATTAATTCCCCGCATAATACCTCGATCACTATCCTAAAACCTATAAAAACCCAAAGAACGGGTAGCCGGTATTAGGATAGATAAACCTATAGGCCCTACGGCTAATCGGGATTCTGAATATGCTTCTAGCAACCAGGATAAGGTGTGATAGGTTGAGAGGGTCATAGTATACTTTGGAGATAAGTCACGCAATATAATATTGCCTTTATCTAGGCTAAGATTTTTTGCTGTTCGATTTGGGTTTTAATAAGAATCTGATCGGTTGTACTAGCTAAATCAAAGTTCTTGGGATTTGCTGTTGCCAAAACTATCGTTCTATCAGAGGCTAAGCAAATTTCGAACAGCTCCGTTTTATGACCGTTATTAGGTCTAACACGTTATGAGCGTTGAAACGCAAAAGTGTAATAACAAGTACAGGAATACTATTGTCACCAATAAATTACTACAAAGCTCTTAATATGAGTATGAATAATGGATCACCTGATATAGGCTGTATATAAATACCAGAACTAGTATACAACATAACCTCAATTGCAATAATACATATTAAGCAATTTATTAACAGTGTAGCAATCAAGCAATATATAATCAGTAAATAAATCAGCAGTGCAATAGCCTAGGGCGATCAGTACATCTATAAAGCTCTCAATCAATTGCTATTAATATAAAATAATAGCCTTACATCACTACAATGAAATGATCATGAAAGGTTATCTAGTTCAAAGTTTCCTTTCAAAACTGTTATAAATCTTCTAATTTTACCAAGTCGGCAATGACATTTTATTCCGATAGACAAATTATATACTTTACACTTTTAATTGTTTCACTCAAAATAATATTCAGATAATAATATTATAAATGGCTCTAAAGCCTGATGATATTTAAAATACTGTACTCATATCACAATGTAAGAATCAACTCGGTAAATTAAAATACAGTAGTTACTTCGGGAAACGAGTTGTTCAGACGCAAATCACAAGCAAACTGGGGCGGCGGCACGGTGGCACGCTTGGTTTTGATACCTGTCTCAGCCTGTCATGCGCAGAAACCCGTTGGATGGAGACACGGCGGCGGCAACATCGGGGCTCGCGCTAACTGCCTTGGCCTTGGTGGATGTTAGAACCTAACCTCTAAACTAAAGTTCTGCCACTTGAGGCTAATAGCGATGATGGAAATTAAATAAAACTAACTCTTTGGAGAAATCAAATTCAATCTTTCTTAATAAAATCAAGAAAACTGGGGAGTAAAATTTGAACCCTTACAGGATTAGGTCACGGGTAGGATATTGTTAAAGGATAAATTCTTAAAAGGCGAAGCAGAGATAAAAAATAAATAAAGTTAATAAACTACTAGGCTAATAATCAAGCTTTACTTACGAAACATACGAATTTCAACATATTGGGCGATTCAAAAAAGTATCTCTCTATTTAAATTAGTTAGATCTGATTGAATTTGATTTAGTTATCAAATGTGTTTTTACTACTTACCAGAATACTCTGAGTAGGCCTGGTTTAAAGTATCAAATCCATTTTTTTTACATGGATAGGATTAAACGTGCTACTATTATTTCCACTTATATGTAGTCAGAGTTCCTTTTAAATAGTAACTCGTTGTGTGCAAATTATTTGCCAGTGCTAACGGTACTTTTGTTTTCAGGAATGGCCGCAAAGAAGCATTACTGGAGAATATAAATACCAAATTGTGCCACAACCATACATTAATTGCTAATGAAATTGGTAGTAATTTTCTTTACTTCAAGTTTATTATTTTGTTAATCTGAAAACTAGTGATTTCTAGGTCTTACATTTTACATTGAATATGTAACATGTTAGCAGCCAACTAAAAATATTTTTAGATAAAAGGCGTTATTAATTTACCCTCACTTTCCTTTTTAATTCTTTTTGTTTTTTTGACGTAATTAAAAACTCCTCCATTAATCGGTAACTACGTTGTTTAGTACATGTGGTACAGCAGTAGGTATAAAGAATCTGAAGGAGTTCAGTTATCTACATTAAAATTAATGTAAAACATCCTCAGAAGATAGTAGCACAAAAAATCATAAAATGTTTTCTTGGTTCATCAAGGCTATTGATGTTAGATATCAACACTTTTATGTTTCATAAAAAACTTAAACAAAACATTTGTTTCATAAAAACTATTCCAATAAAATTTCAAGTATATTTAATACCAGACTTACCTTAAATTTGAGTCTAGGTTAATTTATGCCGGAAAAATGTACTGATATCATACATCTTAACTGCATGATGAACCAACAGAATATTATTGTGCAAGTTGAAGGACTTTTTATTGATAATTTAACACTACAATTATTTTTATACGCAACAAATATAATATTAACGAATATTTTTAAACCTACTCCATCCGATCCGTCCCACGGCTATTACACAATACACAGGATAACACAAAAATGCATAGCGTGCTAAGCAGAACCTGATTCCACATACAAAAACAAGTCGAAAATCTATATTTACATTTTTCTGCTTAGTTTGCTCGTAATCCACAATTTTTTTTATAATTAATAATTAAAAATCCCTTGGAGATATTTTTATGAAACTTGGCTTAAACTTTAAGTTTTTTTTATTAAACTTGTCAAATTTCAAAATGGCGATGATTTAAACATTTCAAAGTCAAATTCCATGTACACTAGCAGCTAAAACAAAATTTTACAAAACATCAAATTTAAAGCAGTTTTTAATACAAATCCAATGACCCATTGATTGTAAAAAGAATCGGTTACTAAATCAAAAAGTGTTGGTAAGTTTTAATAATAAATATCACAATGGCGAAAATTTAAAAATGCCAAAGTTATATTCCGTAATACATTTGACCTACTAATTACAAGTCCTTTAAATTTAATGTCTCTAAACATTTAGTTTCAGTTGCTAGTTTTCACAAAATTTAAATTGGAAATTTGTAAATGGCCCTTTTTGAAATTAATTATTAAAAATTACCAAAACCTTTTTATTTATCAACCGATTTTTACAATCAAAGTGTCGTTGGATTTGGATTAGAAAGTGCTTTAAAACTGTTGTTCTATAGTACTTTGTTTTAGCTGCTAGTTGTCATGGAATTTGATTTTGAAAACTTTAAAAGGCCGCCATTATGAAATTTGATAAGTTTGATAAAATATTTCTATGAAATATGTTAATACAGTAAAAAAAACTTAATGTTTATACCAAGTTTCATAAAAATATCTCTAAGGGTATACGGCTAAACTAAGCCGAAATCAAACAAATGTTACTATACATTTTCGACTTGTTTTTAGCGGATTTCCCCTATAGGGAAGAAGCTATTCCCGTAGGTCTCATGGTAAGACTTTAGCCCGAGACCATGATAACTTTTTGTTTTAAGGTCCCCAGATGCCAAAAACACTATTCGTTCAAATTTATATATGTATATATATATATATATGTGTGTGTATGTGTGTGTGTGTGTGTGTGTGTGTGTGTGTGTGTGTCCGTTAACACGATAACTTGAGTAAAAAACGTCCGATTTTGATGAAATTTGGCTTAAATGTGTAAAATGACATTCATGACTTTAAGTTCGAAAACCAGAAAAATCTGACCATGGGAAGAGGGGTTTAGGGGGGTTTTAAATTTTCCAAAATCAGTTTTTTGCATTATTCACCCTAACATTTTTTAAAAGCTTAATTTTGGTTTTGACCATGTTATAGAGCTTAAAAAAGCAAATAATATAGTATTTTGAATTATTAACCTAGGTTAAGTGGTTGCGGAGAAAATCCAAAAAACATACTCATAAAATCGCCCATGTTAATCTTATGGGAAAAAGGTTTTTGGCTTTTCCTCAGTTTATTTTAATGTAAACTTCACATTTGCTTTTACCAATCTATTCAGTTCCACAAAACAATCATTTTGGTGTTTAAATTGTGATTCTATGCCGTTTAATTAATAATTAAATTTAACAACGTTTAACAATAATTAATATTATGTTCAACTTCTAGTGGATGAGACTGAAATCACTTGTGTAGATTCTGTGGTCTTCCTTGGGCTGAAACTTGATGCAAATTTGAAGTTTTACAATCACGTAAATAAATTCATAGGAACGCTTAGTTCTTGTTTGTTTGCCCTCCGGAAGCTGGCTCAACATGCCAACTCTGATGTTATGTTGACGCTTTATTACGGGTGTTTTTATCCACATCTGATACACGCTGTCCCAATTTGGGGCTTTGAGAGTTCAAGAACAAAGTGTATTTTTCGACTTCAGAAAAAGGCTCTCCGTATTGTGTTTCAAGTAAAAAGAAATTAATCCTGTTAATCACATTTCCGTCAGAAGAAAATCCTCACAGTTCCTAGCCTATATATATATTTCAAACTTTGGTATTTTTCAAAAGTAATTCTACTATGCTTTCGTCTTACAGATCATTCTATAACTACTCACTCCGTCCACTTTTAAATGTTCCAGTTCCAAAACACCGCCCATAATTTTTTCAGCATAACATTTCATATAACTGCACAAAGCTATTTAACTCTTTGCCTGCAGATCTTAAGGTGGAGCTCCCATTTCAAAAATTCCACAAAAACCTAAAAGAGTTCCTTGCCGATAAGGGGTATTACAGTATTCATGATTTTATTTATCCAAGGTCTTAGTTTTGTTTCTAATTAAGAATGATATAGTTATGTTAATAATAATTCTCTCATTTTGTGTTCGAGCAGGATACTTTGATTAATCAAACCTGTATTGTATGTTGACGATGCCCATGCAATGTATTTGTTTATGGCAAATACGAATCTTGAATCTTGAATCTTGAGAGTACACTCTGGCTGATTCTTTGGGCCTGCGAAACCTCGATGCCACAAAGAAAGCGTTTCCGGAAGCACCAAGCGTATTGGTGGAACGACCAGGTCACCGAGCTGCGAAGGGCCGCTTTCAGACAGAGGCGGCGGGTACACCGAGCTCAAGCTTGGGATCGATCAGATTTTGAGGCATTGAATGAAGGATAAAGGGCAGCGAGAAGATATAGCTAGAGCCATTCGTGCCAGCAAACACGATTGTTGGAGGGCAGTCTGTGAGGACGTGGACCGTGACCCCTGGGGGATGGGTTACAAAATTGTAACCCGGAGATTGGGATCGCTAGGTCCGTGCGCTTATATGGACAAGGACACCATGAAGAGCATCGTGGATACTCTGTTCCCTGCGCATCCTGTGAGGGAGTTGATTAGGGACCCAATGCAAGTCGCAACTTTCCCCGTTCGGAGAAGAAGATCTCGTTAGGGCAGCGTCTTCCCTTAAGAATCGAAAGGCACCTGTGCCAGATGGCATCCCAGCTAAGGCTATAAGAGTTGTCACTAGCAGCCAGCCACAACTCCTGCTGCTTTTGTATAATGCTCGTTTTTGCGGGAGGAGTATTCTCGGCTCGCTGAAAAGCCGTAAGAACACCCAAAACCCAAAGCCCAATAACCCAACCAAAAAGCCGTAAGAAAACCTGTACGATAAGGGACTTTCTTGTTAATAAAATTGAGGAATTAAATGACAAATCAGTCGACGTATTAAAATTTACTAAATGTGTAGGATATTAGAATTATCCTATTGTTTAGCTTTAATAAATGCTTGTTGACAAATTAGTTGTTATTTATTTTCACCTTTGTTTAACCACCGGTAAGATTTCTCGGAAGGGTATAGGTGCACAATATTGGCGAGTCAAGGGGTGGCCTCCCAAACAAGTTCCCAACTTGGGCAACTACCTGAATTTGAGTGCGCAACTTCGGTGTGCCCGCCATTTTGAGGTAGCAAGGTGGATGCTGACTTTCACGATCGGATACCCTAATCCGGAACCATCGTTGGGGCCATGCTTGAGGAGAAATGGCAAGCGGTTGCGGCGTACTCCGAGAAGGTGCTCCGCACCAAAAACAGGGAAGGGTGTCTCGACCCATTAAGAAGTTGTGTAATTAGCCAGCACACCCAGGCGAAGCAATACTTAACTAAGAAGCGCCGCCTTAGGCTATGTGGGTCCGTAGGGGTTTTAGTTAGTAACTCTCCATCGAGATTATTGGATTATGGCTCCGAGAGAAGTATCTACTACATCAATCACTACTGGATTTCGGAGCTGTCAAGTTTGTCTTCTTAGTCAAGGCATGAAGCCCAGGAGGAAACGGGCTCAATGTCAATGTAAGGGTAGGTGGGCTGGCCATATGGTCAAATTACTGTCCTTCCTCACTATTCTGATTCCTGCTAGGTCACACTGTTTGAACTAAAATTTACAAAATGTTCTACAAACAGTGCTTAGGAGTTATTATAATATATCATGAAACGACTTTGAATTTCAATGAGAAAGAAGATTATGAAAACCCACTTGAAATAGTGCTTAAATACAAATTTCTTAATGTAATGGTAAAGTGTTTAGGACGTCGTGAATATGCTTAAAAGGAAATTTATGCAAAGTGTATGGCTATTACTGGATCTTTTAAGCTAGAATTTGATAGGAACATAGCGTTATAAGAAATCATAGTCAAACGTAAGCCTATTCGCGTTTATAAATATCTTAGGGCTGTGCCCGCTTGACTTCAAAATGCAATTTATAACAATTTTCGATACAGATTTTACCGTAGAGCTCTGCCCCTGGGTTGACAAAGATTCCATATTATTCTTAAGGACATTTAATTTAATTTACCATATGGAAGTATAAACAGATGTTACTTTTTCGAAAATATGTTATATGCATTTTATTATATTAAAAACTTCAAGCAAATCCAGTTGCTCTAATTCGAGCAAATATTTTTATTTTATGGTTACCCAGCTGATACCTAGTCAAATTGATTTATATCAATTGTGATGTCATTCCAGAGGTTAGCTTGAAACAGCTGTTCTTGTTCCTTGACTGTGTTTTGTTATTATATGCTTAAAAGGAAATTTATGCAAAGTGTATGGCTATTACTGGATCTTTTAAGCTAGAATTTGATAGGAACATAACGTTATAATAAATCATAGTCAGCTGCTGTTAAATGTCCAATTAAGTGGATTTCTAATCTTCATTTAGGTTAGAATTGGAACGTTGAAAGCCCAGGGGGCAGAGCCCTGAAGGTGGACGTCTTCCAAACCCCCAAAAGGAACTTTTAGTCACCAAGTGCTTTCAGATAACACATCAACCATGATTTTAAACCTAATAGTTTCCGCGGCAGCCCATTCACAAAAATCACCTTATTGTTGTAATAAGATGATGATGATTCCAGTTCCTCAAATATTTTAGGGCTCCACCCCCAGACTACTGATTCACAGTTGTAGTAAAGATTCACTAATGCTCAAACTTCTGATCTAGCTATAAAGCTGAAATTTGGTACACTAACTCCTTAGGTTTAAAATAGGAAATGCAGAAGGTTTCTGCACCATTTTACTGCAGGGCTCTGCCCCCACCATTTGTCCAAGTTCCCAGAATTCAAATGGTAGAATAAAGATATGTTACTTGTAATAAATAGTTTGTAGTATTTTTAATTGTTGTAGCCACCATCTTGCAATTATGTAAGCCTTGAATGACATTGCCGTTGAGAAATAAAATAAAATTCTAAACATTAATAAACCAGAGTAAAACAAGCTTAATCCCGTTCCATAAATGTTTTAGGGCTCCGTCCCCCTGACAGCTAACTCACTTACTCGTCACTTATTCTCAAACCTCTGATCTAGTTAAAGAATGAAGTTTGGTACAAAATTTCGTTTGGTCTAAAAAGTTCAAAAACAACGGGTTTGATACAGATTGTACCGTAGGGCTTTGCTCCAAGGTTTGTTAATGTTCCCATTTTATTTGTATGGATCTGAATTTGCTTAACCTGATAGCAGCACATTGTGATGAATTACATGTAAACGTATTTTTTTACTATTATAATTCATGATCTGGTTGTCATCATTATTGTATATAATATAAAGTTTGATAACTATATTCACAATAAAGGATTACTAATATTATATATAATAATAATAATATTATATTAATATAACTATAACAGAGTACCCTTTACATCATTTTATTAAGAGACTAACTAGTTTCGGCACTAAAAGCATCGTTGGAGTCTAGTTCATAACCTCAATATATAAATATTAAATACAAATTATTTAGATTTAAAACCCAACATATGATTTTGCTAAAGTTGGTGGGTGAGTTGTTTTTCTTTATATTTGATTTGTATTAAGTATCCTTATTTTCACAAGAATAGGGTTTCCAATATTTATGTTGGCATTTTGTAAATTTTTAGGTTTGTGGTAGTGGCTCATATATATGTGAATGTATTCTTTTGAGTTCATATTCTCATCTCTTCCCTGAAATTAAATTTTTAGCCTTAAATTTTTATATTTTCTTCAATACCTTTGTATGTGTGTCTGGATTGGAGAATATGTTCTGCGAACTTTGACTTCATGGACGTTGTTTGTCCTAAGAACCTGAATATGTTCACGAAATCGTGATTTGAAGGTCTTACTAAATTTACTAAATGCCTACATAAATATTGGAAACCCTAATCAAGAGAAAATAAGAATACTACAGACAAAACAAATATAAAGAAAATCAACTCACCCACCAACTTTAACAAAATCATTTGTTATGTTTTTAACCTAAATAGTTTGTATTTAATTTTTATATAGGAGCCTATTAATTTAGGTTATGAGCTATAGACTAAGACGATGGTCTTAGTGCAAAAACTAGATAGTACCTTAATAATAAGATGTAAAGCGTATTCTGTTACAGTTACTTTAATACTAATAATATTAGTAACTCTTTATTATGAACATATTTATCATACTTTATACTATATACAGTAATGATGACAACCAGATAATGAATTAATAATAGTACCAAAAATATTTGTACATGTAATTTACCAATGTTTTATGGTAATTTCCAAAGAAATCCATAGCTATATGAATGATAACGGAACTACGGAATTGGAAACATATATTTTTCGGATATAAATGAGGTCACTTGTCTACCTAGTTTACTAAAACTAGCTTACGTAATTTCGGATTTCTTAATTGTGATGTTTTTCCTATTTGAAATAGTAGATTTTATATTATAGTTACCAAACGTAGTTAAAAACTTATTAAAATAGCATTAGTTCAAATAACAAATTAATGTTAATACAATAGAATGTCTAAAGGTTATTTCCAATAGTCAAGAAATTAGTATAATTGTATAGTATAATTCAAACTGCTTGGTAAAATTTTAAAATAGTACAATGCAAGCACAGATATAAGTACTGAACCATTAGGAGCTAAAGTGACAGTTTACGTCATTCAAAGAAGCAATGAGGCTGATGATTTTTTGTCATTAAGTTAAGTTATTTTACCCTTTTATCTTGTAATGTTGAGTTATTACAATATTTGTTCATATCTCTCCTCAGTTTAGTTTTAATTTCTCCCCCTTACACATAGTATATGGAGAAAGTATTGTTTTAGTCAAAATTTTTGAATTTGAGTTGTAGTGGGAATAGTTATTTTGGTGCTCCCTGAACCCAAAAAAGTGATTTTTACGAGATTAATGTGTGTCTGTCTGTCTGTCTGCCTGTCTGTCAGTATGGATATGTACAGAGCTAGAGCCCTAACCAATGGTCCGGTTTTTATGAAATTTGTTACGTAGGTACTAATCCACGATATCTCCAGGTATTTTTTCATTTTTTTGGAAATTTTTATTTTTAAGGGTAATTATCCCCCAAAAACCGCCAAAAAAACATAAAAATCAAGATTTCTCAAAAACGGCTCTAACGATTTCGATTAAACTTTAGTCGTTTGTAGAACATTAGTTTTCCAAGAAAATGACACCACTCGAATTTCTGTAAAAATCAGGGTTCAGGAATTACAAGACTTAAAATATCAAAAATTCAGTTTTCTGGATTTTTTATAAGAAAAAACATAAATATAAAAATACCCCCGTAGCAGCAAACCTGCTTACTCAGTGAATTTCCAATGCGTATATATGTATATTAATACCACATAAAGCCACATGCCAAGTTTCATCAATATACATTCATAAATAAAAGATTTATGATATTTTAATTATTCTCCATAAGAATAACATGGCAGCTGAGTATGCAGGTTTACTGAAGCAAGGAACATAAAAAATGGGGTTTTATACAAATATCAATATAACTCGTATAGGTAAAGCCACATACCAAATTCCATTAATTCATTTTCATAATGATGACAGATAACACGTTATACTTATTCTCCATAAGAATAACATGGGGCTGAGTGCGCAGGTTTGCTGCTACGGGAGCCTTGGGTAAAAAATTGTCTTTTTGAGCAAATATCAATGGTCCACAACCAGATGAAGCCGTATACCAAGTTTCGTCAGTATACGTTCATAAATAAGCGAGATATAAAATTTTTATTTTTCTCCATAAGAATAACATTAGACAACGTACTGTGTTTAGCACTTTCAATATCTCGGTAACCAATTGACGTAGAGAAATTATCAAAATACCAAATTGTGTGTTTTTTAAGCTGAATCCAATGGGAAAAAATAAAATTTGACTATTTCCAAAATTATATGTAAAAAATTCGAAAAACCCATTTTTGGGGCACAAAACCCCCCAAAATACCCCTTCGGATAGAGCGATCTGGCTGGTTTTCGAACTTAAAGTCATAAATGTTGCTTTACACGTTGATACCAAATTTCATCAAAATCGTATAATTTTTACGAGAGTTATCGTGCTCACGGACACACACACATATATATATATTTGTGTATATATATATACATGTATATATATATATATATATATATATATGTATACAGTTTCGAACGAATGGTGTTTTTGGGGTCTGGGGACCTCAAAACGAAAAGTTATCATGGTCCCGGGCCTAGGTCTTACCATGCCGACTACGGTAATAGCTTCTTCCCTATAGGGGAAATTCGCTAATATTACTATTCACCATTAAAAGAGCTCAATAAACTACATAATTTAGTATTTTTAATTACAATTCTAAGATTACTGGTTGCGGAGAAAATTTAAATTTTCATTTTGCGGTAAACGCAGTACGTTGTCCAATCTTATTCTTATGGGGAATACAATAATTACTATTTCTCTTTTATTTATTGAAAAATGTCGTTCAAACTTGATATGCTTGTCAAGTTAGCATTAACAAACAGAGGAAATTCTAAATATATTTCCCCTTAATAACCCTGACGGGGGGAATAGGGGGCATTTCCCCTCTTAAAACCACGTGTGTAGCGATGGATTCTGTAGTCCCATCCTAAACAGGTATTTGGGTGGATATTTTTGAAAACAACTTGTTTACAAGATTTTCTGTACATTCGACCGTGCTTTGTATTCTATATTTAGTAAATAAATACCCCCCGTCGCAGCAAACCTGCGTACTCAGCGAATTTCCAATGCATTGATATGTTTCTCACTAGTACATAAAGCCACTCACCAAGTTTGACAAAAATACATTCATAAATAAGTGATTTATTACATTTTATTTATTCCCCATAAGAATAACATTAGGACTGAGTACGCAGGTTTGCTGCAACGAGGAAGATAAGAAATGAGTTTTTATGCAATTATCAATATAACTGAACCAGGTGAAGCTACTTACCATGTTTTATTAATTTATGTTCATAATTAAGGGAGATATAAAACTTTACTTATTCTCCATAAGAATAACATTAGGGCTGAGTATGCAGGTTAGCTGCTACGGGGACAATCAACAAAACATTTATTTTTTGTGCAATTATTAATATACCAGTACAACATGAAGCCACATACCAAATTTCATCAATATACATTCATAAATAATCAAGATATCAAATTGTATTTATTCTCCATAAGGATAACATTGGACAACGTACTGTGTTTAGCACTTTGAATATCTCTGCAACGGTTTGACGTAGAATCACAATTTAAACACCAAAATGATTGTTTTGTGGAGCTGAAGTGATTGGTAAAAGAAAATGTGAAGTATAAAGTAAAATTAACTGAGGAAAAGCCAAAAACCTTTTTCCCATAAGATTAACATGGGAGATTTTATGAGCATGTTTTTTGGATTTTTTCCGCAACCACTTAACCTAGGTTAATAATTCAAAATACCATATTATTTGTTTTTTAAGCTCTATAACATGGTCTAAACCTAAATTAAGTGTTTTAAAAATTGTAGGGTAAAAAATGCAAAAAACTGATTTTTGGAAAATTTAAAACCCCCATAAACCCCCCTTCCCATAGTCCGATTTTTCTGGTTTTCGAACTTAAAGTCATAAATGTCAGTTTACACATTTGAGCCAAATTTCATCGAAATCGGACGTTTTTTACTCAAGTTATCGCATTCACGGACACATATATAGATATATATATATATATATATATATAGATATATATATATATATATATATATATAGATATATATATATACATATATATAAATTTGAACGAATAGTGTTTTGGACATCTGGGGACCTCAAAACAAAAAGTTATCATGGTCTCGGGCTTAAGTCTTACCATGAGACCTACGGTAATAGCTTCTTCCCTATAGGGGAAATTCGCTAAAAGTAATATATTAATTGAAGTTGGGCTAAACGGGAGAAAGTATGTGACAGTTTCTTGATACCGTTTATTTATAATAAGTTATTTCCCGAGCTCTTCTTTAAAATGTACTTAATAAGACTTTATACAGTTTAACAATCGCAATCACAGTAACGATTACAATGCTTGAGGTAGTTAAGATGCGGATGATTACGCTTGGGTCTCGGTAATCAGTTCCTCCTCATTACCTGAACTGGTCGTTAGAGAGGCAGTAACACAAAGACGTGGCCCGCAAGATCAGACTGTAGTTTCCTGGATAGCTACCGATATTGTCAGAGAAAGTGTAGGTTGAGTTTTCCAATCTCAGGGCTCCACCCCACGGGTCCTGTAAGTGCCAATGCAAATCTTATGGGAGGATAAAATTTATAAAATTACCAGCTGTATTGTTTGTTAGTTGGGGCAAAGGAAGACATATGGTAAAACTAAAAAAATATTTAATAGTACTGCTCAGGTTGATATTTTAATGTATGCAGCGAAGCCGCGGGTAACAGTTAGTAAACTATATGAATTAACAATCTCTTTTTGCCAGTGATAATTGTATTTGCCAAGCAGTTCCTCGGTTCAGCCTATTACAAGCTTTTTAATTCAATTACCCGTGTAATTGGATACCTTTGTCTCCGGATGGAGAGAACAACGAGGGCTTAAATGATATGCAAGCCATTAGGAATCGTAAATATGTTTCATAATGGACTAGAGGGGTGATAGCTTATTATGCTCCTAAAAGATAAACCTGCTTTATCCTTTTCTGTGTGTTTCATGATTTTATTATGCAGGATATCAGTAAGAAATTACTGTAACGTCTTAACTACCAGGTACGCACACACTTTTATTAACCTAATCTGTTAGTATCAGCCCTGATACATAAGCAAAGCAAGTGCTAACATCGTTAACTAAAAATTAACGAATGGGTAAAATCTCAATTTTTATTGAAGAATCAATGTTAAGAGGTATTGGAAAAGATTTTTATCACGACCGTTTTTTAATTATATTTATCATGTCCCCTTACGATATGGGTTGTTTTAGATTCATACCATAATTTCACAAATATTCTCATTTATAAAACCGCATAGTATTTTACATTTCATATAAACAGATTACCCATCCCATCTGAACTTTCTCTGGTATTACCTAACCGTATCAATTTAGGGTAACCATCAAGACATTTTTAACCAAATTCCAACACAAACCATGACGTGTTTGAAACTTAAATTTGCTAAATGTTAGTAAGCACTTTCGTATTTAGGAATTTACTCGACTGTCAATTCTTCTCGACGACTACGGGTAAAATGTTCGTGGAATGTAAATAAAAAAATTCTTACCCAGTGCGATGTTCCGTTCAAACTCTCGCTGTTTTAGGCACCGCATTAATAAGCTGACTTCATATGTCACATTGTTTGAACACCCGTCACACTTGCTGATACCTATAGATAACCATTGACTCTATAACTATACTTAACAACGTACAATTTGTCGAGGCTTAAACCAATAAGCTTATAATATTGTCCTAGTTCATTATCCTTAAGATAAGTTACGAGGCTCAAACCAATAAGCTTATAATATTGTCCTAGTTCATTATCCTTAAGATAAGTTACGAGTCTCAAACCAATAAGCTTATAATATTGTCCTAGTTCATTATCCTTAAGATAAGTTACGAGGCTCAAACCAATAAGCTTATAATATTTTCCTAGTTCATTATCCTTAAGATAAGTTACGAGGCTCAAACCAATAAGCTTATAATATTGTCCTAGTTCATTATCCTTAAGATAAGTTACGAGGCTCAAACCAATAAGCTTATAATATTGTCCTAGTTCATTATCCTTAAGATAAGTTACGAGGCTCAAACCAATAAGCTTATAATATTTTCCTAGTTCATTATCCTTAAGATAAGTTACGAGGCTCAAACCAATAAGCTTATAATATTGTCCTAGTTCATTATCCTTAAGATAAGTTACGAGGCTCAAACCAATAAGCTTATAATATTGTCCTAGTTAATTATCCTTAAGATAAGTTACGAGGCTCAAACCAATAAGCTTATAATATTGTCCTAGTTAATTATCCTTAAGATAAGTTACGAGGCTCAAACCAATAAGCTTATAATATTGTCCTAGTTAATTATCCTTAAGATAAGTTACGAGGCTCAAACCAATAAGCTTATAATATTGTCCTAGTTCATTATCCTTAAGATAAGTTACGAGGCTCAAACCAATAAGCTTATAATATTGTCCTAGTTAATTATCCTTAAGATAAGTTACGAGGCTCAAACCAATAAGCTTATAATATTGTCCTAGTTAATTATCCTTAAGATAAGTTACGAGGCTCAAACCAATAAGCTTATAATATTGTCCTAGTTCATTATCCTTAAGATAAGTTACGAGGCTCAAATCAATAAGCTTATAATATTGTCCTAGTTCATTATCCTTAAGATAAGTTACGATGTACATCCTTTTGTAAAACTGTTGTGAAATTACTTTGTTAGCTTGGAGGTAGTTAAAGTGCTTACGCTAAATTTAAATGAAAATTACTTGATAGCTAAATTAAATTAATCTTAACTCACTATGCTGCTAATGGGTTACTCAAAGGATCGTGGATTCAATGAACACATAGTCAAGCCATAAAACCCTTTTTTATACACATTAAGTTAATTAATATGGTATAAACAATACCCCTGTAATACATGCAGTTTGTAATCTAGGATAATATTAACCCTTGAGGTTGTTCTTCTACTGTTTATTTCACTTCGGTCACTGTATGCAAATGATGAACTAAACCCTCTACTAAGACAGACGCCCAAAACTACTATACAAATAATTGCTTTTTAACTGCTTTACAATAAATCAATGCAATGCCCTATTATTATTGTTGGAATAAATTACTATAAAATATTATAAGGAATGACGATCATAGATTATACAATTGTCTCTCGCTACGTAACCCTCTTAAAATATATACGAAATTCAACGTATATATATATATTACTCTTTTGAATACTTAGACAAAACTATAGAACTGAAATCATTACTATATGGACATTCCTCCAACTATTTATTCTTACAAAAATATTTACTTTCATCAAGTTTTACTTGGCATACCTCTTTAGTTATTTATCCTTTGGGACCCTTTACTTTATATATCAGGTAATACGTTTTTTATAATGATTATATTTTGATTTGTTTTACTTTAATAACTATCCTTCTTTTAGGACTCTCTTGATTTGGGTTTTCAAATTAAAAATGTATTTATCTATGCACCTCGGGAAAGAGTTTTCTGACATACCAGCTCTCCACATGGATCTTGATGAGCGACAGCTAGTTGGCCTGGACTAGTTGGTGTCAAGAGATACCCTCTGCTCGTGGATCCGGGATGACCCCCGAGAAGTGGTCCGTGGGCGCTCCGGGATGTCGTAGCTTGAAGTCCAAGGGTGGATCCTGGCCGTATCTTGCAGTGCGGAGTGGTGGGACGAGAGTCTGGCAGCCAATGTCGAAGACTGTTGAGAAGTGTAGCAACTGGAAGTTCGGTTAGAACGTTCGGTGATACAACTCTCAGTGCCGGAAGCGGGCGAATTTTACTATCCCTGCCGGACTGCATAATCCTACTCGATCCGGATAATAAGACTTGAACCTCTCCCTAACTCCCGTCCTCCTTTCTCTTCAATTACTTCCAGACTCCATCCACCATCCCTCCATCCACCATCCGCCATCTCTCCAGAATCATCCCTACCCTATTGATATTCCCCCCGATTAATTCTAGTCTCCACCTCTCGGCCAATCTGGGCTTCTGGAGGCTTCCCGGCTGCTCTTCATTGGTCGATGCCATCTTGTTGCTGATTTTGCTGATGTTACTGATGAGGGTAAGTGAATTTATATTCTCAGCATGCTGGGTTTTATTTCAGCGTGTGATTTTCCCATGAAGATATATAATACATGTTTCAATACCAGGAAGTCGGCAACCTGAAAATTCCTGCCCGCTTGACGCCTGGTCTTAGCTCGTTGCACCTTGAGAGATTTTATTTTGTACATCTGGATGATTAATTCAATTTTTCTGATTCTTTAAAAAATAATAATCACGATGGATCTCTACCGTTTATACTTTAAAAGAAAATACTTTTAAACTCATTAGGTTAAGTACAAAAATAATATAAAAAAGGGAAATGTAAATAAAATGTTATTTAACAAATCACAGAAACAATTAAAGGCTGAAGCATATGCAATAATATAAAAAAAAATTTCCTGGTTAAATGTTGTTCCAATATTCGCTAACTTGGTTACAAAAGAATTAGAACTAAATTAGACTCAGTATATAGTCATACTTCATTACTTTACTATTGCATTATTCATGTGGTTCGAATACCTTTTGTATGGACATTTTTTTCTGAGATCATGAGCCGAGATATATTCCAAGTGATTTCACGTGAAAAGACATTGTCAATATAACATTACAATTTAAGACAGAGAGACGATATTCCTTTCGCAGAACGTCCTGAGACTCGACGCAGCTCGAGCGAAAATGATATATTGCTGGGAACTACGAACAATGCACAACTGTTATCTGGTTTTCTTCCGAAATACAATTGTTGCGTGCTTCTATTGAAAGACTGACACTAACAAATTGTAATATTTTTAATAACTGCCCTGTAAAATCATTGGTTTTAATATTTCTTTTATAGTATTGAAGCTTTATCTGAAAGTCAATTACCTTCTTTTAGTTCGTAATTTCTTTCTCATTTTAGTTGAGTGACTCAAAGGCATTTTACCTTATTTAAATTATGAAACATGCTTCCGTTTCATAACTATTCTTAGTGCGCATTATAATGTAGAATTTATTTGATTTATTCAGGTGGGATTATCCAAAATAATTTTAAAATCCAATATAACTTACAACTATGTAGAACTATTTTGAATTTGTATCTGATAGTCATGTCTTTTACATATTAAAGTTTTATCCTAAAGAATATACCGCAGTAACTTAAACAAGTATAAATATTGCCTAAAATTTGTACTGTACACTGTATATCAATATTTATTAATAAATATGTTATAGTCACAAAAAACCGTTATTTTACAACCTATTACTTCTTGGAATTAGTTAATTATGTAATGTAGGTATTTGTCATACAACTGAGTTGAAATCTGAGGTGATTCATTCAATAAAAAATGAATGAATCATATTTTCGAATCATTATTTATCATAATACCTCGGTAATCATATTTTTGGCAGTAAAATAAAAATGCATTATGTGAACATAGCTGATATAACTCAATCGTGTCTGAGTTGAGATAGCGGATACAAAATGTTGCAGGAATAATACAAACCTAGGGCAACAGAATTTACTTAGGTTCAATTGGGGAATATTTACCTTAAAAACAGTACACCATTATTTTAGGAAAACAGAAATTTTAACTTTTCTCATTTTGAAATTTTCGTGTCTTAAATCTTTTCCCTACCGTTGACGAAACTATTATCATCAATAGACTAAAATTGGGACAGACAAAAGAACGCGAAACCTCCTAGCTGCCCTCAGCGTAGGTCTTTGTCTTGGTTCTCTCTTTGTTCCTTTTTCTGATGATTTTAAACGTTTAGAGGAAAAGTGCTCTAATAAGTTGAAGACATAAGAAGGTTTACAAGGAAATTATGTCTTGTTGCAGCATTATATTTACTGTAGAGTCCAAAGTAATATAATTTTTTTTACATTTAGGAAATTAGCCAGTTTAAAGATTAGCTTTAAAAGCATTTAACTTTTTCAGTGGACACTATAAACATTCTCGAATAAAACCGTTAGTCTTCATTTCATGGGCAAATAAATTCTGCGTTTAAGGAAATACAAATTGAATTTAATGAAAAATATGCAAAAAATCCTTATAATAATTGATTTCAATACAGTAATTGCTTCGGGACATGTAAATAAAATTCTGTGGACTTTAAAATATAATTTAAACTATGGAAAATGTCAAAATTATATCCTTTGGGAAATAACAAAGTCTTAAAATAATAACTCTTTGATATTCCAATGTAAGTTTTTTTTTACTTAAACGGAATGTCTTCCTGCCAAGATATCAAGCTTGTAGTTTACAGTTCACTATTACAGTCGTGTTTCAGATAAAGCCCATCGTATACTAATACCCCTTACTAGTTCGTTTCCATATTGTTTCTAATGTTCAATAGTTTAATTAAATAATTATATCGTTTTAATTAATTCTTAATCTGGTATTTTGGTTAAATTTGGGGTTTTAACACAACATAAAAGTAAAGTATACAAAATTAAAGATTTCTAGAAAATAAATATTTCGTTTAAAGCAACCCAGTTTATATTTTAATGTAATCGCTACTTAAATAAATGTATTTTAGTGCATATTTAAATAATTGTTCCTGAGGTTAGTTAATTATAAAACAACACAATATTCATCTTTTAAAAACGTAATCGGCCATCAAAATTGATTAAAATAAACATAACAATAAATAAGTTGTTCAAGTTCAAGGGTTTATATGAACCTAGCCAAGATCCATTTCCTACATGTTTCACACACTTTTAAAGTCATGTTAAAATAGTTTTTGTCTGGTAATAGCATTTTAGAGACCCAATATATTTTGTATATGGCCATTTTACAAAGTAACCTATGCAGTATTCATTTGTCTGTAATGTATACTTAATTTTAAAATCATAATATATGTTTATTGGAAATTTTTCCTTTAAATAGACTTAGTTATAAGGAAAGCACTTTTCATGTATTTATACATAACAATACACTCATGTTAAATTCATCATACAGTTTACAATCGGGAGGGGGATCTTGATTTCAAACATATGTATTTCGTATTTATTTTATTGAAGTTTTTAATTTAAGATATAAGCCAAACTTAATTTCACGTCATTATTTTATTTTGTTGTGATTCAAAAATATCTTCTAATGATATTAATTCAAATTATTTGCTAACGAGATATTTTAAGGTCGAACTTCTTTTCAGGCATATTCACGATGTAAGGGTCCGAAACATTTGACCGTTCATTACGGAATATGTATTTAAGCACACTTCAAGTGGGTTTTCATAATCTTCTTTCTTATTAAACCATGATTGTAACTCGTTTCATGATTAAATATTTTAAACCCTTGATATATCATAATAAATATTAAGAATTATTTATAGCTAAGTATAATTTATATTTGTTAGTTTACGAATTTTATGTCAGTTATTTTTACATAATAAGAAATGTTATGGTATAATTGTTTTATTTTTTGTACCGTCTCAATATAATTAACATCTACGCTACATTAAAAAAATATAAATAAAAAAGTTTGCACGCTGCCCGTTGCTGTGAGCGAAGCGAATTTCTACAATCAAAACATAAAATAACGCATTTGAACATACACTTGTGCTATTTTTGTAAATTGCACAAATGATTTTCTTGGCTGTTCAGATGATTTTGGTTCTTTATAAATGCAGCATTGGGATTATAGCAATGTTTTGCATTATAAGGTTACGAGGAGGTGAAATTAGGATCGGAAGTTTGTGTGGTGGTATTGGGGGTGATACAACTACATCAACATGTGAATAACAGTATTTTCTAATGTAAAATCTTCATAAGATTTCATGAACAATATCTTTAGTCTAAACATATTTTCTTTAATCATTCGGTAAATATATGTGCTAGAAAGATAAGAGAGGCCTTTTTTTGAATTTGTGAATTCTATTTATTTATATGTATTTATCCCGAATCCGGGGCATTGTTGACCCTTTTGGGGCCCAAAAACCTAACATTTCAGTATTCAAAAAAGCGCAAAAATGGGGTTAGGGTTTTGATTGTTGTTAGGGTCCAGCAAACTTGTCCTACTGATTTAGAAAAGGAATATCTCCACCAAATTTGAAGTAAATCGGATAAAAAATGCGACTGCTAGGGTTTAAAAATGTATAGACATACACATATATATATATATAATATATTATATATAATATACATTATATATAATATACATTATATATAATATATATATGCCTATAAATACATAATTCGTTGCGACCCCCCAAAACGTGTTGAGGGGGTCACGTTAGGGACTTCTTTGGTAGTCCCGGGCAAGTTTCACCGTGCGGGTCATGCTGATAGCTCACTTTCCATAGGAAATTCACTATTAATAACAGAGGGCCAATGAAGCAGACAGGGACAAAGGTTTTCTAATTACAATAAAGTTACCATGTTGTATTGTTTACATCTTGTTTGCGTGACTTCAGTCAATTTTATTGATACAACTGTGTTAGACAGGATTTTTTAAACAAGCTCTTATAGGACTCCACCTTATTGGCCCCAAAAGTTGTTATGTTATTTAGGAGGCAATATATTTCTTGGAGTGACGAAAGGCGATCGGTTTACTATTAAGAAAGTATAAGTAAGCTAGGCAAATTTCTATACTCGAAGTAAAATATCACGGAAAATATTTTGTACCTATCAATTAAGACTTATCGGTGTTAAAGTACTTAAGACAGCAAATAAGAACTCAAAGTCTGACTGTATGTTAAAGCACTGTGAACTACAAAGAAGCACCGGGAAGTTTTCCTCTTCCCTCGTATTCTTAAGAAGTGCACCAATCTGTTCTTGAAAACAATCGATGTTTTAAAAATTTGCTGTTCCAAAATGTAATTATTATTTTAACATTTAAGAACAGTAGGAAAAAGTAACTATTGAATTTCAGTTCAAAAAGAGGTAATTTTGTTAAAGTTAAAATTCTGTAGCATCGGTCTATATTAAAAACGATAATTTTGTAAAGCTTGTAATCAAATGGAAAATCCACCATGTCAAATATTTAGGTTTTATCGGTACAAAACCCCAACATATTGCATATCAAACTATTCGTTGGGATTTCTACATTTGTCAACCTTCAAAATATTTTCGCAATTAACTCAGGGTTTTGGTTCGTTGGCCTTTAAAGTTCCTATGTTTATCAATAGTAGGCGATTAATTGACTTGGTATTTTCTTCATGTGTACATTAGTTCTAAACTTTGCAAGATTCCCCACGGAATATAATACAAACAAATGTGTTTCACTCGAGACGAATCTCCCCGTCAGACCTAGTATTACTACAATATGGCCTAGTATTACCAAGGACCATGCCCTGTTATAAACATTAATTGATTTTTTGTGGAGTGCGATCCCTCATTCCAACAAATATCGTTATCTTCTATCATATCTCATTTTCTGAACTTCTCAAAATGTAATTACTATCCTATGTCCTTCCTTTAAACGACACAGTTTTATTTCCTTGTGACTCACCCATTTCAGTTGGCATTAATGGAAGTAGTATTGAAATTAACTATTATGACTATTAAGAAGTTAACTGCATCGTTACCACAAGTTTGAAAACAAATGTGTAGAACATATATGGTATAATATATTTAAAAACCTTAAGCCATTTACTATTTAGAATCCAAATATAATATAAATTATAAAACACCTTTACCTATACCTTCATAGTCTGTCCCGAGGACCTCTGTGACATGGGACCCGTCAATTTCATCAAACTTTCATGCGGCCGTAGACCTTGTCCAATCAGGTTTGGGTAATGCCAGGTTTGGGTTTATATGGTTTAAAGTGATGAGAGTGAAAGAGAAAGAGGCCAGTATGGGGCAGAGAAGAAATGTGGAAATATATTCAACTGGGGTCAGAATGCTGGCAAACTTTAGTAACACTTGTCTAAAAGATGAAGTATTAGTTCTTTCTTGGATTTAATAATGTCTATATAATATCTTGAATGTGTGGTGGGAGCTGTGGGGCCGTGGCTCAGTTTGTGTCAAACGAATTTAAATTATGTTGAAGAGATGGATTTACTCTATGGTTTCTGGTAAAATAATTATGTTGATGGGGCTGTATCAGATTGTTTGTTCTAACATATATAATCACTTCGAAAATACAAAAGGAATTGCATTCAAAAAACGTGTCCTAACATGAGCATCTAGGTAATCGTAGACATACATCTGATTGCTTTTTATGTCAAACAAAATTGCAATTTAAATTCAATTTACTATGTAGGACTCAAAGCACTGTATAATACCTAATATGACTTCTTATTCAACTAAAATTGACTAATTTACAAAGTGATAAATTATCATTTCGGGCATCGTGTATGCCGTGTATTAATCATTCATTTCGTGCGTCGGGGCTTCGTTTAAAATTACAGTTACGAAATAATATATGATTTTACATTATACAATGAAAAATGTAATGATTCGTATATAGCAGTCCTACAAACCATTAAACGCATGAATTTTAATAACTTACTATTACCTGACTTTCCATAAAAGTATGTGTTTGAAAGTATAATAATTAATGGAAGGGTTCAGAAGAATAAGCATAATTTGAATTATGTAAAAACATACTTGAAAGGAAGAAGTAAAGCCAAGTCTCAATGAAAGAGAATGTGAAAGGTTATGTAAAAGTTTCTCCTATTGAGAGTTTCTTCAGCTCATCTCATTTCAAACACGGGTAAAAGTTTCCATTGCGCTTCAGTAGGAGAGCTAGGTAATGTTTTATTCCACTTCACACTTTTTACTTAACATTTCGATTTCCAACTAAATTATGCTTTTTAAAATAAAGAATGTAAAACATCTAACTTGTTCTCAAGCAAACCTAAGCTGAAGAAGTATCAATAGTTTTTCATATTTATAACATGAAGTCATCATGAGAGCTATGTATATAATTATAGAAAATGTCTATTACAAAATAAGAAAATTATCATTCATATATAGGTTTACTGAGGTACACTCTATTATAATAATTGTATTCATGATATAAAAAAACATAATCAAGGGAAGGCTAGGGTTAGTAATGGTTTCTATATATTTAATTTGCTCATTCAAAAGGTATACAAAACTTGGTGGGGCCAAATTTTGCAAATCCTGTCAATGTGTAGTAAAAAGAGTATATTTTTACATTCCAATTTCTTTTTCAATTTTTGCGGTACTTAATAAAAACCACTTAATATTCTAAGTACATTCTGGGCAGGCCATCAGGGCAGAACTCTGTATACAAAACACACCATACTAAGGCAATTGTCCAATTAATTTGTATTCGACTAATAGGACTAATGATAGTCGGTTTGTTCGACTAATTGATAGAAACCATGCAAAGAAACCCATGACAAATAACTATTTGAAGGCAAAAATTGCTTTATAGTAAGTTTATTTATGTCATCCATAAAACAAACTGTATAGTTATCAAGTATAGCGGAGATTTTGTAATAAAGTCCACAGCAATATGAACAAATAAAATATACCAAGGTACATCCGATGGTGGGAGGTATAGTTTAAGGTATAACACCTTATTTTAACTTCCATGCTATGACGTATGATTCCGTGCAGGTTAATGTAACATGTCAAATTCTATATAACATTATCAAATGACCACCTATATATACAAAGAATATTTCATGCAAAAATGTTTAAGAACATTCTGTGTATTTCTGTGTAGTTGATAAATCCACACCTTCTTTAAAGAGGTAATAAAATAAATCCACGTGTTAACTTTAACCCTTATTTTGATAACGTCTACCCTATCCCTTTTGTTGAAAAACGTCCATGTTTCACAAATATTCTACTACTAATACTAAATAATATATAAATACAAATTTTTAGCTGTTATAAAAAATAAATATACATAAATAATAAACTTTATTACCATTGATATCAATGTAAAATAGGCAATATCAACAAAAATGCAATATAATGCAGGCAAAGGTCTAAAGCTTACTTAAAACATATTTACAAAGATGAGGATCAGCAACAGTGGTGTTTCATGAAACAAATGTTAAGTTTTCCGTACATTTGAATTTTGTTAAACAAATATTTACTAAAGGAAAGAAGGTTTTTTTATAACAAAACGTCTTATTTCCATCTACCTCCCGATTCTGCCACGGAGTCTCTCAATATTTCAGGAGGAGGGGTCGTGTGTTGTCTGTTCAATTGGAGAATTGTCTTTTCTGTGCGCCGGGCAACGTTTTATCTAAACAAACTGTTCTTACTCTGCCCATTGAAAAGATATGGCTTGGTTGGTATTGTGCCGTATTTTTATGCGACAGCGTTTAATTTTAATAAGACCTTGTTTGGTATCATTGTAGTTTAATTTTCCATCAGGAGTGTGTAATGAAAATCAAACCGTCTAAGTAATAATTGATTCAATAAAACACTTATCGGAAAGCTACTTTGTTCATCATTAACTGCGAACATTACAGACAGCGAACACATAACAAGCGTTTCAGTCGACCTACATATTGTTCTGTCCAGATTTTAAACAAATTTGAACACTGACATTGTTGAAATTTTAAATGTATTACAATATACTGTCATGTAGCACATCATCGCAAATCTAATATAATTACGAGTACAAAGTTTTAATCGGGAAAATGATTCGTCTAGTGGTTTATAAAATGTTTAGTACTAGTGGGTATTCCGTAAATGTCTATATTTCTAAGAAAATGGCCACCATTTTGAAACGGATAGAGATAAGGGTGCGCCGTACCTCCCTTCCGCACGCTCAAGTAAGGGGTTTGCATCTCCCTCATTGTAGGCTAAATTGTAAACCAATTAAAAATAATTTGATGTTATTTAATTCAATAAATGTTCAGCTAGAGATCATACGATTTAAAAATCGTGATTTTAATTCAAAATAAGTGGTAGGCGATTAGTAACGTTCTCAAATTAAGCGTTTTTCTAAAGATTCCTAACGTATGGAGAAAAATTATTTTGGAGAGAAGGAACCGTATGATCCCTAGATTGGAATCTGAAAAGTGTGAAACTGCAAATAGTTTGGTAGAAATCTGTAAAATAACAGTGCGATCGAGGAGAACAAAATGGTCTTCAAGCGTAAATATGCATGGACCTGCTTGTTGGCGGCGCCGGCGCGGCGCCAAACAACAATGAATTCAATCTGGGTAGGGTGCACCCATAAGTGAACTCTGTTCTTGCCAAAATGTTTCTTTTTAGGAGATCTTTAAAATTATATAACATTTGTTTTAGGTTCATATAAAAACATTTTCAGATTTGACCCCATAACGTCAGGTTTTGGAGCTCCCTCTACAAAGATTTTAATAAGAATATTTTAATATATAAAGTGTGATTTGGTGAAAATACTTTTGTTTGATAACTTTAGAGAAAACCGATCTCTCGTTATAAATGCTGGGAGGGAGGTCTGACCATGTATAATCCTAACCTTTATTCAATGAAGTAAAACTTAAAACTCCTAAAGCCATTACAGGATGGCTACAGAAAATAATGTTTAATTTTCTCTAAAATTTAAATATGATTATTAGGTGTTTATGTTAAGGAGTATAAGGTGATATGTTATTTTAAATAAATCACACATTTTTGCAACTCCTTTTTACAATTCCTTGAGCTTGATAAAATTATTATGAAGTAGTGAAACACTAGGGTTCTATATTTTATTGAATTGCTGTAGACATAGTAAATCTTTTGCCTTGAACAGGTTTTACATCAGCATAACTGAAGTTATACTATATAAATTGTCCAGAATAAAACGTTAATATTTATATTTGCTATTCAGCATTGTTTTTTATGCAGTACATTGTTCTCGTAAATTTTGTCTTTTTCAAAGAATTAATCTATTTTACAGTAAGATTCACTCAGCAAGATACTCGTTATTTTCCTTATATTTGTTGTCTTTGTTAAGGAATTCGTCTATTTTAAAAATAAGCCTCGTTCAGCAAAATATTTCTTCTATAACTTTCTTCTTTTAACTGGTAGGAAGTTGGTAGGAATTCCCTCATATGTTGAATGTGTTTAAAGAAATTTGTATTACGAAAATGAATTTTGAGATTGTGATTGTGTCTGATTTAGGTAATATCCTTGGAGTCGTTATATTAATTGTGGTGGGGGAGGGCAATTGGAAGATGACAAAACTGTCCAAAGATCGTATCGAACTTAACCCAGAGTAGTGGACACCTCACTCCAGCTTTCAAAAAGAGAATAGTCACCCTGTATTAAAAGACGTGATTAGCCATAGATTTGTTTTGGAATAATACCTGGCTGGGGACTGAAAAAAGGTTGGAGAATACGTTACACATTTAATAATACCTATCCTTTTCTTCAATTTATCAAGTCGAATTCTTTCCTTCGATTCATCATTTTTTTATATGTTAAAAACCTTTAACAGAAATATATGAAGCATTGTAACAACATGGATGGAAATTTCACGACATCGTGACAAACCTATAATTAATTTAAAACTTCTTTCAGTTAACTGCAACTCAGTTTTATTCAACTGCTGGAAGGGTGTTATTAAAAGGCACTTAAATATAAATTAATGTTAGTTTAATTATTTTTGTCAAGATCGTAATAAGGAAAGGACTTTATAAAGCAAGTATTCGGTAAAATGGAACGTCACTAAATAAACCATGAAGTTGTCATTTCATTATTTTTATGTTTAACGACGGGAAAAAGATTAAATAAGAATAACAAAACCTTGTAGAGACCGAGTTAGTGTAGTCCCACTCTTTAAACTTGCTTGACGTTACTTTAAAATATCAGCTGATAGATTGTAGGACATTTAGTAAAACAACACAATAAAATGGTATTAATCTACTAAGAGTATCTTGAAGAAATATTTTCTCTTTAGAAATTAATTTGAATTAAAATCTGTATTTTAATTCATAGCTACTTATTACTTACTTAAACATCGTTTCCAAAACCTAAAAGACAAACTACATGTGAATAACATAATTTTTCATACAGTTTTCCTAACTGATACTTAATTATGTTTTTCTTTGATTTACATGTCTAACTAAAGCATTTGTTAATCAGATAAGTCTAAAGAGGATTGATTCTAAGACCAACGATAAACGTTTTGCTTGGACTTTCCTTTCATCAAAGATAGTGGAAGCACTGACGTCAAAGAAAAAAATTTTGTTTTAGTGTCTTTACCATCTTTTATTATTATTTTTCCCGCGTTGTTAGTGAATTAACTTTTTAAACTATGTTCGCCAAGTACTTTCTGGAAAAAATAGTAAACCCGCTTTAGTAGTAAATTTTCCGCATTCATGTTCTATTCTTATTTTTGCGTAGTTAAATTGTAATACACTAAGGGCTTACTGTACATATTTATTCAGCAATTTAGTGAGTAAACAAATATCATAAATATGAATAATATTCATCTTATTCCGATGAGTTTATATTGATGGTTGTATTTTTTTAACACGAATCAAGACATTTTTAATTCATAAGATAAACAATATTTAAATGTGCTATAAACGTGTTTAAACTGAGTATTTTAATAACGTCTATTGGAAATTTGTAACCAGGTGATTAACGTTTCCACGAGGTTATGAAATAGAATGTTCGGTTGCCGCGCGGCCGCTCCGCCAGTCACTTTCTTTCGATAATCAGACTATAACTGTCGAATAGTATTCCAAGGCAGCATTTTCAAAGGCCCCACATATTTTTGGGAAACGTTTACCTCAGTTGGGCAGCCCTTACAGCAATAGATCATCTGCGAGCTTCAGCTTCCTCAACAGTTTCTGTTGATCTCTGCTCTTTCATTTCAGTTGCTCTCAAACTGGCCTGCCGCTGAGCTTGCTAATCTTCACGTCGACGTTGCTGTTCTCCTGGAGTTTCTTCTGCTCTGTGTGCTGCCTGCCATAGAGCTTCTTGAAGCCTTCTAATTTCAATTTGGGCTCAAGTTGACTGACTTTTAGCCACTCTATTAAATCGGGCTTTTTCCGAACTATAAGACGAATTTGATTTACGTTTCCTAGGCATTATTATGATCTGGGTACCTTCGTGGTTAGACGTGTAACAAAAGTGTTAACCAAAGTGTAATCAAATAATTAAACTCAAAATCTTGTTGTACATCTGAAGTACAGAAGACCTGTTTTAATTATCCTCTGATCCAGTAAATGTTAGTGCGCATAATATTAACATGGGAAGTTTAGTGGCCCCTGTTGGAAGCCCTAAAGGAATTTTAAAACGTTCAGTAGTTGGAGCGTTAATCGGTTCAGTAGCTGAAGCGTGATATAGACCCAAACAAACTCACAAACTTTCAGCTTTATAATATTAGTATGATGAAATAGTGCATTTACAATGTTAGCTAAATTGTTAAATGTTAAGTATATTTTGAACATTCCCTGTTCAATTTCATAGTTAATGTTTTAAAGTATTTAATACTGATATAAAGTTTAAACACTGATTAACAGTTTATAATTTATAATTATAAATAATAAATTTTGCTGCGTGATGGTTTAAGAAATATGGAAATTTGTAATATTCTATATAAGTGATAGATTAATATATTTTATTATCATTTGGAAAATATTCAAAATAATTCCAGAGATGGTTTATGAAAAAGTATATGTACTTCAGAGTAGACATCAAACTGTTGGCTGATCATTCTATACACAACTAATGATATACAACTGAGAAGACAATAATTGCATTGTCATCACGAACAATTGCATCTGTTGTTTGCTTTGCACGTGCAGACCTAAACTTTGCACGCCGTTACACAAACCTGTTATAGTGTTTTTCTTAAGCAAATATTTAATTTTACGAAGAAACCACAGTAAAACTGAATACATTTATGTTTTATAATTAAATCTACTCGTATGCAAACAAATAAATTCTTTCACAGAACAAGTTGAAGTAATAAACGAGTTGGCACGCAGCACGCTTACGTGAGGGAAGTGAATTTCCACATAAAAAACTAAAAAAACTCCAAATCAGTTAAAAACATAAATTTATTCCAATTGTTATTCAAATCTGAATATATTGATTTTTGGCTATTCTGATGCTCCTGGTTCTATTTACCTGCAATGCCAGGAATACAATTTTGCGCATTATAAGGTTAGGAGAAGGTCCAGTCAGGCTTTAAAAAAGGCTTGAGGTTGTTGGGGATGATAAAAGTACACCAACAAATGAATAATAGGCTTTTTTCTAATGTAAAACCCCCTTAAGACAACGTACTGTGTTTTTTCGATACACATTTTCTTTAATAACTCGGTAAATATTTATGCTAGAATAACGGGAGAGGGCTTAAATGTTTCGCCACATTAATTCCCATTTTTTTACATGCGTTAATTTTACATACGGGGCTTTTATGACCCCTTTTGGGTCCAAAAACTCGAAATTTGAAAGATTAATCCCAAAAAAGGGGTTTAGAATTTTCAGATTGTTTTTTCCAACGAACTTGGCCAACAGATTATAGAAAGGAACGTCCCTACCAAATTTGAAGTAAATCAGACAAAATATGTGACCGCTAGAGTGTATACACACACATATATATATATATATATATATATATATATATATATGTCTATATATAGTTACAATTTTTAACAAACCCCCAAAACGTGTTCAGGGGGTCACGTTAGGAACTGCTATGGTGGTCCCGGGCTTAAGTTTCACCGTGCAGGTCATGCTAATAGTTCACTTTCCATAGGAAATTCACTAATAACATATTGAATACAGTAAAATTAAATCAACTACAATAGCGTGTTGTTTAAATTAAATGAGCTTACAGTATTCAGTTTCTCTAAATTATTATTTTTTTTATAACCTTCCTAATACTTGTTTCTATCTTATTTGCTTTATAAAAATTTGTTAAGTTGTACTTCCTACTGAGCTAAGTTTAGTTGGTATTATTATTTGTTAAATATCCAATTACATTAAATTTATACTCTTCCGTAAGACAAACATTGGAACTTCGAACGCCCAGGGGATGAAGCCCTGAGGATGGATGTTTCACAAAAAAACACACATCTGATCACTTGTGACACAATAGTTTTGCTGGTATCGTCTGTACATAACTGGACTAACCCTTTCAATAAAAAGATTTATTTGCGTAAATAGTTAAAATCCGATTCCAAAAGCCCATAGGAACCCTAGAAAAAAAATTAAAACCTGAATCACACTAGTGGCTAACCTTAAGCATGTTCTATGTATAGGAGGGTTTCAATTCAATATATGTAATATTAACTTGGTACATCAGAGATAGGTTTATTATTTAACCATGACTATCACAACAGTAGGGTATGCGGAACCGATGTGTTGACTAAGCTGACGCGGTTGTTCCTCTATGACGTAACAATATTATTCTAAACGTAAAACAAACATTTACATAAACCATTACTCTAAAATATGCAGGTAAATAAATCATAGCAGTTTAAAATTTATTTGTTCATGTACGATGAAATGTCTGTGAAGATTTTAAGTACATAATATTTACAAAAATAGTATTTTAATAAGTTATGAGTACTTGGAATCATTTAATTTTTTTTTATTATTATTATTATTTTTTAGTAGTTTTGCCAAGTATTATAAATAAAATAATTATTTATTTTTCCATTTCCAGATAGTAATGATATCATTTACTATGGTTAATTAAAATTATTTTATACGTACATAAAGTTTGTTGCATTATTACTATTGTTATTTTATTTATGTTTAATGATATTAAATTTTATATTGACGTACATAATTACCAGATAATGATTCCTGTCCTCGCCAAAAATATGTTAGTAAAAAAATATCTCAAAACATTTACAATATCTTACATCGTTAAAATGCCTTCAATCACGGAGTATTGAATCAAGGTTAGGGTTATTGTTAATAGTACAAAACAAATTTATTGCTCCCAAGTATATCCCAGCCTAAAAATACGCTTTTAAAGCCTTGCCGTTTTCGTGCGGTAAATGTGTATAAAATAATAAATTCCATCAGCACTTTGTTTTGAATCGTTCCTAATTCTCAGATTTTATTTTGAAGATCGATAACAGTATACTGAAAGTTTTAATATTTTTCAAGGACACTTGTCCATATATAAATAAATAAATAAAACTAGTGGCTTGAAGGGGCCATAACCCTTGACCTTGCTTCAATACTCTGCCTTATCCGATTTATTTTACTATTTACATCATGAGAAAAATAAAATAATATGAGAAGTAATACATGTCATTTCGTAAACAAATTAGACACTTATTAACATGTTGTAATGTAAACAAAGCAAACGTTTTAAAATCCCCATGCTTTTCTTACGGGGGATGTTTTAAGTTATTTTTCGTTTGCTGGTAACTTTTTTTAAATACTACTATTTTTCCCGAGTTCCTGGGAGTCCTGGACCTTTAATTTGAACCATCTCCTATGATGCAGCGTTTTGCTAAACTCCCACAATTTTGACTTAAACATTTCGCTTACAGAATTATATATAAAGATGGTTTTTTATTTGGAGCTTTTTTATGAACATATAATTGGCAATCAGCCAAGGGTTTTCCGCTCAAGTGAAATGTGTTCGAATTTCTTCAGTCCACAAAAGTACCTGACACACATGTCTCTGCACTGTCTTCAACCGGTCCAAGTCACCTAGAGATACAACATTGCCATGTACCGGAAGACAATACTCAAGTACAGAGAGCACCAAAGCCTGCACAAGCCGAAGGTCATATATAACCCATAAGCCGTGTTTAAAGCCTCCCTGATTTGGAGTGAAAATAAGGGGTAAACATTGTTAAATGTTGCCATTGGGTGCCTTTTTTATAAATTGCGTCATACGCTGTGGGTAAAATATTTGAAAGTTTTGGTCCGTGTTTCCTTAAAAGTGGGTAGAACACTTTACAAAACTCCATTGGTGTTGAACCAAAGAATAATTAAAAACACGTGCGTTCCTTTTGTAATTAAAAATAAACCAGGAGGAGAAGGAAAAGTGAAGTGAAAATATGTTTCCAGAAAATGAAGATGACTGTTATCACAAGCACTTTAACAACTTTGTTGCCATTACAGTAGTTTGTGTAATGCAAAAACAACTATTTCCAAATGCAATTGAGTTTAAAACGATCTCCATATTATCCTTATGGGGAATATAAGCTTACAAGGTGGACTGTGCCATTCAGAATTAAACATTTTTATTAAACATTAAAAACCATTTTGCATGACTACGGAAGTTGTATGTATTTATTATTACTGTATTATTATTATTTTTTATTCATCAATCGTCGACATTGTTTCAGAAATAAAGGAGGAGTTCTGTTTCCAAAAATCATCTCAGAGGGTTATGGACAAAAGCTGCAGGTATAACAAGAAATAGATATTAATTCTAATATTCTCACCGTAGAAATGTTACGACTACCAGCAAAAATAAAGCTTTCATCTAGCAAATTGTAAAATGTTTCTTAGTTAGGTAATTTTATACCTAACGTTAACGCCTACAAGAGTATTACAAGAGATGTAATTTACTTTATCGCCCACCACCTGTTAAATGACCTTATCTTGAGAGCTAAGTAATGGTCATCATTGCATACCAGAGAGGCAATGACACATAGCGTTACGATTACACTCCCGGCAGAGCTCAATCAGCTGGTTCAATTCAATCAGCTGGTTCAGTTCAATCAGCTGTTGTAATTACAACAATAAAAATGTTCACAACATACAATTATGGTTTGTTTTTATGCTGATATAACCTGCAGTGCCAGTTGTAGTTAAAAATGTTAGTGTATATAATAGTGTTAGTTAGTGTATATAATAGAGTTAACAGTTGGGCTGTTGCCAATAGGTTGGTAGTACACTCTCACTGTTGCCATTTTCGCCATATAAAAATATCATTCGAATGTTATTCCGATCAGCTGGCGTGCAGTTTTGGCAATGCAGCACGTCTATTATTGGCTGGTCTTGGTTGATAGCACTGCAAGCCACGCCCTCTCCTGGAAACTCTCTTGTCCGCTAGTATAATGTTTCCAATCTTGTTTGCTCAAGATGAAATAAACATGGCAAATTATTCAATGGGCAATAAAATAGTGTACGTTCCTCGAGTAGTAAGATCCATAACGCCTTCGGGCATTTAACGCTCTCGTGCTTTCAAGCATTGTCCTCACGCTGTGATGGCTCTCTTGGGTGCGTAAATATATATTATTAGCACAACTGTACGAATCAATTTGTTATGGCTACATGTTAAATTATCTGTGACCATAGTGCAGTTTCAAAAGTTATTTTGAAGTTTATTTACCTATATTAAATGTAAAAAAACGTTCCATCTTGTTAAGAGTGCGGCTAAGGTACTTCACCAAACACTTTATACTACAGGGGTATCCTTAAATGGCACTATTAAGTGGAAATTTTGTAACCCTTGAATCAATATTTGTAAACCGTCCTGTTTGATAATCAATTAAATAATAACTATTACATTACAAACATTTTATTTTTTATTTTAAGTTTTGAATTTGTAATATAAAATGTTCAATCTTCCATATGTATTACATTATTAACTTGGTCTGATACTGATGTAACTTTAGGAATGGTATATAGCTTGGACTTTGCTTTCAGCTTTCGCAAAGTATTTATGGTGATATTATTATGAACTACTATAGTTGTAATTGGGTGTATGCATGTTTAAGTAGCATAAGAGTTTAATACATTTGTAAAAACATTTATTTTCTTTGAGATTAAAAATAACAACACAATATTACAAAAATTTGAATGCAACAATATAATTTAAGCATAGTAATGAACTGAACGTCCAGGACTTTCAAATAAATCTCGATAGGAACTGATTCTGCAACAACTTGCCCATTAGTATTTAAACTAGGTTAACGGAGGGGGAGACAGAAGTTGACTTAGTCTTGAGTCAATAAAGGTGGTATAAGGACAATGGCTGTCTTATTAACTTGGTTAATTCAGTACGAATTCACAATAGAAGATTCTATTCCACAATAACTGGACTAAATTACTTACTGGTTACTTAATTACTTAATGGTTTTATTAGTTTATACATAAAAAAGTTTAGTTAATTCCCATCCCTGTATAACAAATTATGCTCACTATAACATGTTACATGTTTAATATACATATACGATCTTTTATTTTAAATCCTATAGCTGATTGTCTTACATTAATATTAAATAAGACGCTACATAGAACATAGTGTCACATACTAAAGTGTAAATTTATTTAAATATCAATCAAACAATACTTTATACAAAACAACAACTATTTTAGATTATTTTCTACGCGATCGACATGTTTTCCAAAGCGTTATAGTCAGATGTTTTAAAATAGTAACCCTAACACTGACTAGCCTACAATTAAAATTGTAAATGACAGTAAATGTTCCAATACTACAGTACACAGACATCTATTTTAACGGATCATTACGTATATGAGTTCAAAGTGTTTTTTTTTGTAATTGGAGGAGTTATAAACATTAAATTGGTTTGTGATTGCATTTTTGCAATGTTGTTCTCAATATTTGAATAAACTATTTATGTTAATTTTCTCTAGCATACTTATATTTCAAATCATGACTTGTTAGTGATAAGGCCGGGTCACACTACGCTGGTTACCAGCTGCTAGTTGTTAGCTGCTAGTAAAAAGCAGGAAAAAACAGCTAGTCTGACCACAATAAATGATGTTTGTTCTAGCAAAACAAGGAGGTTCGAGTGGTCACACTAAGCTGGTTGCTAGTAGGGGTAAATTAATAATTATCAGGTGTTAAGGTTTATGTATCTCATCAACATTTAAACATCTCATCAACATTTAAACAGTGTTGTAAGCAAATAACAGTTAAGACCTTATCCGCTAGATTTGCTAGTGGTTTTAACACATTTGGACATTTCCAATTTTCTGGATGAGCCAACGAATTTGATTGTTCACCTTCTTAAAATGTATTTAATGATCGTTGTATGATATTAGAATAAGATTGATAATTCGTTTAGTATTAAGCATGAATAACATTAACATATGAGTTATTCGTCAATAACTCAATTACCCATTAATAAAATGTTTGTTTGGTAGAAAAGGCTATCACTGAAGGTTGCATGTTAAAATTTATTTAGGCTTGGAACCATGATTCGCTGTCTGGTGCTAGGCGGCAGGTTGCACTTTATAGTTTTACATAATCCAAAAGTCAATACATGTAATTCCAGAAAAAAAGGATAAGTGGAATTTAATACCAATTTGAGCTTTACAAAGCCAGTCGAAACAGCAACAACGTCATATGTACGTACTAGTTAATTTTCCTCACCACAAAATGGCGGCGGGAAGCAATTTTGTTGAGTAGTGTTGTCTCCAGTAGGCCTATTGCCAATAGACCTCCTTGGAATGACTGACAAGTTGTTTATCCAGTTTTTTACACTTTTACTGTTGTTAAATATCAGCTGGTTCAAATTAACTCCATTGATTGTCCTTTTTTTTATTCGAGACGTAAAGTAAATACTAAGCGGCCTATACGGAATTAAGATACTAAGGGAGGATATGTTTACTTCTTAGTTTGCCACCATGTTACACCGTAAGACCTATTGTTTAATTAACTTTGATTATATAAACTGATTGTCCATATTCATTCTAGTGGAATGCTAAGGGTATACTAAAAAACTGATTAAATTACCAAGATAGCCACTATAGAATTTTGGTGAAGGTATAATGTTGTTTTAATCATTATATTTAAAAAGACAATAGCTAATTTGTGAGCAGGCAACCTGCAGAACTACTGTGTCTTAAACTATGATTTGTTGTTATTTGAAAGAACTTAACGTCCGTCTATGTGTGACTTTTGGAGATTTGGAAAACATCCACCTTCAGGTCTCTGCCCCTTGGGCTTTCAAAGTTTCAATGCTAATATTATGAAATAATAGAACTCAATATATATTACATTTAACACTAGCTTTTGGTAGTAACAAAACACTGTAAGAACAGCTGTTTCAAGATAATTTTCTGGAAAGTAATCTCAATATAAAGTAACAGAAAAGTAGTTGGGTAAATCCCAAGTAATGGCTCTAGTTCGAGCAACTGGATTTACTCGTATAAGTTAACTTAATAAATGTATTTATACTATCAATTCTGTACTATCAGTTTTGAAGGATAAATTATGAACGTTTAGTAAATTTCATGATGATGGGAGTTATCTCAAGTTAAAGGCATTGGCCCAAAGAGCTCAAAGAAAATTTTAGTTTTAATGAAAAATTGCAAGTCAGCCAGAAATAAGAACAAATTTTCCAAGGAAAACATGTCGACTGAAATCGTCTGCTTTGTTTACGTATTAACTATGTAATAATTCTTTCATATTGCTTTATTTTACTCAGCATCTAAATATAAACAAACGGTAAATCGAATAAAACTTAGTCTCTTCAAGCCACTAGTACTAACATATCCTTATTTGTTCACGAGCTACTATTTATTAATTTAATATTTCCAGGCAAACGGTCTATATTCAAGAAAAAGTTTCAAGAGTAGCTCTAAGCTAATTTCGTTACTGAGGTCCTTGTTATTCTTACGTCGTCTCTTTCCCATTGTTTAAACAGAGAATGAATCAAATTACATCTCCCCGGTTTATTTAGTGACTTTTCTTTCCATCGGAAAGTTATTTTAAAAGGTCTTCTCCATTATAGAGCATAAAGAAAAAACCGAGGGTAACATTTATTATTTATATGTACTTTGATAACGCCATTGAGATAGTTGAGCAAATAAATAAAATATTATAAAACTCGGTGTTCATTTACCATTTTATTAGAAATGTTTACAGAAATATAGAGAACTTAAAAAATTTGTTTTAATCAAATATCCTACACATCATTTGTTAACCCATTAGTAACTAATTGTTTTAAAACAACTGATTCAATAAACAGTGGAAGTGTTTTAATAAACTATAGACATATATAATAAGCATATATTTTATAACCGTACTAATCCTCTACACTTTTCCAAACATATCAGTTAAAGAATAACTTATTCTTGCAAATAATCCAGAAGATCTGGAAGAAAACAGGAACAACTGGTTAAAGCCACGCACTGTAAGTTATTGCGCAAAACAAAAACCATTCGTTTTCATAAAACGTTGCCTACTTTACAGAAAAGGTAGGTCTCCAATAAACAGAAAAGGTAGGTCTCCAATAATTGAACAGACAACAGGCTACACTTCCTCCTGAAATATTGAGATACTCTGTGGCAGAAGCGAAACGTGCATAAGAGGAAATAGGGAGTATTTGTTACAACATAACTCATGTCATTTACTGTAGGAAAGGTAAAATTGAAAAACAAACAAAACGTCGTTTCATAATATTTAAAAGTTCTTAAATTTGAGTGTGATAAGTGTAATTCTGATTCATCTAAGTTCATCTACCGGAAACAATTTTTTCTTACATGTTAATCTAACACATTTCCTGATCCTATATATTAATACACCGTTGAAACGCCAAGTTCTCAGTGAATACTGAACAGGTTTATGTGTCAAATTAAAGGGGATAACGGGTAGATTTGACGCATTTCTTCGAAATTCACATTCATTCTTAAGGCTACACCCCACAGCTCTTCAAATGTTAATGTTAAGGAAAAACAGTAATCATTTTAATTGAGCATTTGACAGAATTCAAAGGTAACAACTCATAGTGCAGAAGCAGGATCAGCTATATAAGCTAACTTCTGGTGTGGCGTCACAATTTAAACTACACGGTTGAAACGCTAAGTTCTTAGTGAATACTGAACCAATTTACAAGATTTAAATGTCTAATTAAAGGGGATAATGCCTAGGGCTAAGCCTCACAACCCTTCAAAAGATGGAAAGAACATTAATCACTGAAATTGAGCTTTTTACGGATGTTGAAGGTGACACAACACAGTGCAGATGTAGATGTGCTGTAGGTCTGCTAACTTCTGGAAGTCTATCGTAATTTAAACTGCTCGAATTCGAACATCTTGATTTGCTAGTTAGTTATGAATACGCAAAATCACATTGCATGTCTGGTTTCTCTGTTTATATTTATAAATGAAACATATCTTCATGTATTATTTCTCAAGGATGTTTTGTCGGTAGACCATATTTCTCTAAATCCTGTATTAAAACCAATAATTGAGCAATCAATTTGAAGATTACCTTCACCATTATATGCGAAAAATTAACAAAATATTTAAAACCATAAAAATGATAATTAATTTGGCGATTCCGACTTAGTTGTTTGCCAACGGACTGGTGGCGCCGTCTTACAGCGAAAGGTCCAGCTATCTCAAAACATGTGTTCATTGTGCAAGTTGCGCATGACAATTCTAGTACATTGTATTTGCAATCACGTAAAGATGTACAAATTACTTTGTTATATTCTAAATCAAAGTGTTATATAATTTAAAAAGAGTCAGCAATAATGAAGAATACAACCTAAAATAGCTTAAATGACACTTCGTTAGATAATCGTGGAACAAGAAAGAAAATCAATCATTTTTCACTCTTATTTAATAAATGAGTAATTTTAGCTTATTTTTTTACTTTACATTGTAAAATGTTTGTTTGGACAGTTTCGGACAACCGTTTCCTTGTAGAGAATCTGCAAGCAATATATCACTTCCGCCTGAACTGCGCTATATCAGAGAGCGGTGCGGAGAAATAGAACACTACATCTCAGCAGAATACACAGAAATCCTGCAATGCTACTTATTTACAAAACTTGCATAACTTCTGTAAAACAATGTCACCAGAATCTTTTATTTAGTTCGTCTGTAAACTATTATAATTTCTTTTGTGTCTCAACTTATCTAAAGAATGTCACACAAGATATAAACGAGAAACCTCTTCATTCTCGTTTTAAGCCAAATTCAACCTTGACATTTTTAATAAAACTACAAGTTACACCTCTTGAACACTTTACTAAATTGTTCACCGTCAATTAATTCTAACTTATTACCTTAAACGCCCTGTTTTAGTATGCAGTTTAGTAGCGCAAGGCACAAAGGTTAAAGAGCCCTACTATAAACCAAAATTTGATTGCTGATCTCTAGTGAACGTAAGTGTTCAATTTTATAACGTCATAAATAAACGCTTAAAAATGGACTAAGCTAATTTTTTTTAACTGATCTATCAATATCCCAACTTTATACAGTTAGAATGAACGTCACGAAATGCCCATATGGCGCAAAAAAAAACATATTATAATATTTGAATAAACTACCTGCAAATTCTAAAAACTATCAGGAAAAATTAAGGTAAATTAATCTTAATTAATGTTCAATATACTATATGACATTTTATCCTTGATATATATTTTGTTTTATTTTAACTTGAAATCTCTTTTAAAATAATTTGTAATAAACAATTATATAAAAAACAAATGATATCATACCCAAAAACACAAAGTGTTGACGGGTTGCAGAGCCCTAAAATTATATGATATCAAAATGTATTCCAAGTCAAAGATAGCACCTTTGATCTGACATTGTTTAACATCACAAATTACTCAAATATGTTAAAATAACAATGCTCGAAAGATTGTTGTTTAATTTCCATCTGTTGTTGGCCAGCATCTTCACGGATGCAATATCTTTAATTTGAAATTAAAAAATCTAAATAAAGTATAGTTAACAATTATAATGAAATATTATAAAAATGCATTATCTGCTGTCCAAGAACAGATAGGAAATAACCAACAATCTTTTGAGCATTGTTATTTTAACATGATGTTAAACAATGATGTTAAACAATGTCAGATAAAAGGTGCTATCATGACTTGGTGCATTTTGATATCATATAGTTTTAGGGCTTGGCAACCCGTCAACACTTTGTGTTTTTGGGTATGATACTACATAACAACTATAACTATATATAACTATATAACAAAAACAGATCACTAATGTCATGAAGATTTTTATGGACTAGTAACATTTATATACTTGTACAAATCATAGTTATTGGTATGTATTAATAATTTCATTTAAAACTAAATTAATAAGTAAATATAAAATACCCCCATAGCAGCAAACCTGCATACGAAGCGAATTTCTAGCGCATGTATATTTTTCTCACTACCACATAAAGCCACTCACCAAGTTTCATACAAATACACGACTAAATAAGAGATACATAGCATTTTATTTATTCTCCATAAGAATAACATGGGGACTGAGTATGCAGGTTCGCTGCTGCGGGGAAAATCGGCAAAAAAAATCTTTGTGCAAATATCAATATACCAGTACTACGTGACCCCACGTGCCAAGTTTCATCAATATACATTCATTAATAATGGAGATATCAAATTGTATTTATTCTCCATAAGGATAACATTGGACAACGTACTGTGTTTAGTACTATGAATATCTCTGCAAGGTTGGACGTAGAATCACAATTTAAACACCATAATAATTGTTTTGTAGAGCTGAACTGATTGGTAAAAGCAAATGTGAGGTTTACATTAAAATTAACTGAGGAAAAGCATAAAAGCTTTTTCCCATAAGATTAACATGGGAGATTGTATGAGCACGTTTTTTGTATTTTCCCCGCAACCACTTAACCTAGATTAATGATTAAAAATACTATATTATTTATTTTTTAAGGTCTATAAAATGGTTGAAACTAAAATTTAGTATTTAACAATTTTAGGGTGAAAAATGCAAAAAACAGATTTTTGGAAAATTTAAAACCCCCATAAATCCCCCTTTCCATGGTCTGATTTTTCTGTTTTTCAAACTTAAAGTCATGAATGTCACTTTACACATTCGAGCCAAATTTCATCAAAATCACACGATTTTTACTCAAGTTATCGATATATATATATATATATATATATATATAATTGAACGAATAGTGTTTTTGACATCTGAAGACCTCAAAATAAAAAGTTAACATGGTCTCGGGCTTAACTCTTCCCATGCCACCTACGGTAATAGTTTCTTCCCTATAGGGAAATTCGCTAAAAATGACTGAATATATATGTTAGAAATCATACTTTTAGTGAGTAGTACTTACTAATTAAACTAAAATATCGAGCTAATAAAACAATCACAGTGGATTATAAAATGTAGTAAGTTATTGATTGTTGTGTACTAAATAGAGCAAAACATATCTTGTTTAGTATTATTTATAAACAATGTTTGATAACTTACAATTTTAAATGTCCTTTTTCTCCTTGGGTACAAATTGAAAATGTCTAATTAGATGTCTTATGTTGTTAATGAAGATAATACTAAGCTGACTTTAGTGTTGGCTTTGGTATAATTCATAAATCTTTATGAATTCAGAAAATGTTTTCTGCCATAAGATTGCGCTCTAGGATCGTTGTAAGCAATATTAAATTAAAACCAGGTAACATAAATTTTTATCTAAACAGTTATTTTCCTGTCACATTACACGATAAAAATAAGGTAAAATATTTTTGTTTTACGTTTTTAACGAAGTCTACAAATATTAAATCGCGTCTTAAATTATCTAAAGGTGAATTGAAATGCCGAAATGTCGTAAGGTGGCAGAAACAGAACAGGTTTGATGGAAAATGTATGTAACCTGGTTTTATTCGTTTCTATACATCAAAAATGTATTTTCAAAATTAAAAAAGCAACTCTTTCTTCTTTGTTTTTAGTTTGTAATTCCTGTTAAAGAGATTAATTATTACTTTTGCATTCAAAAGTAAAGGTATTGTATTAGACATTTATATTTTAGGATTTAAAAGTAAACTTTTAAATGTGTAAACTCTTTAAATTAATAATTTAACAATTTGAATAATACAATATTAAGCTTACAAATATTTGTTGGTAAATTCATGTTCAGTGTTTTAATTTATTTTTTTAATAGGGATTACGTTATATATGTAGTGTTTACGTCATTTATTATTTTTTGAATTGTAAAGTTGGAGGTTTCGTTTATTTTAGGCGTGATTTTGGTATTTGTTGATACGTAAAAATACAAATATGTCCCAAAACTGCTATACACATTAAACTTATTCAAAAACCATTATAGTTTACGATCTTTTAATTGCATGAATAGTGCGTTTTGAATGAATATTGAGTCTTTCGTTCGGATTGATTTTAAATATCCTTGGTTACTCGCATGTTTTCTTTGTTGGCCTTTAGAACAATAAGTGATCTTAACTGGGCCATACGCACCGTATCATACGTTCGCTCTTCAAGGGTTGCCACCACTATTGGTACGACAAGGTTAAAATGACAAGGATAATTTCTTAGGAGTGCGTTGATTTGACTTATTATAATAATTTAAATGGATAAATTGTACATATAGTTTAAATAGCCCAACGGGTAGAAGTGGATCACAAATTACAAAAAAGCATGTGACTTTTGAAGGACTTATTAGGTAGGTTAGTATTTATTAAGAGTTCATTAAAGTGGTTGTCAAAAGATGTAAGAATCAAAATGCTGCGGGGGCAAATTATTCGCAGCTAGTTCTCCTTGTTACGTTTGAAATGGCTTTCATAAAATAACAAGCATATACGTGACACTAAAAATAACTGTATCGTCTACAATTTAAAAGTGTTTCCCATGAACTTTGAAAATACCTTTTAAAAATAATCTCAAGACTATTTTCCTCAGTTATACGTTTTGTTTGGTTTTTACTTTTAAATATTTTTTTTTAATTCTAAATTTTAAAAGATGCAGAGTTTAGTAGAAAATTGAGAAGGAGACTAAAAGGTGCAAAGTGGAAGAAGACATTACAAGCTCTTTCACAGAGCCAATTGAAACTTTTACCTCTGTTTCAAATTAAATAAGCCGAGGGAATTATCGATAGAAGGAAAGTTTCACATAGCCTTTTAAATGATATTTTTTAAAGAGTTAGGTTAACTTATTTCTTTGATTTTCAACTTTACGTTATTAAAATCACACTGATTCGACTGCCATATTAGTTATCATATTTTAAGCGACATCCATTATATTTCAATGTCATTAATAGGTAATAGTTATCGGAGCTTATCAGTTAAAGTATTTTGGAGGAGCGTTGTACATAACAGTTTATGCATTTATCAATAGATAATGGAAACCAGATTATTTGGTCTAAAAAAATTTTACCGATTTATTTTAAACTATAATTTATCAAAAACCAGGTTTATTTGTATTGAACTATACTAAAATGACAATCACATATTGAGGGTTACTATCACTAATTTCGTCCTTGATTCTTCTGTTATTCAATTGATTAACTATACTATATAATCACTTAATAGCATAACTATTAAATAACATACATGCATTCCACATAGTGCCATTTTTATTTACACTTTTGGGTGTGTTCCCACTATCTAATTTTTATATGTTATTGAGGAGCAGTCTTACTTCCATAAACTCTAAATATCCTTCTGTTACAGTTTTCTTATGTCTAACCATATCTTTCATGGGTTAATAATAACAAATATTACTGTCCTAAAAATTTAATTAGTTTTAAATCAGTATATCGTATTTTGTAGATTTGAAACAACAATTATATTATAAGTTATAAGTTATAAGAAGGGTAATTTCTCCAATACTCTGACTCAACTGATTGTTTTTACTCTTTACATGTTGAGGAGAGTAAACGATATAAGTAGCAACACATGTCAGTTCAGAACAAAGTAGACACTTAATCACATGTTTTAATGTAAACAAATCAGACATTTTTTGATCTCCATGTTTTTCTTACAGGGAATGTTTTACGTTATTTCTTATTTGCTGGTAACATTTTGGGGCTACTATTTTTCCCGAGCCCCTGGGATAAAGACCTTTAATCTGAACCGTCTTCCATCAACCTGCGATTTCCCAAACTCCCACAATTATGTATTAAATGACTTACATAGTTATATATAAAGGTAAACTGATATTTATAAAATACATAAAGTTTGTGCAGTAAAATGTGTAATTTATTTTAATTTTAGGGAGATTCAATGAATCCCCGTGCACTTCGTAAAAGTTCTTTTACTTTCACCTAAATCTTTTGAAACTTACCCATTAGTATGTAATTAAGTTGGTAAACATTAGTTAACTTATAATTATTCGTAAAACTTTACAAGAAAACTAAGAAAGACGTTGAGACGGGAAAGTTTCAAGTGCTTTTTAACGGTTCGTAACGTTTTAATGTCCTTTCAACCGCTGTTTGCTCTACATAACTCTCACACAAAGTTATACAGGAATTATAGTTAAATGGTTAAATTTCTAGATTTGCTAAACAGTTTGGAAACCTTTTTTTACACTTGACTTGTACATCGTTTTTAACTCAAGATATTTGTACACAAGAAGGCCCATTTTATGGCTTTTAGTTTATCAAGGGTTTCAAGTACAAATATAACTGTGAAGTAATGATGATGATGATGATGATGATGATGATGATGATGATGGTGATAAGAACTAATAATTCTACTCTTTAATTTAGCTAATAAAAGATATTACACTCTAGAATATGAACTAGATACATCCAAAACAATTACAGTAAGTATTTTATAACAAAAGTGTATTTATTAATATGAAGCGAAAATTGGTCATAACATTAAATTACTGAGTTTTTATTCATTCAAATTTGATTTCGAGACCCTTGAAAAAATAACCGATCATATGAAGTTAGAACTGTAAATATAAGGTGTTAGGTTAAAATGTATACTTAGACTTCAATTAAACACTATATTGTCGAATTTCGATACAAATTATTATTAAAAATTAAATACAAGGAGTTGGACCAGCAACAAAGGAAAATCCCCTTAAAGCAGTTGCAGTATTAAGAATGAAACAGTAATTTAACATGGTCTCAGTAATTTAATCTCAAGATAAATCTACCCCCTTATTAACGATGGTTACACATTCAATTCCACAGTAACGAAACAAGGTTGAATCATGCCACGTACAATACGGTTGTGAAGACACACTCGGAGGATGCTGTAAAGAAAATTTCCATCGCAAATTATTGAAGAGTCGTGGACACTTAACTTTATGAATACTGTAAGTTTGAAAAGAAATTCAGGCTTGGCTTCTCGTTACCGTAGCGTTTAAAAAGACTTTTCTAAGATCATATTTTGAAATTTAATGAGGAAATCTAAAGAAAACTAATGAAATGGACTCTCCTTAAATCTTAGACTGCAAGATGGAAATTCCATTAAAGATTAATATGATGACAACGTTTGAAAATTAGTAGTAAAATAGAAGCAAATTCTGGAAGTTTTTTGTTGTACAGGTTACCTCTAATTATCAGTCATTTATTGTGCCCTGAGAAGTTATAACCAAATATAAACTGTTTGCATGTAATTTTGTTGGATGATTACAAATCATAAAACGTTATATTTGTCTACCATTATTTGATTATTAGTATTATGTGTTTAGTATTGTTTTGTGTTTAAGTAATATGTAGTGTTCTGTTATTTGGATTGTGTTTTAGGATCCAAAATTTAAATTTATCTACAAAAAGGAATTGTTTAACCTCATCTTAAATGTCATGTTGAATTAGTAAAGGTCAACCATCACAGTCATGGTAAATGTAACTTGCAACATGGATCCTAAGGAAAATCCTTCATATAACCCTTCTTCCCTTAGCCTAAGCCATATTTTTATCCCACAGTATTGAATAAGAGCAGGGTTATAGAGGATTGCATTAAATAAAATACAAAAGGATCAATATCAAGCCAATAAATATCCATTGTGTTTAATTGCAACTTCCAATAAAATACTGTCACCTTCTAAAATCTCCAAATCAGATATGTGTTTTTTAAACTTCCAAATTTAAATGACAGTGTTTATGGTCTCCCCAATTGTTCACGTTTCTCAATTTTGTAAATTTTGTTTTATTAAATATTAATTGTTGATTATATCGTTTAAATTTTTTTAAATTTATTGCGGTCATTTACTATCACTGGTTGGAGAAAATCAGGTATTCGTTTTCTCATATTTAACTGCCTTTTTAGTTGTTTTTTGTAATTTATATCTTTAAGTAATCACTATGTAGATATGTTATATAAAGTATTAGTTTCAATATTATATGTGTCCTCTTAACAGGAGGTATGTATGAATCAGACAAAAAACAAAGAAGAAGCCAAGACAAAGACTAGCCATGACAGCTTCCAGTCAGAACTCATACCTTCACCTGCACTACTCTAGTCTTATAAGTATAAAAGGTAAGCCGTCAGCAATAAATAATCAAATTGAGAGATTTTTAATAGGTCAACATAAGGAAAACTTCATGATTGAACAGCCTGCGAATCACTCTACATACTACCATAAAGGTTTAAACTACCTGGTGATATTGCCAAGTGATCCTATTTCCTGGTATAACTGCCAGTGTTTTTGAATCTCAGGGGTTCATCTAAGTTGGGTATCTTCATCTCTCATGGGTCGGAAAATCATCGAAGATATAAAATACATGCAGGAGCACAAAACACGAAAATATCAGTTATGTGTTTTATAACTTTGACGACTTTTCACACAATCAGGGAAAACTTTATGTACAACTTGAAAATGAAACCCCGATATCAGAACCAATGGTAGTTTCGCTAGGAATAGGATCACTTGGCATTACTACCGGGTAATTTAAACCGTAGCCGGGTAATTTAGATCGTACTCAGCAGTAAAGGAAAACTGTTTTTTTCTGGTATGATATTAGGGTAAGTAATCACCAAAGGAGCCTTCATCAGTTCCCTTGTCCTAGGTTTATACTATCCTTGCGTGGTTTCTTCCTTGTTATTAAAACTCAGATTTTTTTGTGATAACCCAAATTTTTACTTACCAACTTAATAAACTGTTCAATGAATTTAAAATGTGATAGTTTGTAAGATACTTTTGCATAGTTTTGCAGTAAATAATTGTTTAACCAAACTTGTAATATTAGAGTTAACATACCATCCCAATTTGTCGGTTAGCTTATTTTGTATATTAATAAAAAATTCAGAATTTTTAAGAGTTCTAGACAGGTCCAAAGTATAACTTTGAAACTTTGTTGTACATCGAAACTCAGCTAGCAGTTTTGATAAGTATGTATGTGAGCACCAACATTGAGCAGGACTTCGAGGTCGAAAGTTCTCTTTTGCAGCTACTACACCGGACAGAAATCGTTACTGTAAGCGATAATACTAATTAAATTTAATAAAAACCTAAGGCGCGTTATAAGAATAAACATTGGGGCTGTTATGATTGCAAACATCTACATGCGGTGCAACAGTTTTTGCTGATCAAAAAAATATTTGAATTCTTATTATTCTTTCCGTCGGTGTTAATATAATAAAATGTGATAATATATATCTTGGTTGAAACATAATAATCAAAAAATAACAGAAAAGGACTAATAATGACGCATGGCAGCGTGATGATGGTAAATATTTTAGAATGTATACATTATTAGGTACATTAACATAATTTATTTCAACTTTTAATCCATGCGAATCTCACAAACGAATATTCAGGATATATTTTATTATGCAAAATGTAAAATCACGTAATCCCAGTGTGATAATGGAGTAAAATTAATTGTCATAACAACAATGACAATGATTGAACAGATGACAAACAACATTGTCAGAGATACAACAAAAGGCCTTGTTTGAGGCTGGCAAGTGTCACCTCCAAACCAATGGATATAATTATACAATGATTATGTGGTAAGGTTACGTTCCTGAATACTTTAAAATTAAAACCTAATTACTTTAGTCCTCCGAGTAAATATTATAGAGTATTCATATAACAACACCTTTTTTACAGATAGCTGCCTCTTTACTACAGTATACAAAAATGAAAACACCATATTTTCTTTATTTGTTGTTGTTGAGAAAATAAATAAGATATGTATCGAAAACGTTTCGCCTTTTTATTTATAAAATTATTTTTTAAATTGTTTACAGCTATATGTCAATCCTCTGATTAATAAATCCAAGTTTTACCAATGTCTATCTGAGGTTAGTGTACGCTGTACATAAGACCAGAAACTGCCTCATACACGAGGTATCCTAAAACTGATCCGCCATGTTGTTAAAATTAGATTTATAAATTTAAAAGATACAGAATACTCTTGATATTGACCTAATAAAACTTGACTTAACTGTGGCTATTTGTTATTTCTAACAAAGTTTACAACTAAAGACGAATTAACATTATAACTACTAACTAAATAGCCCTCAGATTATTGACTATAGTAAAAACTTGAAAAGTGGTTGTGGTGAAGTTTAATATTTAAAAGATCACAGAGATCTTGAAATGTTCTCAAATCACTTCACAAAAAAGTTCATCAAGTACTGCAAAATTGGTTCAAAAGATCATCTCAAATTAGTTAACAGAACAACGGTATGAACTAATTTAATGATCAAAACTTATGTATACAAAATAATAACAAAAGCGTGGTTTGACAATGATTTGCAGTTTATAATTGTATAGATACTTTATTTGCTGAGACAGTTCCAGGACAACAGGTCTGCTTGTGGTGCATTTTGTACAACCTTTTGAGTATTGAACATCTGTTTATGTCTATGTTATAATATGGTAAGTACAAAGTAAAACTGTCCATAACAATAACAGTGGGACTTTGAAGACCCGTGGGGTTGATTCTTGAGGGAATTATTTAAACCCGCTTCTTAATGAGCAACCTGAGACTAAAGAGTTAACACACTATTAAGGTGTTATAGTTGTGGAGATTTTCTGATGGGTCAGTGAGTCGTTTTTGGGTTATATATATTTAGGTTAGTGTTCAATTTCAATAGAATTAAGTAACAACGATTCTCCAGAAGAAGACCAGATAACAGTTGTACTTTGTTCCCAGTTCCCAGCAATATATCATTTTCGCTTGAGCTGCAACGAGGCTCAAGTCTTTCTCTGCGAAATGGGATATCTCCGTGGTAAAACACAGTAGGGGGTTCTGTTTGTAAAATTGCAGTCTATCTTTGCATTTACAATGTTTTATATGTTATAACACCGAATTCTAATATGAGAACAAAATGGTATTAATAAGTTATTCCTACCAAATTTATTGATACGGTGATACAAAATGTAAAATTTTATGAAGAACTTGCAATTTATGATGGTTTATAATAACACTTATAAATTGTTAATATACTTTACTTTCTCAATGTGCTTATAACATCTCATTAACATTTGATCCATAAATACAAACGATAATTTTACAAATGGATCGAACTACTTCAGGATCATAAGTTTTACTTTACATAATTACAAAAATGATAATGTTTAGTGATCGGTATTTTTTTTATAAAAACCTGCAACAGTTCATCTTACGAAGAATTTCCCAACAATATATCACTTCCGCTTGAGCTGGTCCTTATCTCAAGGCGGCTTGGGAAGGTCTGTTTTTTTTAAATTGGAAAAACTGTGTTTCAGTAATAAAAAACAGTAGGAAGTATTTTGTAAAGTTGGAACAATATTATCACCATTTTTAATTTTCTGGACTTATTTTGCTAAAACATCCTTAAACTGCAATCCTAAATTGCTGACGTCATGGGCTCATAACTCTTTCAAAATTGTGACATGAATGGTTATACACATATAAAAAATTAAAAAAACCGATTATTATGAAGAATTTTTGTTAGCACATAAATGTTGTGCCGCTGCAAGCTAGAACAGTAGTGCAATACAATGTAGACCGCACTTGCACGAATGACATATTTGCATTGACAACATTACCATAAACTCGGCTATTGTTTGTTACTGCGTGCGACGTTAACAAACAGTAAACAATAATGAATTTTACAAATTAAAATAACTACACTATTTTAATTGAAATGATGTAAACTATATCTAAATACTTTAAAAAGAAAGTTTGTTTTATAGTTTAGAGCCTGACATTATTCATTCTAGTATCTTATAGAAGAATTATTCTACTTATAATTCACCCAGGTTTCAAAGTGAAAGAGCAGCGTAGTGGGTGTAAATAAAAAAATAAGGTGGGAAGTATTACCTTAAAATTGTATATTTTAAATAAGTAGCAAGTATTTCACAAAATATAGATAGGCAAATTATTACAATATTTGTGCATTAAATACAAAATCTTAAATATGTAAATAAATGCAATGTAATAAACTAGTACCTTAAGTGTATTTTTAAGGGCTTTGGGTCCGATTCCTATGGTGTCCAGTTCTTAAATAGGTTTTTGTATCCTACGAAAAAAGCGTACCAAAAGACACCGCTTTTATATATAATAAAATGTAAAAGGATTTGATTATGTGACATGGTCCGCGGCCACCATACCCGTTTACAAGAAAAATTAAAACAAAGCAGACGATTAAATCATATGAGGAACTTTAACCATAGAATATATTTTACAGTTCCTATGCTGTTGTTATGGTTATGGTTGTTATGTCATTACGGTTCTGTAAAAATAAAACTACAAATTTACCCAAATTCCGTTTACATTTTTTAACTTAATCAAAACCGCTGATATAACCACATTTTGTATGTGTTTTTATATTATTTTTTATTTTATTTATTCCTTTAGGACAAGTCTTTATAAAAATACAAATTATCTCCTCAGATTTTTCCAATAACATCCTTCAGTCAAGTATAGAGTCTATAGTCAAGTATAGTACAGATGGATGCAATGTTTACGGTTTCCTCAACATTTTCTCGTACGGTTTAACGTTATTTCTAGAAAAACACGTATAATTCACGTCATAAATAGCATTTTGATGTTAATTTATTCAATTAGGAACACATGTCAGATAGTAATCAAAGAAACTTAATCACATGTTTTAATGGAAACAAAGCAGACATTTTTAAATCCCCATGATTTTTTATGGGGGATGTTTTACGTTATTTCTCGTTTGCTGGTCACATTTTAGAAATACTGATATTTTTCCCGAGTCCCTGGGATCAAGACCTTTATTTTGAGCCGTCTTCTGTCATCCTGCGATTTGCCAAACTCTTACAATTTTTACTTTAAAATTTCGCTTACAGAATTATACAAAGATATTGTGGTTAGATATTCTTTTTACATTATTTTTCAAAACTGAAGTAATTATAACGAAACTGTTAAATTGTAAGAAACCCTACAAAAAAGTTAAGGTATTAACTGAAAGATTTTTATTTTACTCTTTTAAGTTTTGGTTGTATATTTGGGATTGCATAACTGATTTTTAAGTAGTAGATTCTACTGTTGGTTTAAACTAATGCACAACATATCTTTTGAATATTTACGGGAAAGCTATTTTGAATAAATACGTACATTTTGAAATATAGGCGAAAATATAGGCCTATTTTAGTGTATCATCTTACCTAATTTGATGCACGCACTTAAAAATATCATAATCACAATTATATAATTAAAAAACTGTCCACTAACTAAAATAAAATACATTTGATAAATAATTATTGTAAAGACAATCATACAAAATATTAATACATCTATTGTTTGGAATATACACATGGAAAATACGTTGTTCGAGTTTATGATTTAGTGGACAATTTATTGCTGACGTAGCGCTGGGTTGACACGCTGTACAATATGGTCCATAAAAGCTTTATGCTCGTAGTCTCATTATTGCACAGTCATCATTTATGCCTTTGTGGCGTAAAGCCAACATTTCCTATCAATCCTTTAAACAATATATACTTTCTAAATTCCGTACAAATTTTACTACACCCAGCATAGTTAAAAAGTATTTTGTTTCACTTTATATCTAAATATAGAAGGTCCTACTTATTCGTTTTTGAATTAACTTAACGTAAAACTACAGTGTAATAAACTGATGCATTTTCGGTTGATTAATAATCAAAATTTGAAAACATTATTTTATACATTTTGCTATTTCCTTGACACTACAAGTGATATTTCGTAATATAAAACCTTTGCGAGAATTTTACTACAGCATGCGCTCCACTTAATGCTCATATTTCCACTTCAAGCTCATTTTTGTAGTTTTGTACAATGATTTTAGATTATCCAACAATACTAGGAAAGACGACAATATTTTTTTAAATCTCTGCATAAAGCAACATTTATAATTTGAGTATTCCATAACTTGAAGGAATTAGACGAAGCGGTTTTGATCGTATCGCCACTTCCTTATCTCTATATATCAATATTTATAAATATATGTTTATTTGTTTCTTTATTTGTTCCACACTTCTTGCTATTATCTCTTCATATACGATTGTGGCAGTACAAACACAAATACTGACATAATGTAGACCCACTACTCAAAAATGTCATTATATTAAAACTATGCTTGTCCCAAAATAAATCATACAAATATTAGAAAGTTAATTGTGATTTTGTTTGTTTATTTGTGGCTCAATCACGTTCCATCTACTAAACTGATTCATCTGATATTTGGAAGGAAGATAGCTAATATCCTAAAATAACGTATAGGCCTATTCCAGCTTTAAAACATTATTAGTGCTTTGCCCCATTAGTCCCCGAACTTCCCATGTTAAAGGGCACTAATATTTACTGGATCAGATGATAACTTAAACAGGTGTTCTGCATTTAATATTTTCAACAAGCTTTTCAGTTTACATATTTGTTTTTACTTTTGTTTCTCGTTTAACCACGAAGGTACCTGTATCACAATAACGCCATTCTCAAATTTTGAAAAAGCCAGATCAAATAAAGTGGATAGAAGTCAGGAAACTTCAGCACGAATTGAAATTAGAAGGCTTCAACAAGCTCTACGGCAGAAAGAACACAGAGCAGAAGAAACCACAGAAGAACAACAACTTCGACGTGAAGAGCAAGCTCAGCGTCAGGCCAGTTTGAGAGCAACTGAAATGGGAGAGCAACAGAATCTGTCGCAGACGAGCTATTGCTGTCAGGGCTATGCCCAGCGGTGGCAAACGTTCATCAAAAATATGTGAGGAGTCTTTGAAACTGCTGCCTTTGAATACGACGCGATTCTTGGTCAGTTAACATATATCTTCCTAACGCTATGTAGTGAGCGTGGGCGAAGCCGCGACGGGTAACGGCTATTACAACTCACATCAGATGTAACAGTACTACTATAATTATCTCACTTAAAATAATATTTAGAGAACTAAATTGTTACATCAGTATAAGTAACGTTAATTTAGCAATTCCAGAGATGAATTACAAGATACAGAAAGTTAAAGCCGTCCTTCTCTATTCGCGAGTACAGTACGCCCGAATGTGGTGGAGTGTGTGAGCTGCACGATTAACGAATACATTGTTGACTAAAGCAGTGACGAGTGTTCAGTGAACTTTCTGGCCAATGTTTGACCTAATATTCGTGCGTATTTGGATATAGTGTCTGCGAACGCTACAGCAGCCGCGCCACTGCCTAAAGCCGTGTTTACACGATGCCAGTAGGTGAGACAATTGTCAGAAGACAACTGACTGGCATGAAATTATTGGCTTCGTGTAAACACTTCAGGCCAATTGCCTTGCCAACTGCCCTCAAAATTGCCCTGAAATTCACTTATCTCCGGGACTAGACTGAGGACAATGAGCTGCGCCCAGCGAGGCCCCCCACCACTCGAAAATGTAGTTGTCGAGACAATTGGCGCCTTGTGAACGGTGTAGCACAGTAGCGCTGTCTTGTTTTTTGCCAGTTCCCTTGTGTCTGCCGAAGCATACAGGTGTGTTGTGTTATTTACCTTCGGTTATTCGTTAGCAAAAATGGCACCAAAGTGGAGTGACGAAATGAATTTAAAATTCGTTGAACTTTACAAAGAACACAGGTGCCTGTGGGACCAGTGAGACGACTTGTACAAGGATAAAAACGCTCGCAAAACGGCACTCGCTGCAATTGCCGAAAACTTTAACGTCCAAGGATTTGGTGTAGCTGAGGTTAAAGCAAAAATCATGTCTTTCCACGGTACGTTTAACATTGAGATGGGTAAACAGAAAAAAGTGCCAAGTCCGGATGTGGATCAGCGGATGTGTATGTGCCGACCCTCAAGTGGTTTAACGTAATGAAGGAAGTGATCGTGAAAGGAACGCTGACAAGGCAAACCAAAAGCATTTTGGTAAGTAGATACACAGTACAATTGTTATGCTATTTTTATTATTTATTACACACGCAATACAATGCCAATGTTTTTGGAACAACATAGACAGGGTAAAATACAAATAAACAAAACATAGAAATAAGTTTAAACAAGGGTATGTAAATGTAGCACTTAAATTATATACTTCTTTGGCTTCTTCCTGTAACAACTAGTATATCATTTTAGCTTGCCATTCCACAGCTCCTTCGTTGGCAAAGTAGGTTTTGTAAGCACCTCTTTTATCCTTGGCTTTCTTGCTTTGTTGATGTGGCCCGACTCTTGCTACACTTTGCAACCCGTTGGTTTCTTTCCTCCAGCTGCCTTCAATGATGGCGCTTAAGTCAAAATCCTCATGGTCTACTGATTCCCTAGGCATGTACGTTGCAGTCAATTTGCTCCGCAGAAAATTATGAAGGGCACAAGCAGCACAAATCACCTTGTCGATTGTTTCAGGTAAAAGAGGTATGGGTTTCTCAAATATTCTAAATCTACTGACTATATATTCCTAAAGAGGCAATATTATTTTCATCTTACCTTGATATATTCCTTAAGGCTAGTACACAAGGCTTCACACACCTCAGGAATGAAGTTTGATATTGCCGGTTTTGACACTCGGAAAAAATGCTGTAGGCTCCTGTAGCTATTTCCTGTAGCAAGCAATGAAAGCGTCACTTCCAATTTTAGCTTGGGGGCAATGCTTTTCTCATTAAAGTATCCTCTTTGGATATTTTACTTTCAACCATCTGTAAAAGTTCATCAAAAATCTCCGGACTCATCCTTAAACATGCTTTATATTCCAACGGATCTTCCATACGCAGTTCCCTTATCAATTGAGATGACGCACCGTGACTGTCTCTTTTTAAAAGCCATCTCCTTGTCCACTCCCTCTTCTTATTTAACTCTTCTTCTAGCACGTTGCAAGACTCACTAATAAATTCCCGGCACAGAGCATTAAACATTAGTTTTAAGTCCTCGCGGGACACGATAGACGACGAGCACTCAGCCATGTTTCACTGTCTACTGCAATGGCAATAGTTGGCCCCGTGTAAACAGGTTCACGTTCAACTTTACTGGCCTCCGACAATCCCGCAATCACGTGATGACAATTGGCCAAAACAACTGTCTCACCAACTGGCATCGTGTAAACCCGGCTTAAGCAAGGTTACATTAGCGACGGTGGCGCAGCGCTAGAGTCATGCGGAACCTTAGCTCTCTGCCTCTCTGGTTTGTTGAACATGGTGTGAACCCCACTTGATGTTTTCTGGTGTTTCAGTTCTTTTGGCTAGTCCAATATATAGTATTAACACTGCATATAGAATTTGTAACATTCCCATAAAAATTGGTGGTGCTTTAAAAAAGGAATATACAGAACTTAATCCATACTTATTGAATGGGTTAAATTATTTTGATAACTAACCTAGGAACAATAACATAACTTAGGATTAATTAACCTTTCTTTGCAATTTTCAAATGCTCCGCACTTGGCTCGCAAGTGGATTTTCGAGGGAGGGAGATTTAAACCTGAGTAATATTGAAACTATTGCCCTTGAATTACGCGACTCAGAAAGGTATGAAGACTTAGTCATCCTTAAAACACGGATGTAATGTTGTGAACTCTCACTGGGCTGCTCCCACCTTGGCCCAGTGAGATTTATGTTGTCAAACTTTGTGTGACCAGTTTCTCAAAATTGCACTGCCGTGTAAAATAAATAATTTTTAAAATATTGTACGTAAGAATACACTCTGCATTGAGTCAGGATTGATTGTTACCCTAAACTACTCGCTTACCAAAACTTTAGGAAACATGTTATCTGAGTAATCTTACATATTGTATCCACGAAAATAAATATCTAAATAAAATACATAAAACATTAATAAATCAAACATAAATATATACAAACACATACTTCATACACTTGAAATAGATTCATTTTATACCGGAATTAAATTATTTCTTATAAATGTCCATAGTACTCGTTTATTTCGGTGGATAAAACTGGGTAAGGTATTATAGCTAATACTGTCCGGGAAAATTTCACAAATTTTGTGAGGATCCGAGGCCGGATATAGGTTTTATTGGACCAAGAAAAGTGATATGAATAAAATCATAAAGTCATAAGATGATAAAATATTTTGGGAAGTCGCAATAAACCAATCGACGCTTAAAAAATGTTATTCCGATAAAGGACCTATGTAAAATTTTCAAAATTTGTGCAAAGGCCAAGTTCCTCATTATAATTAAAATACAGTAACTCTTTGACACTGTTCTTAATCAAATGTTTATTAAATACAATACAATATCGTGGTTAATTGTTGGATTTCTCAAGTTCTCATGTAACTAAGATCGTAATGAATAAATTTATGCTTTTAATTAACTAACTGTCTAAAAAGAGTTCGCAAAACAAAAATCATAAGAGCGGAAATTTGAAAATTATCTTTATGTACTATTTTGTGGGAGATGGAAGAGAATTAGGTTTTATAAATACAATGTTCTCATTCAATAGAATACTAAAGACGCAAGTACATTAACATCTACAGATTTTGAAAATTGAACAGGTGATTACCTCAAATGTATTATCTAAAGGACTAGTTGACCTTTTTGAGCAAAATTGGGACAAAACAGCTTTTTTAGAACAGAAAAAAATCAATTGCATAGTTTTAATAAGCCAAGACTTTTTTAGAAGTTTTAATTACACCAACGATTTAAAATCAAAACCATATTAAATCTAAATTTTCTGTTAAATTAGATCTAAATTTTCTAAATTAAATCTAAACAATTAAATAATATTTATTTGTTTTAATCACAAGCTCTGCTTTGATTTGTATGAAGGTTTAGATTCTAGATCGCAATCAATGATTTTAAATATTTGATTTCGATCTTAAAATAAAAATTTCTTTACCTTTGTAAATATATAAGATAATTAATTTGTATTACATGAACGTGAATTTTCAATGAAAACTGAATTTATTATAAATCTTATACAATTCACATACACACATTGTTATTAATATATTGTTTAATTTGTACCCCCCTTCCTCCTTTTTAGAGTAATTTGAATATAACGTGGCTGGATATATAGCTAGTATATATAGAGATGTATATCATGTACATCTCAACGGTGGCAAACTACCTAAAATTAAATGCTGCAGAGTATTTAAAAGCAATATCTAAGAACAGGGATATATCTACTGAACCTGGTCGAGTTATTTTTGATACCGGGAGTTGAGCAATTTATAACTCAACGAATCTTGCTTCCAAACTTAAACTTAAGTGACAAATTTCACATCTTTAATCAGTTTACTTTTGGTAACTGACGTAACACAAATAAAGTTGCTCCAACCTTTGAAGAGGGTCAAAATGAATTCCTTGAAACTTAACTCTTAACCGGAATTGACTACTATTTTACTATAGTCAAAACGAAAAGATAAAAGTACACACTGTATGTACCTGGTAATGTCTAAAATACGTTGAATTGTGAATGGAACGAAACATTCTCAAATAGAGGCAAACTACGCTAGTATACATACGGATATATACCATATACAGTTCAACGATGGTAAAGTACCTAGAATGAAATACTGCGTTGTATTTAATGCGACATCCGAGAGCCGAGAGCGGGCGGCGTGCACACTACAATACACTGTAGCCGGACACCGCTTTGTGGTTCTCATATTTATATGACGTCCCTACAATAAGAAGCATATTTATATGGAACTCCTTCATAATAGTTGTAGACTATCGTTTAATATTTTTCTCAATAAAGAACGTTTGGGTTGTAAACTAGAACTTAAATCGTTAATTAAAATTAGAAGGACCAGTCAGAATTTTATTATGAATTTGACAAAAACCTTTGAGAAATTGAAAAAATAATAAAAATGTCTAGAGTTATAATGTGTAAATATAAAGTAAAATCAATAAAAATAAAGAGTAAACAAGAGTCATTAAATGATTTTTCAATTACAGTTCAAGAAAATATTAAAATCACTAACCTCTTACATCTTCTTACTTGACTTTAAGTATTGTGAACTCATAGTTTGCCATTATTTCATTTTGATTGCGTATCCATAGTTTATTTCATTCTTAAATATTCTGTTCCATAGTCTTCATGTATTGGTTATTCACGTGATTTTAAAGGTTTGTAATCCACATTATAATGAATTTTGAAAAAGAAAACATTACCTAGTTGTAATTTTAATCAAAATTGAGATAGAATGTAGAATAAACAAAAGCAGATCGTTGAAAAAATTAAATATTTTTCCAATATGAGGTATAAGAAAATAAGTAAGAAATGTCAGTTAAATAATTGAGATCAATCACACATCAATGTCTATAAGAAACAATTGGAGTATGGAAAAGAAAACTTAGATACAAAATAAAAGTGGAATAAATTTGGAAATGAAAAGGGACTAGAGTTGTGTCCAGTCTAGTTACTGTTTTATCTTGAACTAAACTGAACAAACGCTTACCAATTACCCATGATCAAAGGATAACAAACTTTATTAAAATATTGAAGTTCACAAAAACTGGTGCAAAATGTCCTTCACTCGCCTAAAATCATTCTTTTGCACAAATGCTCCTAAAAAGCATAAGGGAGAAAATAAGAAAACGCGATGTAGAGCGAAATAATTGTTTCTTATGCAAATTCGACAGCTTACAATTGCAGTACAATTTTCCAAGTTTTATTTAAATAAAATATATAACTAGCAATATTACAAAATAATATGAATTTGTTTCCCATACAATATTTTACATAAACCTGTTAAAATGTATTTTATTTCGTATCCCACCAACTTGCATATATTAATTGTTCAAGATGGCATTCAGCTTATGCTAACAAAGCTTTACTACACTTAATGAATAATACAGCAACAGTGCTTATCAAGTGTACAGCAGTAATTTCGACTACAAGCTTTTGTCAAGTAATTGTTCCAACTTCAACAATCAAAGACTACTTAGTCAGCTAATTTTAAATGTACAACAAATTCAAATATTATTTTTTTAAGTCGTTTTAATTTTCCCAAATATATTTAGGAGTACAAGTTGAAACATTTCTTACTAAATATATTAAAGAGTTTTTGGTGCTGATGTAACAAAGTACTCGTATATTTAACTTTGTCCTTTGCCGTCAAGTAAATAATAATAAACAAAAAGGATTAATTCAGCAGGAGTCAGTTGTAATTAGAAAAAGAGCGGTTAGGCTATTTACAACTTTGATTTATTAAAATGTAATCACAGTATTGTATAAATACAACATAAATCGTAACGTTTACAAAGATTACCTATTTATAAAAACCTAAGTTATAATATTTAACCTTTTACGAGAGTTCAACTGGGCCTAAACCATGGGGCAAAGAAACACTTTCTTAGAGTTTATATGACCTAATTTAAATATGAGATCCATATTTAAATCACTTATATTCTTATACAAAGTTTCCCATGAAAAGAAATTTCAATTTGATATATTTGCTTTATACAAGGTAAACGGGATTTAATTTGAAATATTTGATTATCGCTGAATTATAAGTATGATTTTTGTTTTAAAAATCCTTATTGAAAGAAAACAAAAACAGATGTTGTGAAAATGATAACATCATTTGTTGTGGAAATGTTATCTTATCCACAATATCGGTGTTTGTTTTCTTTTAATAGGGATCTGTTTGCATTAATTTATACTTATTATCCAATGATGATTGGTCAGCATTAAAACCATTTATCAAATATGAGGACTAAAATAGCAAAGTCGGTAAATGTTATATAAACCCACATTTTTGTACGATAGTTACATTTTATAACGTACACAATATTCAATAATGTTCCTGAAAAGTGTTTAAACTGACGTAGTTCCACAAATGAGGTGGTAATACAAGGGAGTTAGTGTAAACAGAGTTTAATAAAGTCACCTGACAACGTAACAAGTTATTCTACACTATTTCCAACGCAGTAATCTATTTTATACTGTGGGAAATTGTGTTATACTGATGACTTCTATTACATTGAAGTTTTATTCATACAAAGATCAGCTATTAGTGCTAGTACTATAGAATAATGTTATTTAATCCCTAAGTTATTTTGGGAAGTCGCCTTCAGTAGTAGAACGAACCATAATTTGTTCTTACATTACACACCAGCTTATAGATGCAGTTAAATAGTGAGATAGGCTCATAATGTAATATGTATCAGTTTTACATTAAAATGTACTAGGTAGATGGTGTATGCAGGGATTGCACTAACTATAATTAACATATATTGTAACGTTTGAATAAGTAGAAGCTTTCCAATAATAATATTTTATCTGAATTGATCACAGTGGCGTAGAATCTGGGACGATCCTCGATTTAATTAGACCAAATTTGATCAATATTTAGCTGTTTAAGGTTACTTATCTAGTTGTATTTAATTAGGTTAACTAACCTAAGCTATCGTAATTATTACTAAGGGATTGCAGACTTATTGTACCAGTATTGTTAACACAATTTCCATGCAAATATTGGTTCATACCTTTTCATCCTGCAGACTAAAATGTTTTATTGTTAAAACCAAAACTCTCTTTAATGTTGCTTGGTCCAAAATGTTGTCAGTCAAAACATTTACCGTTTCTGCACTAGATACAGGGTCAAAGTGAACACTGCCCCTGGAATGAGAGAAATTCGGGTCTGTCACACTACTTGTGGCATGTGTACTATTAAAACTTAGACTTAAATGCAGGTTAAATATTCTAGCTTTTTTCGCCTTCAAATACGAATTCGAAAGTTTTTGTAACTTTAGCTAAATTCCGGCCGGATCAATCTGGCGACATTGATTATTAATCACATAAAAGTACTGTAATGGTGTTTCATTCTCAGATTGTATCCTAGATTCAAATGTTTCTGTAGGTCTAACAAAAGTCCACCTGAATTGAAAGCCCTTCTTAAATTTGAGGCCAAGTCATCCCAAGGTACAGTCGGATTCTTTTCAACAAAATCTGTGAGCTATTTATACGCATAACCTAATGTATAGATTAAATTATACAGATAGTTAAATTCATCTTATACTACCTAATCGCAGTCTATAATTTTGGTTCCCTTCTAGTCACATCCTGGCCTTTCCTCCACCATGTTAACTTGGGGCACTTAAATGAAACATTTGAACCATGAAAAGAAATATATATAATTTAGGAAAATAGAATTACATATTACAATTAATAACCAACCATCAGAGGCAAATACAAAGATAAATTTGGAATTTAGGAAAATAACAAAGCTAGAAGATCAGAACATTATTTTAAAATGCAAATTAGATACATTTATAATGAATCGTGACTAGAAGAGAAATGGAGTACTTAAAAGAATTCAATCTCACGAGTACGGTGGATGTACATCCCCGACCTGTAGACCCTAACTTTCCTACTCCGGATCCTCCACCCCCTTTCCCTTCGTTCTTCTTTCTTCCATCCAAGTCACCTCTCTTCCCCCTCTCTCATACCCTCATTGGTCGGCCTAAATATCCAGATTGTTCTAGAATTTATTTGTTCCAGTCACTACTGTCACCTACTGGTCATTAATCTAGAGCAGTGTTGTAATTAGTTCCCGCTGTTGTCAGCGACAGCACGGGCACGGCCCGAATACCTCTTCTATTGTTTCAAGAGTTTAATAGTCACCTAACAACGGAATAAGTTCTCCTGCAGTAACTTCGTTATACATTTTAAACTATAGGAAATCGTGTTATACTGATATAGTGTTAGATAAATGTGCTTAAGTTATAGAATTTGGTTTATCAAGCTGAAAAATGTTGGAGACGTTTTTTGAACAGCATGGAACAAAATGTCAAAAGTCCCAATAAATCCCAACTGGGGAACATGCCGCCATCTTGGAACGAACGTCGCCATCTTGAATACTCTACCTCGCATCATTTGATACGTCATATCTCCGTCATTAAGGGTGGTAAGGACACGCGGTTTGCACCAAACTGCTTAGTTAAATTACAGGTACGATTATAATTCCATATGTTTAAAAATAAATAAGAAAACACTTAGCTAAAAACGAAAAACACCTGTTGGTAGAGTAGCGTTAAACGAAAAATTAGTGTTAAATTTTGATTTTCGACCATTTTGGTAATAGGATTGAAAAAGTACAAATATAAAAATTTAAGAGCACATCACAATGCTTCAGAATATGCAATTATATTTTTGGTGTCTCTTTAATTGTAGCTTTTACGAGGCGCCAATCATTTATGGACAAACAGGACACTTCTGTTGCGGAGTGCCAAAGTGGAGAGTTCTCGGCCGAACACCTAATATAATACGGTAAAACACATTCTTTACTCAAAAACAAATTATTTCATTAATAATTAACCATTTATTACCAGCTACATAATTGTAACATATCCAACCTGTGTAACTTAGATATTATGATTTATAATGAGAAATTAAGGAAATAGTCTAGTCAACGAATCGTCCAAAAGGGGGTGAAGAGTGCGTGAGCAGTTCCTCACGAAACTTCGGAATCTGGTTCAGGGTGCTTAGGGTGTGAACATACCAAAGGTCCTGATGTCTACGAGGTGAACCCTCCACCACAGTGAAGGGGGGAAACGTGAAAATTTGAGGTTTTCCGCTTATATCTCGACAACGGTGCGTCGTAGAGAAAACGTTTACGTTAAAAAATTAAACAATAAATTATTATCTACAACTTTGTTTGATACCTTTTTCTCGAATTACTAATTGTTATTAAGCTACACGATCTCAAAAGGTGTGCATTCTCGAAATAAATCATTTTACCTCCCATTTTTCTTCAAATATTCCTTCTTATCGTCTAAACTAATCATCAGGGAAATAAATTCACCCGATAGAAGTTGTAGAGTATTGAATTCCCTTTAATAATATACATCATATGCCAGTTAAACTCAAATCAGTCATCAGTTGCCTAAATTTGAAGTTTTTTACATACAATTTTGTTGTTTTTTTTTCAGAATAACCTGTTTTACCATATTCCTAACCCACAACTCGTGTTTGTTTTGTTTGGTACTCTAATAATGTGTGTTTCAACACCTTAAACCGACTTATTAAATGAAGTAAACAAAAGTCATGTTACTTGGAACATGTTATATTGTATTTTAAAGATAATAAAAAAGTCCCATGAAAATCTTTTTCTATTTCGTTAAATTAAATCTGGACATGATTATCTATGGTCATTGGCAGTTAGGCATTGGTAGCTGGTATCGACAGCTGGACATTGTTAACTGGACTTTGTCAGATAAATATTGATAGGTGGTCATGATTATCTACGGACATTGGCAGTTAGACATTCGTAACTGGTCTCGATAGCTGGTCATTGTTAACTGGACTTTGTCAGATAGATATTGATAGGTGGACATGATAATCTATGGACATTGGCAGTCAGACATTGATAGCTGGTCTCGATAGCTGGACATTGTTAACTGGACTTTGCCAGATAGATATTGATAGGTGGACATGATAATCTATGGACATTGGCAGTTAGACATTAGTAGCTGGTCTCGATAGCTGGACATTGTTAACTGGACTTTTTCAGACATATATTGATAGCTGGAGATGATTATCTATGGACAATGGCAGTTATGTTATATATCGCTTATTTTGATGTATTAATAAAATGTCGCATATATTATTTGTAGCTGGTCTCGATCAAGGCTAGTAAAAAATAGGTTACCTAACTTCCATAAGGCCTGTGTAACCAGCGACAGTGACGTCACCCGCCGACCCTTTCCCGAGCCCCCCGCTGAGAACTCCGTCGGAGCTAATTGGCACTACCGGCACAGGTACTTTGTATGCTTTGGTTTCCCACTCTTACTCCTACCGGTATTTAACTCGTAATATTTCAAATTGACCAATCAAGTACGTATATAACATAATTTCTAAGTGGATTGGTAATATATTAAAATTGCACTTCTTAATCCTGACAATTCAATAGAATTATTATTAGGAATAGGAAGTTGATTAGCAAGAATCTTATTTGCTCTTAAGTGCACTGGAGATTGTATATCGCAATCATTGCTAGGGTAACATTAGTCATTATCTTCACTTGGTCCTAAATTAACAGTGGGCACCATACCAGGCTTCAAATTTATTTTTTCCACAGTATTTAAAACTCTGATTTTAGGTCACGCACGTAATCTTCGTTATTAAAATGGTCTGAACATATTACGGAGGTGCGGTAGTTAAATGTATCCGCACGCTTACATTGCTGAATCCACTGTTGACACGTTGATTCATCTTTCGGAAAACGGTGATAAACTATTCTATTATTTTGCAACTCCCGTCTTTTAACTAGGCTATTGTTACAAACAGCAACTGCACATCTCTCTCCAGGCATTATACTACAGAACCACTCACAATCATACTCAGTAAACTTAAGATATAACTATAAGGAAATATAAAATAAAATATAAGGATAAGCTATGTTTGCATGTAAACAGTACAAACATTATTTGTTGATATGACACAGCTGATGGAGCGGGCGGCCCGGGTCGGCCGATGACGCGTGCACGAATATGATGCGAACTTGTGTTAGGTAACCTCTTTTTTTCTAGCCTTGGGTCTCGATAGCTAAACATTTTTAACTGGACTTTGTCAGATAGATATTGATAGCTGGACATGATAAGCTATGGACATTGGTAGCTGGACCAATTTTATTTGAAATTGTGTAACTTTATTAAGTTTAAGATTGAATGTGTTAGAAGAGATTAAATATAAATTGAGATACAATATTATTAATTAAAATAAATAAAATTGTCCGTTCAATATTTCATTTAGGTTGAGACGGTTAAATGTTATAATATTGCAAAAGTTAAAAATGTTCGTGGGCCGAAAAAATGCAAATACAAATTATTTATTGTTATTCATGATAACATTTCGTTACAGAACACCTCAATAAAATTAAATAGTTTTGATTATCATCCGAAAATTAAAATCATTAGAATACAATAAAAATTAACAATTTATATAGAAATATACTAACTTGACGTAAGACTAATATGATTATATTATTTAGTTCAATTTTTAACAGAATAAAAATTAATTTAAAATAATATCAAATTTAATTTTTAATAAATTACTAAATCACTGTCTAAGACGCCGATGAAACTAGGGCGTATTTTAAGGAGAATATGAATGAATGATGTGTGTAGAATGGGTTAGATGCCTTTTGTAGCTTTGTTACTGACTGAGACCGACGATTCTTTAGCCAGGATAATTATTTAATAGCCCAATGACCAATGACAGCTGGATCTAGTATCTAGCCTTCCCAAAATTTATCAGGATTTAATCAACTATTAAATAGTTAATTTTATTTAATTTAATATTTAGATAACATTTTAATCTAATTATTATTTTTATTAATGAATCTATGAACTCAGAAACCGTCACATCTACACGACATTTGTGAAGTCCTGAGATTTATTAGATTTAAACTACTTATAACTTATTGAACATGGAAGCCAACTGGTAATTTGACTAGCAAGCTTGGAATCAACTATAAAATTCAATAGTTTAATTCAAATCGCTAAACTATAAACTGACACTTTTAGAAGTCACGTAATAATTTTATCAAGAATAAAAAACAGTTGTTTTTATCACTAGGACCAAAAAGACACTTTTGCCCCAAGTGATGAACAATGTTTTTTTATTATAATGCGGAATTAGACTTTTAATCGTTGAAAATTCTAGACATCAAGTTGAATTTTTGAGGTTATGTTTACAAACTAAGTAATATACAGTGTTTACATTTCTGTTATTTACAAACAATACTTTTTATAACGTGTAGTTCACTATTCTGCATGTCAAAATTACTGAAACAATAATAATATTCAGCAAACAGATGACTTTTTACGTCCTAAGACAAAAAAATCACAGGTGATTTTTTAGGTCCTGGGATAAAAAGTGACGTTTGGAGTACTATTTAGAGTACGAAAAACAGGTAGATTTCATGCAGAATTATAAAAATATTATTTCATGATTATCGTAAAAAAAGTAAGTTTCACTTTCCACTCAAGCCTACGCAATTTAAAAGAGAGTTGTTTGTATATTTATAAACTCGTATTTAATCTGACACTTAAATCACTTATTATGATAACTAAATATTCAGTTTTATGTAAATGGATGAACTTTACACATAGTTGAGATTGAAGGTCCATTCGCTTTTAGTCGGTGTAAAGTTATTAGTTGCGTATGTGTTTTCAAAGTAAAATGCCTGTCTCTATTCCTAAGACAGGTCGTAGCTCCAAATGTTGCACAGAAATGTTTTATTGGATGTAATATGTCACAATAGCGAGGAAATCTGGAAACTTTATGAAAATATTCTTCTTCTCTTGGAGGAGAGATTTCGTAAACAATTCATAACATGCTACACACTACATCTTCCCGGCCCCTATTTTTATTAATATTTCTCAACATACCAGTATCTAGCCTGGAGCCGTTTTAACATTGAAAAATACCTCTGCATTGAACCTATTACATAGAATGATAAGTTGAAGTGATCAGCTATTTACGTTAAAGAATTTCAAATAGGTTATTTTAGATTTAGTTTTTAATAATAAGTTGTATAGCTATATTAGTTTTATTGAATCTATGAGTAATGCTGAAAAAAATAGTGCGACGTTTATGCTTCAACCGGACCTCTTCCAATTTTTATTTCAGTATTAAATTAATTACGGAATCGTATAGTGGCTGTACTATAGATAAATTATTAGATAAGCTCTATTGGTATTTGCACAAAAAACCATTATTTCTTGTTCCTTGTTGCAGCAAACCTGCTACCATTCCCCAAGTTATTCTTATGGAGAATAATCAAACTGGTATATATCGCTAATTGAATGTATACTGATGAAATTTGGTATGTGGCTTCACCTAGTTGAGTTATAACGATTTTTACAGGAAAACCCATATTTTGTGTTCTTTTTGCAGCATACCTTCTTACTCAGCCCCCATGTTTTTCTTATGGAGAATAATCAAAATGTTATATATCGCTTATTTTTATGTATTAATATTTACGAAACTTGGTCTTCAACTAGTTTAATTCTATTTATATTTGCATAAACACTAATTCTTTGTGTTCCTTGTTTAAGCAAACCTACGTAATCATCCCCAATGTTTTTCTTATGGAGATTGGATAACTGCATATATCGCTTATTTATTGTGAATATATTTTAATGAAACTTTATGTGGTATGCGGCTTTATGTGTTATTAAGACATATATTATGGATTGGAAATTCACTGAGTACGCAGGTTTGCTGTGACGGGGGTATTTATATTAATTTGAGTTTTCAAATTCATAAAATACAAATTAAAAATAGTCATAATCTATGACATGTCTCGTATTATATTTCTATTGGCTAATCTATGAAGTTTCCAGAAGAGTTTTTAAATTAAAATATGTAAAAACCATATTGTTGTCATTTGTTAAAAATTTAACAAAAATGCAAAATTCCGATTCATACATCCATTGTTCTATTCTTTATAATTGCTAATTGTAATGCTAAGAAACCATTTATTGCAACCGCCATGAGGCATAAACAACGTTTTGGCAATTTCTGACCATTTTATAAACCTTTAGACGTGTTCATGTCATTGAAAAAATAGTTTGCAGATGGAGTACTACGCGTTCATTAAAAATCTAGGAGTGTTTCTCGTCTGAGAAAACAAGAACAGTTCCCCATATAGTGAGTCTGAGATGTCGGTATTCTGAATTAACACCGGTGGGTTATAAAGGAACAGGAAAATCGCCATTGAAAAGTTACGTTAGTTCAGTGAAATCTCTCCCGACTGATTTGAATACCTCTAACGAGGTCCTCATTTATTCCCGACCTCTTTTATGACCTCAATACAATTCCTCTCCGGATTATAACCTCCTAGAAACTAAGGATTCAAGATATCGCGTTTATTACAATTTTAACGACGGTTTAAAAGTATCCATTCATATTTTATTGTTTGAGGCAAAACTGTACTGTTCAATGTAACGCTTAGTTGTGCTGCTATTGAGACTCAGATTAACACGTATATACATATAAATTTACATTATATTACATTTTATTTTATTATTTTTTACTTTAAAAAATTAATAGTACCAGGGGGCCGAGATTTGCTTGTAGAAGACCAGTCAGTTTGTTTAGATGACTTGGAGTAATATTTCACCTCTTCCCCCAACTGATTATCAGATTTTTATAGCTCATTTGCCTCTTTTCTTCATTTTTAAGGTCACTCCAGTTGTTGTTTATAGTTCAATGTCGCTTTGAACTATTTCGGATATGACCTCTATATATGCAATCTTCACTCAACAGCTTTAGCCACCTCTCCCAGAAAACCTCATGTTAATAATTTTAAAAAGAATACGCGTATTACTTTGACCCTGGTTGATTATGAACAGCTGTTAAAATTCCTTTGTTTTGATTTTAAACTCCATAAGCCCAATGTTAATTATTTGAACTCTTAGTTTTATTTTTTTTATTTTTTTGGTTTTCCCTGGGGATGGGACCTGTTAGTTCTTATTCTTATCCCAGAAATTAGTTTTTTCTAACATTTGAAGGAAATCGTTGGAGATGTTTTAGAGATCAGAGTTGCAAGCAAGCAAGCCTTACTCATATTAGAGTATAGTATGTATAGATTTTGCAAATATCACCCCTTTCTAATAGTCGTTCTTAGACTATTACTAGTTTGAACCAGGCTGATAATAATTGTAGATATCAACTCGAAATAAACCTTTTGGAATACCATTTGTGTATAATTTATGATGATAACTTTAAGAAATAACAAAATAACTTTACTCTAATAAAAAATAAATATAACTCAATTGTTGAACACAGTCAGCGTGATTCATAGCATAATTTCAGCTGAAATAGATCAGGTTTATATGATTAGCCTAAAACTTAAACACGCAGTGGGAAAATGTTTTATGATCAAGTAAGTAGATATAATACACTGAGAATGAGCAAGTAGATCTTCGGGATTCGGGTCAAGACCACCTGCTCGGAGGAGTGCATTGTCCATTGGGGAATCGGTAGAAAGAGACGCTATAACAAAAATACACCTGCTTCTGGCTCCATAAGCAATGATACAACACAACTACGACCGCAAGTGTTTAATAACAAATGTTCAGAGTATGAAGAGAGTGATATATATTATAGTTATATAAATTACATCTCCAGTGCTTAAATCAGCTAAACCTTTTATATACACTGTATTATAAACTCTAGTGCATTTATAATAATTAATGATATTTTACTTATCTGAAATTCGCCAAGTTGTTTTTTGTAAACAGAACTCTGATATTTATTAATTTAATCCAGCGATTGAGGTGCCAAATTGTCGCCCTTATAAACGTAGCTGTGCAAAGTGGTTTGCAACTTGATATTGCATTACTATTATGAGAACGAGCAGCAGTCAAAGCTAATTGTTTACCAATAAAAGCCGCGATTACAAGATGCAGGTTAGGAAGAAGGTAACCTTGACAAGGTAGCCTTGCGCAGGGTGTTGTAAAGAAACATTACGAGCACTATACTGCTCGGTTTTTGATAAAGGTTCTGTCCACACGCCCTACGCAAGGCTACCTTGTCAAGGTAACCTTCTCCCTAACCTGCATCGTGTAAACGCGCCTTAAGAATAATAATTGGATATAATTATAAAACAACTGTTCATACTACAAAACGGTAGAATCAAAGGTTTAAAGCATCAACCTAAAGATCAGAATAGAAGTAAACCAACTATAAAAATGACATCGCAATATAAACACAAGACACTAATTGGAAGTATACCAAAGGTTGATGTACAATACACTATTCCTGATGTCCAATACACTATTCCTATACTTCTTTAAATTTTAAGGTCATCAATAAAACTAAAAAATTCACGTATAACTCAAGTTTGTGATTGAAAAGGTTAACCGAATTTTGTCTACTTGCTTTCGGTTTTACACCATTGAGTCATATGTTCTACAATTATGGTAAATTGTAAACTAAACTAAAACTGCAACGTGTCACAGCTGAAGCACCACTACATGGATGGGTTCAGAGGAAGCCGCGCGGTCATAAAGAAGCTGAGGTTGAGGTCATAAATTCTCATTTCTGCCATGTCAGCGGTCTGAGGTTTTATAGTGTTGGGGAAACGTCCCTTGCCTCGTTTAAGGAATTATAATAAACCGAAACATTATGTATAACAAGTAACATTAACAATGTTACAAATTAATAACTAAAATAATTGCTAAAGCAATATTCTATAACTGGTTTTATCAATAAGTATAGATAAAGGCAAATACAACATCAATGAATTTATATTTTTATGCAGCCGGCTACAGAGAATTGATTTTGCACTGTTTTCGTCTATGTTTACATGTTATACTAACATAGGATTAAATAATATTTTAGGAACAGTTAGGAATATTAACTAGACAATTATTGCAAACATGACTCTTTAAGCTCATCACTTTGCTTAGTCATCAAAATAAAGAGTTTGTTTTAAAATAAAGAGAAGAAATAAGATTTTTAGCTTAGTAAAGAAACATCCAAGCAATGAGAATTTGAAAAATTATTACAAAATATACAGAAATAGTTTACAAACAGAGATTAGGCACTTAAAAGATAGTTATTATAAACAACAATTTGAAAACTGTCAGGGTAATTCTAGGAAAACATGGAAGGTTCTAAATGAAATAACAGGCCAGTCCAGAGCTCGTGATATGAAAATTCAATTGGAAATAAATAGTATTATAGTTGATGATCCACAAGTTGTATCAAATGAATATAACGAATATTTCCTAGGTATTGTTGACAAATTGGAGTTAAATAGTTCTGTATCTCAGAATTTTCTGTCACTGGACTATAAAAATTATTTTCCTAGCAAAAGTGAAGTAAAATCTTTTTTTCTAGATGAAGTAAGGCCGGAAGAACTCTTGGCTGCAATAACTAGTTTAAGAAATAACAAAAGCCCAGGAATAGATGGTGTAAGTTCAAATGTAATAAAGGAGGTTTTAGATAAAATATTGGGTGTCTTATCATATATAATTAACTTTAGCTTTCAAAGCGGGGTTTTTCCAACACAATTAAAGAAAGCTGTTGTAATACCAATCTTCAAAAGTAGCTCTAAATTAAATTGTAATAACTACCGACCTATATCCTTGTTGTCTTGTTTTTCTAAGATTTTTGAGAAGGTAATGAAAAAAAATTAATAAAATATTTCCATTCAATAAATTTCTTTAGTAGTAATCAATTTGGATTCAGAGTAAAACTTAATACTGAACACGCTTTATTAAATTTTTTGCAAAATGTTTATGATGGCTTAAATGAGGGAAAAAGTGTTAGTGGTCTATTCCTGGACATAAAAAAGGCTTTTGACACTGTTGATCATAATATTTTATTAAACAAATTATATAAATGTGGGATAAGGGGTGTTGCTCAAAATTGGTTTAAAAGCTATTTGTTGGAGAGACGTGGAGAGTGTGTGAAAATTGATTCTGTATATAGTGAAATGGGAGTAATTAAGAGCGGGGTTCCGCAAGGTTCAGTTCTTGGTGCAATTTTATTTATTATTTATATAAATGACCTATGTGATGCGAGATTTCATGGCAAACTGACATCTTTTGCTGATGATACTGCTCTGTGCTATGCAGAAAATAATTGGGAATTGGTTAAATTGGCAATGAATAATGATCTCAACGCACTGCAGTGGTGGTTTACTGTGAATCACATGCTGTTGAGTGCTTAAAAAACTAAATTTATTAATTTCAATCTTAGAAATCATGTTAACTTTTATAATGAAATTGTATACCATTGCGCATATTGTATTGAAGAGCAGAGGATGTGTATACAAAAATGTGCAGCTGTGGGACAGACCAGTAATATAAAATATTGGGGTGTGTATTTAGATAGTGAAGTTAGCTGGAAAGTGTGCATTATAAAATTAAAAAATAAAATCAATAGTGTTTTGAGATATTTTTACTTTTTAAAATATTTGACAACTGAAAGAGTTTTGCGTATTTTGTACTTTTCCCTGGTGCAGAGTCGAATAGAATATGGGATAATTTTTTGGGGTAATGCGTACGAAACTCACCTTAATTCCATCAGTGTCCAGCAGAAGCATTTAGTTCGATTAATCTCTTATAAGGGCAAATTTGAACCATCTCGTCCCCTCTTTATTGATAAAAAAATACTACCATTGAAGTATCTATGTTTTTAAAGTGTTAATGATGTTTTATACTAGAGGTGGAAACAGGCCTCCCAATGAAAATTTATATAGAAATAAACTTAGAAATGCAGAACAATTCGTACTACCAAGACCACATAACATGTTTTTTACCAGAACCTTTAGCTTTATTGCACCAAAAATATTCAATATATTGCCTGATAAGCTCAAAAATTCAAATAGCGTAAATACTTTTTCAAACAATTTAAAGAAGTGGCTTTTCAGTTTAGAAGAAATTAATTTTTTGTTTTTAATCATAAAATAGATGTAGGTTAAATTCAAGTTAAATGATGTAGGGTTAGGTTAAAGGATTAGTTGTACAGATAAAGGCGCACTATGGCTAGCTTTGCCACTCAGGGACTAAGCATTGCATGCTATGAGCTTTGACGGCACCTGGGGAGACCAACTCCAGAGGCAAGTCTCTGGGGAGGTGCCATCAGCCGCCTGGTGGTGAAGTGCGGTGCGCAGTTTGAGAGCCTCTAACCATAGTTAAGTTTCGGATGTATTTTATTTTCTTTTAGTTAAATCTTTAGGCACACTTGATTCTGTAGACCGTTTTTGTTTATCACGTTTTGTTTATTTTATCTGATCGCTGTTTATAATTTTGGTTATTTTGAAGGAAAGGAACCTCCAAACAGGCTATGCCTTGGAGGCCCTACATTTTCTCCAAATTTGTTTAACTGCACATAATTTATAAATAAAAGTAAATGTAAATTGAATATAGTTGTTTTAAATTAAAATTACTTGTATATACCTTTTTATGAAATAGTGAAGCTGTATTAGTTTATTAATTCCTGTTTTATTTATAGAGACAATCAAAAGGAGGCAGATTTAAGAGGATAATTTGAGTATTGTTTATTTTGTTTTGTGTAGATTATTTTAATTATTATATATGTTTAATTATATATTTTGAGGACAAAACCAATGAACAGGAAAATATGTGCATATTAGAAATACTCTGTAACATGTTTAATTGGAGAAAATAAATCATTCTTATTCTTATTCTTATTCATCACGCTCTTGCCTTTTATTGTTTGAAATAACAGCTATTCGGAGTTAATATAAAGTTATATTTCTGTAGGTACATAGCTTACATCTTGGACAATGTTGTTATTTTGATGGGTTTATGCATAAAAGAGGTTGCAATTTGTTTAAGAGAGTCCGCCAGTTTGTTACACTAATGGGTCGGATTTTTTCGCGTTTCACAAGAAAACGGCTTTGCTGGAATTTATAAACCTTTTTAAGATTGACATATTATTGATAACTGTAATTAACACCTACGGGATACAATTAAAAAACTATTAACATTTGATTACTTTAACAATGGGATTTTACTTAACTATATTATAAAGTTCTATTAATGTTTAGGTGCGGAACACGTGCGCTCCTGGAAATTAATAAATAAAGCTTAGTTTCTTGTTATTATAATTTGATGGTAAAGGTAGCATATTATACAAGCCACAAATCACGCATGAACGAATTAAATTCAAAAAGTAATCCTAGGTAAAGATTTATATAAACAATAGAGACTTATAACTAAAGGCCAAATTTGATTTGTTCTTGCAGAGAAACGTACGTCACAGATACATGTTTCGAACAGTGAAAATGAATGTAACATGCTGAAGAAATCTACTTATATTCTACAAATTTAGACCACATATGAAAATATTATAGTAAACTAACCTTACATAACTCCGCAGACCACTGTACGGTGGCTCTTTTTTAACATTTACAAAAATGGGTTTGGGTAAAATACAACAAAAAATGGTACCTCAAAAAGTAAACACGAAAAGGTAGAACTAAACCTGGGACCGCATTATCGTGAATCTAGTGTCATATCCATTAGACTGCTCTAGCGTACCAAACTAACTAAAAGTTTCATTTCATAAAGCAGTAGACGGCACTGTATTTTTAATACAGTAATTTGTCATAGGGAGCGTTCGGTGTGATTTAAAAGTTTTACACTGGCAGCGCTCACATCGGAAATGTCTCCACTTCCAGTGGTTCGTGCCTTTTTTTAGCTGCTAGTTTATTCATTATACTTTAACAAATTTACAATCAAATAAAACCTTGGTTACCATCGCTAAGCAACAAGCAGTTATTGTCAGACCATATGTAACAAACTTAACATAGTTTTTTTGTGAATTTAACTAAATCATCGCAAACTTCAAGAAAGTAGCAAATATAGAACAAAAACTACTAGTTTGAAAACAACAGATGTAAAAAGATAAAGAACGATCGCTATGATATATAAATAATAATGTTGAGCATAGAACTAGTGACATAGAAGAAAAAACAGGAATAAAAAAGCAATGGAAAAGAGTTTGCTTTGAATTGGTCAGAATTAGAAGTATACGAATATGAGGAACCCTGTTTATGCAGAAGCCCTACTTTACATTGTCAAAGAGTAGCCCAAAGCAACCATGTGTTTGTGATTATGCTTTGTGAGTAGCAAGGGGTGATGGTATATTCCAAAGTGAATATTAAAATAATGTGTTCACTGAAAGCATGTCTTTATTACATCCTTTTGCTTACATAATCATTACATTTATTTTTCACTACTCGACAACTTGTGATAAAATAGTTACCCAATTAAAACTGTATTACCAGTTTACTAGCCGGTGTCCAGATCTCCTCACTAGGATCTCGCATCTTGCAACCATAAAGTGTAATTCAGTACCAACCTCAAACTATACACCACACAGCTGTAGTTAGACAACATTCTTAAAACAGCTTTATAATTTGATTTAATTAATTAAGATAACACGTGTGACATTGACCCAATAATATTTATTTCTTAAGAATAACTAGGGGCCGTTAAGGGACAGTAGGGTGGAATCCTAATACCCGAGAGATAATTAATAGCTTTTGAAACATCTTGACGAAAATCCATTTAATTTAACTTAACAATCATTAAAATCTGTCATAAAATAAAAACGACCATTCTAAAATTAGAGAATAGAGAAGTAATATTATAAAATAACGCAACTAAGTTGCTGTGGTAAAACGGCTTTACATCTTCGTCATTATTAATTAAAAAATATTAAATTTACATGAATTACTCTTATTTTGGTATTCTATATTTATAAAGATAAAGTAGTAAATGTGTAAAACTTATAATCATATTTCAAAATTGAATAAAAAAAGTAGAAAGTTATTTAAGTTAATATTGAAAACGAATATGAATTTAATTCCAAAACTTAATATAGGAAAGTTCAACGTCGGTGATAAAGTAGATGGCGTTGACCCTACTCGAATTACCGGAGGTGTCGGGTAGCGGGCAAACAACGAACATTCACAAAACACGCCTGGGCTCTCTGAAAACAGTGAACATGCTGATTAAGTAGGTTCACTCACCGTTTAATCACTGCCCACCCGGAATTGTGCTGACGGTTTGGACAGCCAATGACAAACACAAACGTAATGTTCGAGACACTCTAGTGGCAAGGGGGCGGAGCTGACCAAATTCGGGGGTAACATTTTAGAAACAAAGGAAGGGGTAAGGAACAAGAAGAAAAGGAGGATAGCGAGGAAGTCAAGAAGAGAACGCGGTGTTGAGAAGTTCTAGGTTTAGCTCGGATCGAGTAGGGCTAATACCGCACTGGACAGCCTTATTGCACCAGTCGGATCCCTAGATCTCGCTACCATCCATTTCTACCAAGACCATCTAGCCACCGGAACTGGGGACTACCAACTTCAAGAGGCTTCGAGACGTCCAAGGATAGGAGCCATCCACGGGGACCAGGGACCTCTACTGGACGAGGGAGAAGACGCCGCCAGCTTCCCGACGCCTTTGGACACCCGGGGACGCCGAGCGAGAACGGTCACCTAGGAGACGGTCGTTATCCGTCGAGGCAGTCGTCCTGGAACGAAGTCCTAGGAACTGTTTGGTATGTCAAACCTTTGCTCAGAAGCACAAAGTATAGGTCTCTCCATAGTCTTGGGGAAAATTTAAAAGACATTTAAATTTGATTTAAAGCTAAACGTGAGGCGTGAAAATAAATTAGATCCTGAGTTAAATAAAGCTTAATAATATCTTGAAGAATTACTTGGATAACGAGAAATAATAATGAAATATCTTATAAATAAAAGTTAATGTAAATATTGTATGTTAGGGTAGGAATCGATTTAAATATAAAGTTATAAGGCCAAAGTTTTAAGTAGAGTAACTTGTGTTTGAATAAAGATTTAGTTTGAGAAATTGGAGCAGTTGAACTATTTAAATATTTTAAAGTGTTATGAGCACTTGATGCGCCGTTGGTGTTGTTTTGAGATTGAGTTAGATTCGTAGTTTAAGGTTATATGTCATGTCGTTTGAATAGAGTTATGTTTATCTTTAGAATATTATTTGTGGCTTCAATTGTGTTATATATGTAGAGTTTGTTTATCATAAAGAAGGACTGAATCCCATAGACAATATATTTCCAGTGTTGATAATCTTTTGTGTATGTTATGTCGTATTTTAAAAGGTTTTAGTTGTTATTGTGTTCTGTGCCGAGTTTCTATTGATTGTTTAATATTTGGAAGACTGACTGAAACGTTTGAACGGCAATTATAGATTAACTGCCTATGCAGATTTCCCCTATGTCAGAGTTGTGACTTTAAAAATAGTTATTATGGTTTTATTGAATGTGTTGTACTAACTTAATCTGTGTCCAGTTAATTCTCGTTCCTTAGTGTAACCTCCACTGCTAAGCGAGTCATTTGAAAGTTATTAGTTGAAAGTCAAGTGGTACAACCACCAAAATTTTACAAACTTTAACTAGTTATTTATAAGTATTATTAATTTTCAAAGGCACAGATAGAATAGTGCTATGTCATGGTTGGCTTCTATTTATGTTCAGCCAACACAATTGCATATCAACACATACATCAACAGTTACTATCCTTGGAGCGGTGGCACACTGTGACTGCGATGGCCCCATTGTTGTCCAGACAATGATATTCACTCTACTTGTGTTATATTAATACAAATAATACAAAATATATGGAATAAAATTACTGACATAAGCAAAACAAAGTGTATAATGAAAGAACAATTTAAAAGAAAATGTTCATAGTATTATCAGAACTTTATCGTAATAGTATTGCGCATATAAAATCACATTTATGACGATTGTAATATAAAACAATCACAGTTTATGGTTCATTCAAATACAAACTATGAATGTGAATTCAAACATTTTCGTATTCTATCTTTAAAAAAAAACTCAACTCCGCGTCGAAATAGGCCAATAGGCCTGTGTAGCGTACTAAAGACAGCTAGGTCGTAAAAAAAGCAGGCGCGGTCAATTTTTGGTGGGGGGGGGGGGGTTGGTAGGGGTGATCTTCCCCCAAAACCTACAAATTATTGTATTTTATTTCATTTTTTTAGGCCTACAATAAAAGTATGATTAGATCCGAATGAAAATGTAAGTAGCAACAGCCTCACGAAAACCCTTTTTCGGTGCGTGAGTCAAATTTTGTTTTTTAGTCAAAGTCTGGAACCTTGGACCACAAGAATAATTACTATGTTTCTCAGCCAGTTTAAAACATTAGCATTAGCAACATCAGATATTAATAGTAAACATAACATCTACATACATTTTCTATACAAAATTCGTGATTTCTAAATCATTCCAGTTTATTCTAAGATAATATTGTTAGTTCCACATAACAGATATTTTGTTTTAATTTACTAAGTTATAAGACGAGCATTGCAAACGATTTAAAAATAAATATTTAATTTAGTTAGTGAGTTTTTGATAAATCATTTTAAAAATAACATGTTAAGCATAGAACTAGTGACATAGAAGGAATAACAGGAACAAAAAAGCAATGGAAAAGAGTTTGCATACATGAAAAATGTATTGATATAAAATACTAATCATTTTCACCTTATTTAAAAACCATGTCGTATCTGCTTTATTATTTTGGTTTCCGTCCACCAAAAATGGAATGTGACGCCAAGCACACAGTGATCCTTGTAGTGAGTGGTTGGAAGAGTTGGAGTGGTTCAAGGGGTGGTTGTCGAGGGATAGTGAGAGGGGAAGGGTAAACAAACAGTCTGACGGATGGATTCCCAGTTAATCCTGCTAATGGATTTTTCTGAACCCTCAATAAAGCTTGTCCACCACTGCCTTCACGGATCTTATATTTTGTCAAACTACTCAACCAAATTACTTTTAATTTAACTGCAGGGAGACTGACAGGTTCCAATATACAGAATGTCCCGTAAATCTATGGGCAAAGGTATTATATTATAATATTTAGTTTGTTGACCATTGCTAATGGACATCACTATACTTTTTAAATATCGAAAATATTGATTGAACATTTATAAGCAAAGACATAATGTACATAAAATACATCCAAAATTAATATTTAATAACAAAAGGCACCAAGTGGATGCTGTACAATACATACTAGCGGGAACAATAGACTGCTCATTGTTGGCAGTTATTTATATTGAGGAGTCCACGCTTACAGAGATAATTCATGCTAAGCATCTGCTACTGAATATACGCTTGGCGATGTTGTTTCCAAAAAGCTATAGAGCTATAGTTCCTTATAAACTGTTTGGTCGTAAAGTCACACGATAACCAGAATTGAAGGAATTTTTCTATAAAAATTGCGAGACATTGTACGACTGGTATTAACTAAATGCCAATAGTAATGCGTTACTTGGTCAGCAGATTGCTGTAATTTTGACTTTCTTAGGTCTTGAAACAGGCGTCTTGAAATGTTATATTCTGCTGAAAATTAAGGAATAGATAGTGATAGGTAAATTATACCACTGTTATACTGTACCCTGATCATTACAAGATGGTTACACAGTTTATCTAACAAAACTTTACAGATTAACTACCTTAGTGTGTGTTTTACTGAAAAAGGTTTCACGGAAATGATACATGTTGGAGTTATTAATGAGATTTTATTTCTTAAGAATAAACATTGGGATTACCTTTTACCATTATGAATTTTCTACAGTCTTTCCAAGTACCTCTAAGCTGATTTTTCTAGCCTTAATAAACCTCTATAATAGTTTTTTATATTTGTAACTAACATTTCACCAGATATGGAAAAAATAACCTCTTAAATAAAAAAAAGAATTATAATTTTATTTACCTCAGTTACCCCTACATTACTTCCAAGAGTTATTTATTAAATAAATATCTATTGAGCGGATCATCTATCTAATTAACTGTTGGGTTTTCATATTGTTGCTTAGACTCGAACTTATAATTAATTATTTATTGCATTTTTTCAAAGATTTTCAAGCCATGTTTAGTTCATAGATTATTATATATCATTCTCGTACAATCTTTGTATTTTTTCCATGAATAAATAATTATTGACTATAAAAGAAAAGGTTAAACGGTTAAAGGGGCAAACACCAGAAGATTAACCGCCCAATCCGTTACTTAAAACTAATCCTAGTTATTGCCTAGGTGTGTAAAGGTGGTATAGGATATACTATACCTAACGTTGAAACACATTACGTGTGGAATCCCCTCTGACAATATTGATAACGATGATTGGCATATGTTCAATTATGGCACTGGTGTTGTTGATTTAGTGATTAAAGAGCTATTCACCAAGGCCTATCAGTTCAGTAGGCTAGTTGAGATATTTTTTGCAATTTAACGCCAATGTTGAAACAAGATGAAATAAAATACGAATACAAAGAATTACAATATCTCATTAAAATTCCCCCCACGTGTAATATCCCCCATCCTTAGGGCTCCACCCTCTGGCAAAGTTGACATTTAAATCTTTACGTATCTTTGCATGATTTTAGTAAATTTGGTTGTTATAAAAATTTGGATAGGTTTTTAAGCTACCATAGCTGCTCCGCCCCACACTGACCTTAAAAAGCCATGTTATCATTATTGATAAATAGTAGCTTTCATCACAAGGAGCTAAAGTGGTTGTTTTTGTTACGCAATAGTGTTTTACGAGCGAGGAAAAGCCGAAAGAAAATTTAATAGATAAAACTGCAATTTCTCCATATCATCGAGTGACAATTAAGGCAAATTAATTGGATGTCAAATAATATTTCAGCTTACCTCCTAACACTTGCTAATACACGCTTAAATATAAAAACAATTGCAACAGTTACATAAAAGGGTGTTTGTTGTTCGTCGGAAGAAGACAAGGCAGTGATTTCGGGATGAGGAAATTGAGTAACCAACTAGATTGTCTACTGAAATTGACAATGTCGCCATGTAGTATAACATTGAATTTAATAAAGTATTCAGTTAGTTTGGAGAATTGTATATGAAAATATTGCATACAATAACCATAGCATTGCTTTTGCAATGAATGAGAAAAGTTATATAAACATTAATGTAATTGAATATTTAACTAATTAAACTATATATTATAGTAACTTAAAAAGTTCTTTGGATACCAGACGAATATAAAGCTTATGCCGCAAGCAAGCATTATGATGAATGTTTTTTCCCACACAGCTGTTTATATAATTTTACCTGTCGGGTTTCTAGAAACTTGAAGTGGCAATTTCCTGCTAGTAAAGCGGAAATTAATTATACGTTGGGCAATGTTTATTTTTGTAACTATTAAAATCGTTTATTAAATGGTTCAAATTATTCTGGAATAAGGGCTTTACAAAATAATCGATCTTTGTTTAAAGAATAAGTTATAAGATGTTTTAATTCGAGCTAGGAGGAGCTTGTTGAACGGTAGAAGAGGTCAACCCTTCTAATTAATTAAACGATAGACAATTTCTTCGTATATCGTGTAACTTTTATCTTAAACTTTAACTTAATTTGAAAATGTCTTAAATTGCCCCGGGATTTGATAATGGTGTTATTTACTGTACATTTAATGAAACTAGCTTATTTTAAATCACGAATATTCCGTTTTAACTCAAGCCGTGTCCTTTAAGAAAGAAATAGACATCCTTTTAGCTAGTCACCTACGACTATAAGTCATGTCATTGCAAAGCATCACCACTTAGCATGTAAGATTCTATGATTTACATTGATATAATTTATTAGTTTTTTATAATATCTATATTGTATTTTTTATTCTTTTACCTTAATTAAATAATACCCCCGTAGCAGCAAACCTGCGTACTCAGCGAATTTCCAATGCATGTATATGTTTCTCACTACCACATAAAGCCACTTTCCATTTTCATAAAAATACACGAATAAATAAGTGATAATATAGCATTTGATTTATTCTATATAAGAATAACATTGAAAGCTGAGTACGCAGGTTTGCTGCAACAAGGAACACATAATATGTGTTTTTATGCAAATATCAATGCAGCTTAACCAGTCGAAGCTGCATACCAAGTTTTATTAATGTATGTTCAATAATTAAGGGAAACATTACATTTTACTTATTCTCCATAAGAATATCTTGGGGGCTGGGTATTCAGGTTTGCTGCTGCGGGGAAAATCAGCAAAACGTTTTTTGGGCAAATATCATTATACCAGTACTAGGTGAAGCCATATGCCAAGTTTCATCAACATAAATTCATAAATAATCGAGATATAAAGTTTTAATTATTCTCCATAAGGATAACATTGGACAACGTACTGTGTTTAGCACTTTGAATATCTCTGCAATGGTTGGACATAGAATCACAATTTAAACACCAAAATTATTGTTTTGTAGAGCTTAACTGATTGATAAAAATAAATGTGAGGTTTACATTAAAATGAACTTAGGAAAAGCTAAAAACCTTTTCCCATAAGATTAACATAGGAGATTTTATGAGTAGGTTTTTTGGATTTTCTCCGCAACCACTTAACCTACATTAATATTTCAAAATACAATATTATTTGTTTTTCAAGCTATATGAAATGGTGGTAACCAAAATTAAGTTTTTCAAAAATTTTAGGGTGAAAAATGCAAAAAAACAGATTTTTGGAAAATTGTAAACCTCCATAAACCCTTCTTCCCGTGGTCCGATTTTGCTGGTTTTCGAACTTACAGTCATGAATGTCACTTTACATATTTTAGCCAAACTTCATCAAAATCAGACGTTCTTTACTCAAGTTATCGTGTTAACAGACACATATATATATAAATTTGAACGAATAGTGTTTTTGGCATCTGGTGACCTCAAAACAAAAAGTTATCACGGTCTTGGGCTTAAACTCTTACCATGGTAAACTTTACGGTAATAGCTTCTTCCCTATCGGGGAAATTCGCTATAAATTACAACATTTCCCAATAATAGATTTATTGTTATATTAACTTACGTTAAATTACTGCGGTAAAATAATACTGTTGAACGATTTTATTTATATGTTCTTTGGCTTAGGGTCGCTTTCCCCAATTAAAGTTTAACTTAAACTAGGGTTTAAACTTAATATTATGAGAAATTCCACTTTCCCAATGTGTTATTAGTAGTTTAGACCCGGTGTATGTTAAACTTATAGAGAGAACCCTGTTCAACGGTTTATTCTATACTAACGTAACCTTAAATCCTGTGTAATACAATTTTTTTAGTTTAACTAGATGGAAAATGTTGTTAGATTGATATTTTGTGTGTTAAACTAAACTTGCTAGATACAATTTTTAGGAAAACAAATTGTGCAATAATCCCAAATTGAAAACAATCTCAGGTTTAGTTTAAACTTAAATGGGGGAAAGCGGCCCTTTAGAAATAGTTTAGTAGTCCATATAAAAGAGATGTAATTTTGTTATTAATTTTGAAACACCATTAAAATAGTTTCCTGCGCATTCTAAACTTTTAAGTTTAAACAAGCAAAGATTTAAAAGGTCACATATTGTTACAAGTAACAATTATAATTAAACTTTAATTTAAACGTTATTATAACTAACCAAAATCTAAAAACGATTATAAATCCCAATTATTCAATAAACAGCAGGAAAGGCTCCATTTCCATACACTTAGTGCAGATACGACACGGTTTTTAACATCGCAAGCCGATAACATAACACCAAGCATGCGGAAATGATCGATAACTTGTCTTGGGCTTCCATCCAATGTGCATTGTATCGCGAAATGTAAATTATACATAGGGTTATACTGTACATATCGATATATTTATTGTAGTTTTTAGTTATTATATACGTACATTGTAAATACATATTATTAATAAATAAATATTTTTAACGATCCCAAGCATCCTAGTGTTATCAGACGATAAATCCAGGAAGCATTACACTAGTTTATGTTATTCAAAACTAGCATGTTCACTGGAAGCACTGATATTTTTGAACGTTATAATTAAATATGTTCAACAACTAAAAAAATCGTTATAAGAATAAGAATAATCGTTTTTTTATTTATTGAACTGTTCCGATTGGTTTAGTTTTAAATGAACTATTGGCTCAAATATATGTTTTTCTGTGAATTTGTATTGCAGAGTTTAAACGTGTTTAGTTTACCATCTACATAGATTATACCTTTTTACCTAATTCCAACCCACGCATCAGATAATTCATCTCGAGTATTAAATTATCGAACTAGGTGGGTCAGAGGTGGAGCACTGGCCTCACAAATTATATGCGGTCAAGCGCAGGTTCGATACTGGTTGTCTGATGTGTAACTGTTTCACGAGCGGTCACCGTCACTGGCAAGTCCATATGACTAATGACGCTATGGGGTACCTCGTTGTCTTTAAAAATGTAGATTTTATTGGCCGTGGTAACGGTCAGTTGAGGGTAAACGAAATCATTGCGGAAATATATTTGTTGTTTGAATTTGTATGATTTATTATCAGTTTTTGCTCAAAAATTATCAATGAAATAAAGTTCTAGCATTTTTGCAACTGAAGAAGGCTTTAGATTGTAGATTCTAAAACTTCGTGACACCAGTAAGGTTCTTTTCCCTCACTAGTCTGAATATCACAGGTTAATAACCTAAATCTGTCACCGATTCTAAGAATCACGATGCATGGTGACTTGAGTTTGGGCCTTAAAAGATCATCAAATCCTGGAGGTCCATTAGAAATACTGAATTTCAAACATATTGTACAACTAGGTTATCAAATTCGATTACTATAAAGTGTACCTCAGCATGATATTAAATATTAAAATACTCGTAAAATATTTGTAACTGTATGATAAAGTTAATAAAAGCAGATAAGGCCAAAAGCCGTAGTAAGACAAATTGTAATGTGGTGACCACGCAATAAACAGCTTGGATGAGTTAAACAGCTGTTGTTGCTATCTGGTATTGCAGAATTAAGTGTACATAGAATAAAACTAATTTGCATTTGTTTATGTTTAGTAAAATAGCTTGAATAGAAAGATTTTGTGACTATTCCTGTCCTTTCAACTCAGTTTTATATGTACAGTATCCTTCACTAAGCAAATTTAAGTTAGGTAACACAACTTATTATTTTCATTACTTGCTTCAATTTTACATTATATACCAACCATGTAATGTTTAAAATAAATGTTTAACCTTTGTATCACCCAAATTAATGCCCACCGAAACGGTAATATAAAGATATTTAAATAAAGCAACCTACGTAAAGATATTTATGTAAAACCTACGTAATTTACATAAAACGAAGTTGCATAACGATGTTTTATATTTAAAACTATTAAACTTGTTTTGCTAAATAGCTTATTTTCCTATGGTACTCACAATACCAATTTCCAATTAATATCTTGTGGTAAAATTAATTAGAAATCCACCTTGAAGTGTTCTTTAATAAAACCACAGTCAAGAGTCATCACCTCAAGGGTCTCGGACGCTTTAATTAAAAGGATATCTGAAATGTATTAAGCCAAGGTTGGAGCTTTAAAGGGATTCTCATTAACGAAAGAAATGCAAGAGGTCTTTATCAATAGACGGTCTTGTAGTATTCCTCAAAGGAAATGCTGTTTACGGTAATAAATACAGTCAAAGTCTAGTGAAAAGTAAAAAAAAAAAAATAGAACGTAGTCTCTCAAAAATGGTTATTATTCACAAAGGATAAACTAAAAAATCCTTAAAATATACTAAAATATATTAATAATTTACATGCTATATAGTATTGAGTAACCCTGCACTAAAGTTATTTATATATTGATGGCTAATAAGGGAATATACAAAAACATAAGTCTCCAGATTACATGTTAGGACAGTTTTTATCAGACTAACCATAAAACATTGTAAAAGATAATTACATGGTTTTGGCCGCTTTCCTAAAAGTGTTTGTGTGCTCTGTTAAAAAAATGCCATTGGCGTTGATATAAAATGGGGTTGCACTGTCGTATGTGGCAGAGGATATATTAGAAACAAATTATTTCCGTAGTTTAAGAGGAGAAACTATACGGTCGTTCCTGCCCCAGGCACCCATCTGTGTCATTAAAAATTGATGTACTTCTTTCTGTCTACCACCATCTCTCCTGGAAATGCGCATAAACTGGAATGATTTAGCATTTTGACAAAACTGGAGCTATAATATTTACCTGTTCACTTTTAAAATGACTTTATAACACAGCTATTTAAGGTTCTATTTAAGTTTATTTACGTAAATTTCATGTATTTACTGCAAGAACTACGCGTGAAAAACAGGCCATTAGTTAGTATGTTCCATTATGTTATGAAAAGATGGCTTGATTTTATTACCAACTGGAACTTCCCTCTGTTCAGGTTTACATTGACGACTAGCTGTGTACCCGTCCTTCGTACGGGTTCTATGTCTAAATAATAGATGAATTTGAAAAAAATAACTGTTTTCCAAAGTCCTGTTCTCAACTTTGAATAAGACCTAATACAACTCCTAAACACCTTAATCTTATCCAAAAATAATGCTCAAATTTACTGCTGATACACTCAGTAGAGGGCTACATAAAAGATCTATTTAGAGAGGCATAGATCTTGTCCCCCCATGTCTCAAGCATACAAAGTGTCTGTATGAAATCTCTAGAGAACACCACCACCATGACTCCCCATTATGGGCCATGTTGTTGGCCATTTAAAGTACCAAATTTCAGCTCTATTGGTTGAGTAGTTTGTTATGATTATATATTAAAAATTAGTGGGGCAGAGCCCTTAAGTATTTTTTACCTGCTCTTTTGCTATCTAATTTAATCTCCATCAGTCCAGTACCAGGTGCAAGATTGTTAGAATAAGTATTCTGAAGATTTGGGGGTGAGGCCTTAAAACACATTCTTCACAGGAATAGGCTTGTGTTTGTTATGATGTATTAGGAGTGTTACTACCGAATTTCAACTTAAAAGGTCCTAACTAATGCTCATAAGATTGCCAGTAATAAAAGTAAATTAGGGCAGAGCCGGTTACGATTTGGTTTCAAACCTAGCCTTATTGTACATCTACAGAATAAGGGGAACCACTATGCAAAATATCACCTTCTTAGACATTGTCGTTTTTTAGTTACACTGATCACAATGTAAGCAAGTGAATGTGTCTGAAAAATATAGATTTAGGTAATATGTCCACTCTGTATACTTCTGTTATTTATTACAAATCTTTACTCAACAATTTAAATGAAAACTACAACAGCTGATTATGGAACAAATTAATATTCCTAAGTTATAAACTGGTTCAGTATAAATAAATGCTTTGTCCATAACAATAAGATGGTATCTTGAACATTTCGTGGGGTGTAAACCTGAGGTGAATTCAAAGTGTTGAAATAGCTTATAATCTTCTAACGTATGTATATAACATAGAAAACAAGTTTCATCTAAATCAGTTCCCTCGTTTCTCTAGGAAAATCAAAACAAACACGATCAAAACCGCGCGAAAACACGTTTTTGAGCGGCCTCAATTATTTTTCCAAAAGGCGTATGACAGTTTGAAGTAGCCTAACACCTTCTCAAAGAAACAAATATTTATTAAAATCAGTGCACCTGTTTTCCCGTGAAAAGCGAACAAAAACACGTCCTTGAGCGTTACCGAAGGACAGACAGACGGATATAAATAGAGATAAGACTGCTTGTTTTGGCTCCCCTGGGCTGTAAAACGTGAAAATATGCAAAAATGTCACTATTCCAAGCAATTTACAGACAAAACTTTAATTTCGTTATACAGTTATCCTTTCTGTATACTTATGTAATTTATTGCCAATCTCCGCTCAACATTTTGATTAAGAACTACATCTGTTTATAGAATAACTATTTTTAATTCATCATCTGGCTCAATATATATAAATGCTTTGTCCATAAGAATAACATAGGATCTTTAAAACCCCGTAAGGCAGAGTCCTAAGGCGATTTCCAAAGATCCAATTAACCTAAAACCTTCTAACGCACATATAGAACATAGAAAACAAGTTTCATCGAAATCAGTGCACCTGTTTCTCTGTGAAAAGCGAACAAAACGTGACCAAATTGCACGAAATCACGTTTTTGAGCGGCCACGATTTTTTCTCAAAAGGTATATGCCGGTGTAAAGTGGTCTAAAACCTTCTTACGCATGTATAGAACAAAGAAACAAAGTTTCATCAATATCTGTGCCCCCGTTTTCCGTGAAAAGCGAACAAAACTCGTCCTTGAGCGTTACCTACAGACAGACAGAAATTGAGATAAGACGTTTTGGATTCTTTAGGGTGTAAAACGTGAAAATATAATTCCAAGTAATGTAAAGACAAAACTCTAATTTTATTCATATAGATTTCTGGAAATGTTAGAGTTGTGCATTGTACAACAATATTTCAGTAGTTAAGAATTGCTGAACAAAGATAACTGTTAAAACATCAATATACAAATGTGAATTTTGAGCTTAATACATTTAGTTGATTTTCATTACTTAAAAACGACAAACCTATGTGCTTCGAGGCCCTTTTTAAAGGTTGATAATTAAACGGTTACACAATCAACTCTTTTTTGTAGGATGTTATCAAATTAAGAGTTTCAAGGCTAAAGAGAAGGGAAATACAAAAGAACAAAGAGGAAATGTAGACAAAGATCACCGATTACACCGTTCAGTCACTGGCCTATTGTCCATTGTGAGACTCTCAATCCGTGTGATTGAAGATAAGAGGTGCGCCACAGAGCGTCAAAGCCGTTCCCGTTAATATTGTGCAATAAATAAAAAACATTACATGTTGTCTGACTCTAGCTTAGAAAATAAATATATAATAATTTTGTGTTTCCGATCATTGTATGTCGTAAAAATATTATAAAAGTCTTTCAATGAATGTAAAATGCTAACTGGAAATGTGATCGCTTAAAACAGAATAAGACCAAGGATTTTCACATGATGTAATGATATAACAAACTTACACTATTATTTCTGTTGCTATAATATTTTTCATTTGTTTACAATTTTTGTATGAAAAGCCAATGTAAATGTAAATAATAACAGAAGGCCAATGAAGCAGACAGGGAAACGATTTTTTTCCATCCGAGCGTGCTTCTCTATAGCCTTGTAAGCCTAGGGACATAGGAACGTCATTATTTTGTATTTTAGAATGAGGGTCTGGTTTCAGTGGATTCAACAGGACGTTTTATGTTGCTGTTTATATCGAATATAAAAGGCCATCAGAAGATTTTGTTCCTTGCTTAAAACCGTAAAAATATTTTTCCAATCGTTGGTTTTAAAATATTTAAACAATCTGAACATTTATCCGAATTTTTATCTTAACTTACAAATCAAATGATTTATTTCTAAACAGTATGAAGATGAAATATAGTTCCATTGTAGGGTAACAGTACCAAAAAAATAAAGAGATAGTACTAAATGTCAAATCATAAAGATTCTCAAAACCACAGTAATTAAATTAACTTTTTATAATTATTTGAAACTAAAGTATCCATAAATAATACAAACATAATCGTTATGGTATTGAATAACAAATGCGTATTTAATTAGATAATTACAGTACAGCAGAGTAACAGACAACTTTATATCACGAGCATAGTGTTGCATAACTAAGTGTTGCATAATTAAGTGTTGTATAACTAAGTGTTGCACAGTCGTTGGGTAATTTTAAAGGTACGAATCATAAATTACGGTTTTCATTGATTTTACAAATATATATTTAAACTATCTTATTGTTGAACGATATTTATGATATTCATTCGACAGCCATATGTCCTCATTTTGCGCACATTACATTAACGTAATATCCTTGATTACCTTTGATTATTAACATTTAATCTATTGAAGGGTTCTGTGGTAGAAATATATTGCAGGCATATATTAAAGAAAGAAAACATAACTGGTCTTATATGAGCAAAGCTCGGTCCCCCAAAACATGTTAGTCTATTCAATTGACCAGTAAATGTTTAGTGCACTAAATATGTAAATATATTGTTGTCAAGTAAAATTACATATTATTTAGTAAAGTACTTGTAAGCTGATAAGATTAACTATTCGACTGAGTATCAGCGAATTTAATTTCTTTCCAATAAACTAATTTAGAAAATCTCTCATCAATTTCACAACGACGTGAGCGATAATTAATTTAAAAGAGATTATACGATATAAGCAAAAAATCCGCCTGAGTATCAATTAACAACTCTGTGCCACGTAAATTAATGCTTCATTAATATTTCCAAAGAATCAAGGGGGAATAATGTTTATAATCCCTATTGGGCTTAGGAATAAGTAAGAATTTCTTATTAAAGATTGAAATTGTAGAAAAAATAAAAGAGGGAATACGCCATTACTGTAGCCGGCATAGTAAGACCTAGGTACATGACCATGATACATTTTTTGAGGTCCCAAATGCCAAAAAAAAACTATTCGTACAAAACTGTATTTATATGTGTCCGTGACCACGATAAATCTCGTAAAAAGGGTTCGAATATGATGACATTTCGACCAATACGAAGGTGTATTTTGGGGTGGGGGTTTTGTACCCTAAAAATTTGTTTATAATGTTTTACATTTCATCTTTGAAATAAATAATTTTTAATTTGCACCATTGGATTAAGTTTAAAAAACACACAATTTGGTGGTTTGATCATTGCTCTACGTCAATGGTTTTAGAGATATTGAAAGTGCTAAACACAGTACGTTGGCCAATGTTATTCTTATGGAGGATAAGACAAATTTTATATCTCGCTTATTTAAAATCAAATCAAATTTTATTTTCCAAATAAAAACAAATACAAGATCATGTACACAAACAATATTACGGAAAACAAAATATTGACAAATGAACGTATGTCGACAAAACTTGGTATACAGCTTCATCTGGTTATGGTCTATTGTTATTTGCACAAAAAACCATTTTTTACCGATGGTTCCTGTTGCAACGAACCTGCGTACTCAGCCCCCATGTTATTCTTTTGAAGAATAAATAAATTATTTTTCCGCCATTAATTATGAACATAAAATAATAAAATTTGGAATGTGGCTTCCCCCATATGTGGAGTTATAAGTAAATTGCATAAAAAAACATTTTTAATTGCTCCTTGCTACAGTAAACCTGCGTACTCAGCTCCCATGTTATTCTTATGGAGAATAATTAATACCCCCGTAGCAGCAAACCTGCGTACTCAGCGAATTTCCAATGCATATATATGTATCTTAATACCACATAAAGCCACATACCAAGTTTCATCAATATACATTCATAAATAAACGATTTGTGACATTTTAATTATTCTCCATAAGAATAACATGGCGGCTGAGTATGCAGGTTTGCTGAAGGAAGGAAAACAAAAAATGGGGTTTTATATAAATATCAATATAACTCATTTAGGTAAAGCCACATACCAAATTTCATTAATTTATTTTCATAATTAAGGGAGATAACACATTACTTATTCTCCATAAGAATAACATGGGGCTGAGTACGCAGGTTTGCTGCTACGGGAGCCTTTGGCAAAAAAATTGTTTTTTTAGCCAATATCAATGGTCCACAACCAGATGAAGCCGTATACCAAGTTTTGTCAGTATACGTTCATAAATAAGCGAGATATAAAATTTTTCTTTTCCTCCACAAGAATAACATTAGACAACGTACTGTGTTTAGCACTTTCAATATCTCGGTAACCAATTGACGTAGAGAAATGATCAAAATACCAAATTGTGTGTTTTTTTAAGCTGAATCCAATGGTGAAAACTAAAATTTGACTATTTCCAAAATTATATGTAAAAAATTCAAAAAACCCATTTTTGGGGTACAAAACCCCCCCAAAATACCCCTTCGGATAATGTGATCTGGCTGGTTTTCGAACTTAAAGTCATAAATGTTGCTTTACACGTTTATACCAAATTTCGTCAAAATCGGATAATTTTTACGAGAGTTATCGTGCTCACGGACACATATATATATATATATATATACAGTTTCGAACGAATGGTGTTTTTGGGGTCTGGGGACCTCAAAACGAAAAGTTATCATGGTCCCGGGCCTAGGTCTTACCATGCCGACTACGGTAATAGCTTCTTCCCTATAGGGGAAATTCGCTAAAATGACATTTATCACTTACTTATGAATGTATATCGATGAAACTTGGTATGTGGCTTTACCTAGTTGAGTTATATATATATATTTGCATAGCCCATATTTAGTGTTGCTTGTTGCAGCAAATCTACGTACCCAGCCCCGATATTATTCTTATGGAAAATTTAATTAAAATATTATACATTGCTTATTAATAAATGCATTTTTAAGAATCTTGGTAAGCGGCTTTATGCGGTATTAAGACATATATATGCATTGGAAATTCGCTGATTACGCAGGTTTGCTGAGTCGGGGGTACTATGCATTATTACTATCTACTTACATAAAGCTTCCATAAACCACTTTGCAGGAACAATTTTCTATAATAATAAATAATTCCAAAACTCATGGCAAGAGATTAAATTTTAATGAATTGATTTAATCACTGAAGATTTTTTGTTTAGTAAATTAAAAGGATATATGCTTGAATTGTAAAAATTGACATTTCCGACCATATAAAATCTGTAATCTGATGCTTTCTTTAAGCGTGGAAAATACCCTTAACAAAGACAAAAGTGTCCCTTGAGTTTTATATAATCGTGGATGCAAATCACAAATAAATAATTAACAGAGCACATTGAAGGTAGTTAGAGTTTAAGAAAAAAGAATGTTTGAGGAGTACATTTTTAAGAGACACTAAAAATAATACTTTAAAATTCAAGGGAAACTGTAGTAAATATATTAGAATTTAAGGTTTAAGAGTTGTTTATTGGTCCTGAGAAACTACTCATAGGAAACTGCCTCTGAGTATTAAACCCTGAAACCTACCAGCAGAAAACTACGAACAAACGACTTTATGTAGTGTAGGTTGTTGTGTTAGACATGAATAGTAGTTGTTGTATTTGATATAAATAGTAGTTGTTGTGTATTTAAAATAGTTGTAGAAAGCTAGATAGTGTCCAGTAGGGGTGAATATAAATAAATGTTTCAATAATATCAATCCCACGATATCATCTATTAGATGCGTTAGTCATTGGGGAAGGACGGATGGGGTCGTAGAGGAGAAAGTTCGTTCTTAAAAAGACCCTGTGAAGAAGCAACCGAAATAGAAGTCGCCGAAGACAGGTGTGGTGAGTGGTGTGTCTGCTTATTCTGTGTACAGATTAAGCGTACAGTACAACACGATGTAATACTAGTTTTCTACTCGTAGCTCGTTGGGTTTTAATCATGTAATATTTTAATATTCCTACCTCTTTCTATTTTAATAACAGTATGCAAATTTCAAAGCCATATTACCTATAATTTGGAGCTCTAAAGTGTTAGAACATAACGAACATTTGCCTTGTTAATTTTATAATAAATAAATACAATCTTACAAATGAAGTGAATTCATGAAAATACTTAGTTTAGTGAGGGCAACATTGCCATTGTTGTTCTGAGAGGATATTAGGACCACATTGTTTATTGTTTAGTGAAAATCTCTGTTCCAAACAAAATTCAGGTAAAAAGGAAATTTGTTTTTACCTGAACTAGTTTTTCGTGAATAAATGTCACAACACGATGAAACTAGTTTAAAGGTTTTGTATTAATTTACCTTATGCCACGTAGGCACGATGTAAACGTTGTTTGTTCCATATAGTCAATAGATAGGTAACCTTTAATCGTGTGTTCTTTTTGGTATAAAAGTCTTAAGGAAGGGCAGATAGAAAGCCTAGACAAGTTATCGCTCATTTCCGCATGGCCGCTGCTATATCATTGGTCTATAATATCGAAGTCCATGTATATTGGGTGGTACATTTATGGAGATAAACAACTTCCTGCTTTTATTGTATAATTAATGGGAATTTAGTATTTATTGGATGTTCGGAAATAGCCAATATATTTAGTATTGATTTTTACTCCCGCTCTTCTTTAATTGTTTATTAGGAACACTGTGTTTAGAACTGCATTAGTCCAAACTGGGCAAGTATTTAAGATGTATTTAATACTCATTCTTAAGAAATAGTTTGATATTTTTAATCATACTAAATTATTGTATGCTCAAAAGTAGTTTGATGATTTGTATAATCTAATTTGAAAACCCCAAAAATGGGTTTTTGAGTTTTTTTACATATAATTTTTGGAAATGTCAAATTTTAGTTTCATCCATTGGAATCAGCTTAAAAGACGCACAATTTGGTGTTTTGATCACTATTCTTCTTCAAATGGTTACAGAGATAATGAAGGTGCTAAACACAGTACGTTTTCCAATGTTATTCTTATGGAGAATAAGAAAAAATGGAATATATCGCTTATTTATCAACTTATCCTCATGAAACTTGGTATCTTTATGTGGTGTAAAGATACATATATATGCATTGTAAATTCGATGAGTACGCTGGTTTGCTGCTACGGGGGTATTTATTAAGTTAAGAGTGTGTAATAGGTTATCATTTGTATGGACTATAAAACCATATTAGTCACTTTTAAATCTGAATAATATAAATCTTATTACTAATTTAGTTTCGGTAAGAGGTTCACTGCCTCATTGTCCAATAATTTTTCTCTCCTCTCGAGCCTCGGACTAAAAATGGGTGACATTTACCCGAACATAAGGTGAGCCATTAAATAATAGGTTGAACAATTTGGACAACATGAACTTACCAGGACTAGAATTCGAACCCTCGTCAGGAGCGACGTCTTCGTCGTCGTTGTCATGGTCGCTGTAAGACTACGTCACCGTCTCACTACTATAACGGATATCGAACTTATATTGCTTTATTGTTTTATTGCTCAGATCTATAGTTTTCATGTTAGGGCTTCAATTTGTTCATAATCAGTGGATAATGAAATAAACTTCCTATAATTATAGCACGTCCTGAAGTGGCACTATGCACATTTGTTTCGAATATATTTATCTCAATTTTACGTATTCATAAGTGAAGGTAAATCAACGGTTTCATTTATTTATTTGCTTCCAACGGTTTTCATCAATTTCATACATTTTTAATGCAATTGTATAAGTTCAAGGTGGTTTAGGTAACTTTATGTAAATTTTCATAAAACTAAATTACAAAAAACAAAGTGTAACAATAAAGTAATGTATCTCATATTACAAAATAAACTTTAACATATACATACATAAAAGATCATATGCAACACCAAAGGAAACAGCTAAGATTAATTACTAAATAACAAAATATACAATCACTGGATAACAGGCGAACAATAATTACCTTGCACTAATTTGAACCATATGTAACATAACAGAAATTATACCATATCATATGCGACACAAAAAGAGACAGCTAAGATTAATTTCAAAATATGAAATAATATATGTCAATTTCATAACATGAATACAAATTAATGCGAAAATAATGCGAATGTTGGATACTATATGGATGAAGTGCACTAAACAAAATGTAATGTTTTGACTACCTATATGAACAAAACTAAATCTCTTAGTAAGGTAGTTATTAAAGTTTATTTACGAATATTTTTCGCCTTCATCAAATTGAGGGAGTATTTATCAAGAAAACCTCTGAAAACCTCACACAAATTTCCAATCTGAATGATTATTTGAGATTGGTTCTCGCAGGATTTTGTTGTTCTGCTGTTTGATTGGGCGGAAAAGCTAATTAACGATTCAATGGTTCGGAAGCTAATTATGGGTTGAGATTTCTTAAGGCAAACGAGGGATTGCTTTTACACAACATTCTTTGATCAAGAAACAGATATTCTATATTGAGTTACACTAAAAATATTTCTTTATCAATAAAATACATATTTGCAGTAATTCAGCGTCGAAATCTCCATACATTTTAAAAAATCTACATTTTTAGTATGATCTATTTACAGTTTTGTGAATAAATATCAAGATTAATTGACACAGAAATATTCATTTTTAATTTATAAAAAATAAAAATTTAATTGGTTGTACGAGTGATGTAATCGTGCAATGATGTTTTACATCCAAAACCAAATAAAACTCAATATTAAAAGTAATATAAATAACTAAAATGCCATCTCATCTTGGATTTGATTTCTTGAAACTATAAATGTTTACGTTACGGGATTGAACAATGCAATTTTGTCCTTCCAAATTGCAACGAAACGTCATGAACAAAAAGTAAACTAAGTCACAAATTGTACTGGATTGGAAATTCATGTTTCCATTGCTTTAGAGCTGAACCTAATTTATGAGATTAGGTTAGCTTGGATGTACTTGTTGAAAATCCAAGAAAGAATTCTAAATATATTGGGTAAGAAGTGTTATTTCTTAGTTATGAAAAATAGATTTGCCATCGGTATTTTATGCTTAGCGTGAAAATATTATTTATTGTTTTCATTTTATACATTTATTTTATAACGCCAGATTATTCTTTACAATAATTGTATCTTTCTTCAAAATGTTCCCTTTAAGAGAAAACAGTTATAAAACTAAAAAGAAATATTTTTTTAAATATAGGCTAAAATAAATTTATCAAAACAATAACAATTATAATACTAAACTTCTGAACTAGTGTACCATTAAAACTAACTGCAAGAGGCATAATACTGTAATTTCATTGTTTCTAATATTGGACAATAATATTAAACAATGTTGAGCGTTTTATTTTGGAGTTTCATGACATTGCTCTAAAATTCGATAACAAAATTCAAGTCAAATTAATTAAACTATAGAAAGGCTGATATTATAAAAACACCATCAACATATCTCGTAAATATCTCGTGATATTGTTCAACTACTGACTGTGTCAATTTATTTGAGGTATCAATGTCACTCAATCTGCCTGCGGAGTAATTACGAAAATCCTGTTGTTATATTGAATCATATTGGAATTGAGCGGGCGGCGTGCACACTACAATACACTTTAGCCGGACACCGCTTCATTGTTCTCATATTTATATGGCGTCCCTACAATAAGAAGCATATTTATATGGAACTCCTTCATAATAGTTTTAGACTATTGTTTAATATTTTTCAATAAAGCATTTTTACCAATTACCCGTGACACGTCATATTTAGATATTTAATGACACTTTATTAACAGAAGAGTAACAAAACTTTACTAAAGTATTGAAGTTTATGATAACTAGTGTAGAACGTCCTTGGATCTAGTAAGAAACGCCTAAAACCATTCTTTTCCACGAATTCTCCTATGTTCAAATGCATAAGGTTGGATGTCCCGGAAAATTTATATCAAGAATTCCAAACTGGTGCTGTAACGTCATTCAAAAGACTTTAAAATATTCCTACCGAGTACAACGGGATTGCATTGAGGAACTAAGAAAACACGATGTAGAGTATAGCGCTGAATAGTAGGCCATAATATTTCTTGAGGTTAAGAAGTGTTTTTTTTTTATAAAATGAAAAATATTTAAATCTTCTTGTATTTATTCAAATAAATAAAAGTTTTCTTCTCAAATAAAACAATTCAAAATTCAAAATAAAATTAACTTGGTTTTGCTTATCACTTCTGTCTTTCAAAATAAAAGATTAACTGTTCGATCCTTTTTTAATATTACTGGACTTTAATTAAAAATCTTCCTTTAGTTCTTTAACAGTCTGGTTTTAAGCATGTCTTCAACCCAAGTATAAAAGGAAAAAGATGAATCGAAAAAAGAAACTCTTTGAACCCTGAAAAAGAAATAATTGTTTTACAGACTGTTCCCCTTTTTGAAAAACAACAAATGAGAAATTGGAGCAATTATTTAAATTGAAACTCTAAATTTTAAAACAACTTTGTACCTTCCAATCTGAAGAGATTCACGTTTCGCTGGACGACTCACGACACACTCACAAGACCAGTGGTCAACGTAAAATGCCGTAGCCTCCCAGCGACCGTGAATATATAACCTTAGCTAAGAAAGTTCTTGAACCCGGGGACGCCGGCCGTCACGTGACCCAGCTCCAGTCCATTCCAGCCAATCAAGGATTTAAATGATTGTCTCCAACTCTTTCTGACATTACCGAACAAGAAAATCGCAATCTTGCCTTGACTTGCAAAACCAAGTAGCACCAGCAATTCTTATTTGCAACTGTCAGCAATTATTCACAAAACTTCTTCTATATTTTATACATTATTTCTTTTAACATATCACAAATAGTATATTTAATTATATATATATATATATATATATATATATATATATATATATATATATATATATATATATATATATATATATATATATATATATATATATAGCGTATCAATTACAATTGGGACGCTTTAAGAGCGAAATAGTTTCTCATGCAAATTTAACAGCTTATAATTACAGTATAATTTTTCAAGTTTTATTTTAATAAAATTTAGAACAAGCAGTATTACAAAAATAATATGAATTTATTTACCATAAAATATTACACAGATACCAGTTACAATGTACGGTATTTTGTCTTTTGTCTTTTGTCAGATAATATTTATGAGTCCAAAGAAAAGATTTTATTCCTAAATGTACCAAAGTGTTTTGGCGCTGAAATAACAAAGTACTCCTATATTTGACTTTGCCCTTTGTCGTTAGTAAATACTAATAAACAAATAGGATTAATTTAGGAGTCGGTTTTAATTAGGAAAAAGCACTTGGGCTATTTAAAACTTTGTTTGATTGAATGTACTCGCAGTATTATATAAATACAACACAAAACATAACGTTTAGAAAGAATAGCTTTTTATAAAACCTAGGTTATAATATATAACCTTTTACGAGCGTTCAATTGGGCCTAAACCATAAAACAAAGAAGTACTTATGCTTAGAGTTCATATGTCCTAATTTAAATGCGGTATCCATAATTAGATCACTTATATTCTTATATAAAGTCCTTCATGAAAAGGAATTTCAATTATATACATTTGCTTTATGCTCGGTACACGTGGTTTAGTTTGAAATATGATTTGTTGTAAACAAATCCATATTAAAAGAAAACAAAAACCGATGTTGTGGAAATTATATCATCATTTCTTGTAGAAATTATATATTATCCACAACATCTGTTTTTGTTTTCTTTTAGTAGACATTTTTGTCTATAAATTTATATTTATTTTTGAATGATGATTGGTCAACACTAAAACCGTTTAACAGTTAAGAGGACTAAAATAACAAAGTCAGTAAATTGTTATATAAACCCACATCACTGTTCAATATTTACACATTTTAACGTACACAATATTCAGTATCTTCCTGAAAAGTATTTAGTCTTACGTAGTCCCACAAATAAGGTGGAAATACAAGGGAGTTAGTGTAAACAGAATTTGATAGTCACCTTACAACGGAATAAGCTCTCATGCAGTAACTTCGTAATATATTTTAAACTGTGGGAAATCGTGATATACTGATATTATATCGAAGTTTTATTCAAGCAAGGAACAACTAGAATTACAAGTACTATAGACTAATGTTATTTAATCTATTAGTCATTTTGGGAAGCCGCCTTCAGTAGTAGAACGAACCATAATTTGTTCCTGCATTACGCACCAGCTTATAGATGAAGTTAAATAGTGAGATAGGCTCATAATGTAATATGTATCAGTTTTGCATTAAAAGTTACTAGGTAGATGGTGTATGCAGGGATGGCACTAACTATAATTAACATATCTTGTAACGTTTAAATAAGTAGAAGCTTTCCAAAAATAATATTTTATCTAGATTGATAACAGTGGCGTATAATCTGTGACGATCCTCGATATAATTATACCAAATGTGATCAATATCTGGCTATTCAAGGTTATTTATCTAGTTGTATTTAATTAGGTTAAAGTTGATTGATCTTCAACAGTATTCATGACCAAATGTTGTGGCTCATGAGGGTGTAGGTAATTAATTTACAATTAGCATCAAGAGTGCAGATTAACCCAGTTGTCACGGTGAAGTTATTTTATTCATCTACATAATAAACTACAGGTTTGTCATCCAGGTTTATGATTTAACTCTTTGTTCGCGAAATAAACCTAGTAAATAACCTGATAATCTAAGCTCTCCTGGATAGTTTTTGCCGTAAAAGTGCAGAGGGCTAATTTCTTTATTTTATACCAATAACTGTAATGCAATGGAGGGTCGGAAAAGGGTGGTTAAAAACCTTGCCTTAAGTAAACATTTGCAAATAATCCGATGGTTTAATCTGATTTTTAATCGGACCTACATTAACGGAGTTATAAGGTTTTGCGATTTCAAAGATCCACAATACGGAAAGTGGAAAGGCCAGTTAACGAACATGACCTGATAATCAAAGCAAAAATTATTGTGCCAAATTTAACTGTAATATACTAAATCGTTCTTGAGTTATGCGACAAAAACACAAAACAATTTTAATGAATTTCGTTGTTGGGTAACTTACAATATACTAAAATAATAGTACATATTTTGACAAGGCATATTTGGCATATTTTTGTTATTCATAAATAAAAAAACTTATGATACCATCAAATAAATTCGATTGGCTAAAGTACATTTAATGAAAATATCTTATTATTTCATGAAGTGAAAACATTGGGGTGTTTACTGATGTAACATATAGCACATTTACCTATTCTGGAATGGCGTCGTAGGTTTATATAAACAGACATGTTTATTTTCATTGCCTGCAATATTGCCTTCACAACTGAGAGCGAGGCTTGAAATTATTAATCTATTCTTTTTCCATGAATATAAACATGTCTCAAAATACTGTAAGATACATGTTCCAAGAATATTTTCCTACAAGCGGGTAATTATATTTTAACTCTTATTCGAGGTACAAACACTGAATAATTTAGGTAAATATTTGAGATATTATGTTAACAATATTTGTTTCTTGATTTTCTATGTATGTTGCAATTCATAATGATATGGAATAGAGGAAACTAATCTTACACTATTATCAGACTTCCCTCGTGTCTATATTTTGTATGGAAATGAATTCATGGCTAATGAGGCGGTGGGGAGATGCTAGAAAAGTGTGGGGGGAGCTGCACATTGGCTGATGGCCATAGGTAGCTGAACATTGATAGCTAAACAATAGTAGTTGGTCATTGGTAGCTTTACATTGGTAACCTTGGATGTCGATAGCTTGACATTGTTAACTGGACTTTGGCAGATAGATATTTTAGCTTTAGCTGGACATGATTAGCTATGGACATTGGCAGTTAGACATTGGTAGCTGGATCAATTTGATTTGAAATTATTTAACTGTAATAAGTTTTAGATTGAATATCTTAGAAGAGATTAAGTATAAATTCAGATACAATATTATTAACTAAACAAATTGTTCATTCAATATATCATTTAGGTTGAGAAGCCAATGTAATAGTATTGCAAAATTTTAAAACGTTTGTGGCCGGACAAATGCAAATACAAATTATTTATTGTTAAATATCACAAAATTTCGTTAGAGAACACCTCAATACAATACAATAGCTTGATTATCACCATAAAATTTAAATCGCAGTAGTTTATAATACAATAATAATTAACAATTAAAACATAAATATACAATCCTTGAAACAAGACTAATATGATTATATTATTTACTTTAATTTTTAACAGAATAAAAAGTAATTAAAAATAATATAAAATTTAATATTTAATAAATCACTATATCACTGTCTAAGACGCCGACGCAACTAGGGCGTAGTTTTAAGGTGAATATGAATGAATGATGTGTTTAGAATGGGTGAGATGCCTTTTGCAGCTTTTTTACTGACTAAGACCGACTGATTCTTTAGCCAGGATAATTATTTAATAGCCCAATGACCAATGACAGCTAGATCTAGTATCTAACCTTCACAAAATTTCTCAGGATTTAATTAACTATTAAATAGTTATTTTAATTTAATTTTTGGATTAAATATTAATCTATTTATTATTTTTATTATTGAATCTATGAACTCTGGAACCATCACATCTACACGAAATTTGTAAAGTCCTGAGATTTATTAGATTTAAACTACTTATAACTTATTGAACATCGAAGACAACTGGTAATTTGACTAGGAAGTTTGGAATAATCTATTAAATTCTATAGTTTTAAATTCTTAAGTAAAAAATAAACAAAATAATTCTTAATTAAATTCTTTCACTTTCCACTCAAGCGTAAGCAATTTAAAAGAGAGTCGTTTGTATATTTATAAACTCGTATTTAATCTGACACTTAAATCACTTATTATGATAACTAAGTATTCAGTTTTATGTAGATAGATGAATGTTACACATAGTTGGTATTGAAGGTTCATTCGCTTTTAGTTGGTGTAAAGTTATTAGTTGCATGTGCTTTCAAAGTAAAATGCCTGTCGCTATTCCTAAGACAGGACGTAGCTCCAAATGTTGCACAGAAATTTTTTATTGGATGTAATATCTCACAATAGCGAGGAAATCTGGAACCTTTATGAAAATATTCTTCTTCTCTTGGAGAGAGATTTTGTAAACAATTCATAACATGCTACATACTACATCTTCCCGGCCACTATTTTTATTAATATTTATTAACATACAGTACCAGTACCTAGCCTGGAGATGTTTTAACATTAAAAAATCACTCTGCATTGTACCTTTTAAATTTAATTCTAAGTTTGATAGTTCAGCTATTAAAGTTCAAGAATTTCAAATCGGTTATTGTAGATTAAGTTTTAAATAATAGGTTGTATAGCTATATTAGTTTTATTGAATTTAGAAGTAATACTGAAAAACATACAAGGTTTATGCTTGAACCGGACCTCTTCAAGGTTTTATTTCAGTATTAAATTAATTACGGAATCACATAGTGGCTGTAATATAGATTATAATTACTGTTGAGGACATTGTTTTAAAATACTCCTATTATGATGAGATAACCTAAGTTAACAGTTTTAGGTAGTATAATGAATGTCAATGCTGTAATCATGATTTGTTGCTCTAATTTACATTAAGATTAGTTACAATTTGATTTAAGATGCCATGTATATCTTGGAATAATGGAGTCCACGTAATATGCTGTAGCGTTTTTCTTTCATTAAATATCCAAGGACGATTGAATAATGTGGGTACGTATAATGGTACAGTGATTGATTTATAATAACTGAAAAACGTCATAATGGAAGTAATTTAGTTAAAAAATGTACTCGGGGGAACTTTATGTACAGCACTACAGCAGTCAGATATCTCGTGAACATCGTGTGAATATGTTTCATCGTTTTCCGAAAGTCATCAGTATGTATTATCAGTGGTTTTATCTGTTATCAGTTGTCACCTATCAGTCCAAGGTCAGTAAATTACAGTATTATGCCTCTTGCAGTTAGTTTTAATGGTACACTAGTTCAGAAGTTTAGTATTATAATTGTTATTGTTTTGATAAATTTATTTTAGCCTATATTTAAAAAAATATTTCTTTGAGAAATTCCCTGAAGTAGTATTGGGAGAGGAATTCCCATATTAGAGTGATAACAAATCGTAAAAAACATAATTGAGATATGAATCTAACAAACATTACAAAGCCTCTCGTTTACAAATAAAGAAATAGGTATCTACAAAATATTAGCCTAGTTTTTATTAAACTGATTGCAAGATAAGCGTCCTTTTACAGTATTATTAGTAAAAGAAGAATTATAAATAGAGAATCATATTATTCAACAATTCAGAAAATATTATTTTCATTAATAAAAAAACTTAGGTCAATAATTTAAAGTGACCATACATACAGAAACAAGACACAAATTTATAATTAGTTTTTATATTAATTTGAGTTTTGAAATTTATAAACTAAAAATTAAAACTAGTCTAAATCTATGACATGAATCCTATTATATTTCTGTTGGCTAATCTATGAAGTTTCTAGAAGAGTTTTTAAATTAAAATTAGTAAAAACGATATTGTTGTTATTTGTTAGAAAATTTAAAAAAATGCAAAATTTCGATTCATACATACATTGTTCCATTCTTTATAAGTGCTACTTGTACATGCTAATTAACCATTTATTGCAACCGTTATGAGGCATAAACAACGTTTTGGCAACTTCTGACCATTTTACCAAACCCTTTACACGTGTTCATGTCATTTAAATACTAGTTTGCAGACGGAGTACTTCGCGTTCATTAAAAATCTAATAGTAGCGTTTCTCGTCTGAGAAAACAAGAACAGTTCCCCATACAGTGAGTCTGAGATGTTGGTATTCTGAATTAACACCGGTGGGTTATAAAGGAACAGGAAAATCGCCATTGAAAAGTTACGTTAGTTCAGTGAAATCTCTCCCGACTGATTTGAATACCTCTAACGAGGCCCTCATTTATTCCCCACCTGTTTTATGACCTCAATACAATTCCTCTCCGGATTATAACCTCCTAGAAACTAAGGATTCAAGATATGGCGTTTATTAAATTTTGACTATGGTTTAAAAAGAAGCCATTCGTATTTTATTGTTTAAGGTGAATCTGTATTGTTCAAGGTAACGCTTAATTGTGCTATTTGAGACTTTGATTTATACAAATATACATATAAATTTACATTTATTATATTTTATTTTATTATTTGTTACTTAAACAATTTAAAAGTACCAGGGGGCCAAGCTTCTCTCGGTGAAGGCCAGTCAGTTAGTTTAGATGACTTGGAGTAATATTTCACCACTTCCCCCAACTGATTATCAGATTTGTAAAGCTAATTTGCCTCTTTTCTGAATTATTCAAGATCACTCCAGTTTTTTTTTTATAGTTCAATGGCGCTTTGAATTATTGCGGATATGACCACTTTATATATGCAATCTTCACTCAACAAATTTAGTCAATACTCTCAGGATACCTCATGTTAACAGTTTTAAAAAGAATACGCTTTGACAGTTCCCCGGTTGATTATGAACAGCTGTTACAATTCTTGATGGTTTGCAACCTCATATTGCTTATCAAGAGAGTGAGCAGCAGTCGAAGCTAATTGTTTGCCAATAAAGACGCGATTACACGATGCAGATTAAGGAGAAGGTAACCTTGACAAGGTAGCCTTGCGCAGGGCGTGTGGAAAGAAATATTACGAGCACTATACTGCACGGTTTTTGATAAAGGTTCTGTCCACACACCCTACGCAAGCCTACCTTTTCAAGGTAACCTTCATCTTAACCTGCATCGTGTAAACGCACTTTAAGGATAGTAATTGGATATAATTCTAAAACAACTGTTCATACTACAAAACGGTACAATCAAAGGTTTAAAGCATCAACCTAATGATCAGAATATAAGTAAACAAACTATACAAATGGCATCGCAATATAAACGCTTGACACTAATTGGGAGGATCCCAAAGGTTGATGTACAATACACTATTCATATACTTCTGTAAATTTTAAGGTCATCCATAAAACTAACAAATTCACGTGTAACTCAAGTTTGTGATTGAAGAAGTTGACTAAATTTTGTCTACTTGCTTTAAGTTTTACACCATTGAGTTATATGTTCTACAATGATTGTAAATTGTAAACTAAACTAAAATTGCAACGTGTCTAAGCTGAACCGCCACTACATGGAGGGGTTTAGAGGAAGCCACGCGGTCATAAAGAAGCTGAGGTTGAGGTAATAAATTCTCATTTCTGTCATGTCAGCGGTCTGAGGTTTTATAGTGTTGCGGAAACGTCCCTTGCCTCGTTTAAGGAATTATCATGAACCGAAACATTGTGTCTAACAAGTAAAATTAGCAATGTTACAAATTAATAACTAAAATTATTGCTAAGGCAATATTCCATAACTTTTTTATTAATAAATATAGATAAATGCTAATAATACATCAATGAATTCATATTTTTATGCAGCCGCTATCGAGAGTTGATTTTGCACTGTTTTTGTCTGTGTTTACATTTTATACTAATGTAGGATAACATAATATTTTAGGAACAATTAGGAATATTAACTAGTGAATTATTGCAAACATGACTCTTTAAGCTCATCACTTTGCTTAGTCATCACGCTCTTGCCTTTTATCGTTTAAAGTAGCAGCTATTCGGAGTTAATATAAAGTTATATTTCTGACGGTACATCGCTTACATCATGTAACAAAAGAGGTTGATATTTGTAAAATAAATGTCTGTCTACTGTCGGTTTGTTACGTTTATGAGTTGGATTTTTCTCGTTTCACAAGAAAACGGCTGTCGTGAATTTGATAAACCTTTTTAGGATTGTCATATTCTTTACAACTCTAATCTACGGGATGCAATTAAAAACAATTAACATTATGTTAAAATCATAAAATTATGATATGATTAACGTTTCAGCCGTTTCAAATCACAAAACGTCATAAGGGCTGAAAAAACGCACCATAATCCAGAAAATTCGTACGTTCTTAGTTCAGTGTTAATCTTACGGTTTTACTACTCCATTAGATTTTACTTAACTATATGATACTAGTAATGTTTAGGTACGGAACACACGCGCTCCTGAAAATTAGTAAATAAAGCTCAGTTTCTTGTTATTATAATTGTATCGTAAATCTAACATATTATACAATCCAGAAATCATGCATGAACAAATTAAATTTAAAAAGTAATCCTAGGCGAATTATAATTGAACAATAGGGACTTATAATTGAAGGCAAAATTAATATGAACTGTTATAACAATTATTTGGAATTGAATAATAAAATACTAGACTTATAGAGAGAGAACCAACGTTTGAAAGCTACTTCTCCATTTTAACTGTTCCAAAGCTATATTGTTTTGTTGAAGTATCATAGGAACACACAGATGTGTTGAAGATGGGGCTAATAAAAGCTCGACTGGCTTATATTATTGTCAAGGCAAACTCAGGAATATGAATGTTTGAAGTATATGTAAACACACCCAACTACGGTGGAATGAGCGGCTCAAAGTATCCGCCGTGATATTGCTTCACAGTATAGATAGACTGAATTTGCAGGTAAATCATGAAATGAACTGGAAACCAAGTTTTCTTGTACCCTTGGGGCTATACGTTTGAGAGGGGATAATATTTAATGGACGTGAGTGGATTTCAGTTTACCCATTATTTGTTTTTGCAGAGGAACATCCGCCACAAACAGATCCATGTAGGGAACAGTAAAACTGACAATGAAAATAATGTTTATTTGTTTCTTTAAAAATATTAGCTTAACACCTTGTCTCAGAGCTAATTTAAAACACAGCCAATTGTTGGCTCACAAAGTTTTAAATGGTCACTCAAACAGATACGTTATAATGCTGTATGAATCAAATTAAAATTCTATTAAAGAAAACTATCCTATTATGCCTACACTTCATTAGCATGAACTATCAGTATTTCCTCTACCTACATTAAACACCAGTGGCTCATGTTTTCGTTTATAAAAAAAGTGATTTGGTCTATAAGTCAATTTGGTGTTTAAGGTGTAAACTTTATCAACGAACAATAGTAAAAGTTTTGATGGCGCTAACTTTAGTATAGTTAAAATAAATAACAAAAATACCTTTATTATTAGATCACAATTGTCAAACAAAAACGCTACTGAGAAGTTTATATCAGATGAAAGTTTTAAGAAAGTAAATAATAGATTCAAAGCAACAAGTAAATTGGAATTAACAAATTGGTTAACTTATGAGTCAGACTCAATCAACCCGGCTACTGATGGTAATTAGATGTCCTTAATTCAAACACCGTGACTAGCGGCTAAAAAAAGGCACGAACCACTGGAAGTGGAGACTTTGCCACCCGAAGGAAGCCGAACTCGTCCGATGACGCACGAACTATCTACAACAGACGCTTTATTACGAGAAAACAATGTGTATTAAATTACCAGTAAAATGTAGTATTTTCAAATGAAAACAGAAGAAACCTACTTATATTCTACAAATTTACACCACATTTACGAAAAAAATTATAGTTAACTAATCTAACCTAACTCCGCAGACCGCTGTATGGTGGCTCTTTTTTGTAACATATTCCAAAAGTGGGTTTGTGCAAAATACAACAAAAATGATACCTCAAAAAGTAAACACAAAAAGGAAGAATTAAACCCCGGACCGCATGATCGTGAATCCAGTGTCATATCCATTAGACTGCCCTAGCGTGCCAAACGAAGTAAAAGTTTCAATTCATCAAGAAGTAGACGGCACTGTATTTTTAAAATTTGTCATAGGTAGCGCTCAGTGTGATTTCAAAGTTTTACACTGGTAGTGCTCACATAGGAAATGTCTCCACTTCCAGTGGTTCGTGCCTTTTTTTAGCTGATAGTTTATTCCTTATACTTAAAAAAAATAGTGCAATCAAATAAAACCTTGATTACCATCGCTGAGCAACAAGCAGTTATTGTAAGACCATATGTAAAAAACTTAACATAGTTTTTATTTTTATTTAACTAAATCATCGCAAACTTCAAGAAAGAAGAAAATATAGAACAAAAACTACTAGTTTGATAACAACGGATGTAAAAAGATAAAGAACGATCGCTATGATATATAAATAATAACGTTGAGCATAGAAATAGTGACGTAGAAGGAAAAACAGGAATAAAAAAGCAATGGAAAAGAGTTTGCTTTGAATTGGTCAGAAATAGAAGTATTCGAAGTATACAGTAGGAGCCATGTTTATGCAGAAGACCTACTTTACACTGTCAAAGAGTAGCCCAAAGCAACTGTGTGTTTGTGATTATGCTATATGAGTAGCAAGGGATGATGGTAGTATTCCAAAGTGAATATTAAAATATTGTGTTCACTCAAAGCATGTCTTTATTACATCTTTTGCTTACATAATCATTACTTTTATTTTGCACTAATCGACAACTTGTGATAAAATAGTAATCCAATTAAAAATGTATTACCAGTTTACTAGCCGATGTCCCGATCTCCTCACTAGGATCTCGCATCTGGCAACCATAAAGTGTAATTCAGTACCAACCTCAAACTATACACCACACAGTGACAGCTGTAGTTAGACATCATTCTTAAAACAGCTTTATAATTTGATGCAATTAATTAATATAACACTTGTGACATTGACCCAATAATTTTTATTTTATAAGAATAACATGGGACCGTTAAAGAACAGTATAGTGGAATCCTAATACCAGAGAGAAAATTTATACCTTTTGAACATCTAGACGGAAATCCATTTCATTTAACTTTTCAATCGTTAAAACCGGTCATAAAATAAAAAAGACCATTCTAACATTAGGGAATAAAGAAGTAATATTAAAAAATAACGCAACTAAGTAACTGTGGTAAAACGGCTTTACATCTTCGTCATTATTAATTCACAGAATATTAAATTGTACATGAATTACTCGTATTTTGGTATTCAATATTTATAAAGATACAAGTGGTAAATAAGTAAAATTTTAACTAGTTATTTATAAGTATTATTAATCATAGGCACAGCTAGATTAGTGCTAGGTTACGGTTGGCTTCTATTTATATTCAGCCAACACATTTGCATATCAACACATACATCAACTATCCTTGGAGCGATGGCACACTGTGACTGCGATGGCCCCATTGTTGTCCAAACAATGATATTCACTCTACTAGTGTTATATTAGTACAAAATATATGGAATAAAATTACTGATATGAGCAAAACACAGTGTATAATAAAAGAACAATTTAAAAGAAAATGTTTATAGTATTAGCAGACCTTTATCCTAATAGTATTACGGATATAAAATAAAATTTATGACAATAATATTTTAAAAAATCACAGTTTATTGTTCATTAAAATAAAAACTATAAATGTGTATTCAAACAGTTTCGTTTTCTATCTTAAAATAAACGGTATCAGGAAACTGACATATACTTTCTCCCTTTTAGCCTAACTTTAATGAAAAATATTACTTTCTATATACTAAATATAGAATATAAATTACGGTTGATTGGACAGAAAATATTCTAAATGATTTGTTTAAAAAAATGTCCAACCAAATCCCTCTTATGGAGGCACTGCAGTATCCTTTGCTAAACACAGTGGTTAAAAGAGGGGAAATGCCCCCTCATCACCCCCACAGGGTTAAGTGGCAACATATTTCGAACATCCTCTGTTTTACAATGCTATCTTGACCAGCATATCAAGTTTTAATGATATTGAACAGTAAGTAAGAGAGAAATAGTAATTTTTGTACTCCCCAAACGAATAACATTGGACAACGTACTGTGATTACTGAAAAATTTAAATTTAAATTTTCTTCACAACCAGCAATCGTAGAATAGTAATTCAGAATACTAATTTATTTAGTTTGTTGAGCTCTTTTTAAAGGTGAATAGTAATATTTGTTAATATTTGTGTTTTTTATGAAAAATCAAAAAACTGAATTTTCTTTGTTTTAAGTCCTGTAATTACTGAACCCATATATTTACATAAATACAGATAGTGTCATTTTATTGGAGACCTTAAGTTCTACAAACCACTAAAGTTTAATGAAAATCGTTAGAGGCGTTTTTGAGAAATTTGTATTTTTCATGCATTTTGACGATTTTTGGGGGATTCTTACCCTTAAAAATGAAAAATTCAAAAAATGAAAAACTGGAGATATTGTGGAATAGTACCTACATAAAACACACACACACACACACACACACACACACACACACACACACACACACACACACACACACACACAAACTTACACAGCCATAATGTATATACTAATTTTGGGTCCAGGGAGAACCAAAACGAATTTTCCACTACCGACTCAAATTCAAAAATTTTGACGAAAACAATACTTTATTCTCCAAATACTATGTATAAGGGGGAGAAAGTAAAAAAACTCAACTCCGCGTGAAAATAGGCCAATAGGCGAACTAAAGACAGCTATGAAAAAGGGGGGGGGGTGGTAGGGACGACCTCCACCAAAACCTACAAATTATTGTTTTTTTTATTTTCATTTTTAGGCTCACAATAACAATTTGAGTATATCCGGATGAAAATTTAAGTAGCAAAAGCCTCACGAAAACCCTTTTGCGGTTGCGTGAGTCAAATTTTGTTTTTTAAAGTCTGGAACCTTAGACTACAAGAATAATTACTATGTTTCTCAGCCAGTTTCAAATATTGGCATTAGCAACATCAGATATTAATGTTAAACATAACATCTACATACATTTTCTACCAAAAATTAATAATTTCTAAATGGTTCTAGGTTATTATAAGATAATATTAATAGTTCCACATGAAAGATATTTTGTTTTAATTTATTAAGTTATAAGAAGAGTATTGCAAACGATTTAAAAATAAATATTTAATTCAGTGAGTGAGTTTTATAACGATTTGAGTTTTTGATAAATCATTTAAAAATATTACCTTATGAAAAAATGATTGATATAAAATACTAATAATTTTCACCTTATTTAAAAACCATGTCGTACCTGCTTTATTGTTTTGGTTGCTGTCTACCAAAAATGGAATGTGACGCCAAGCTTGCAGTGATCCTTGTGGTGAGTGGTTGGTTGGAGTGGTTGGAGGGGTTCGAGAGGTGGTTGATGAGGGATGGTGGGAGGGGTAGGTTAAACAAACAGTCTGACGGATGGTTTCCCAGTTAATCCTGCTAATGGATTTTTCTGGACCCCCAATTAAGCTTGTCTACCACTGCCTCTACGTATCATATATATTTTTTTTAAACTACTCACCCAACTTATGTTTTATGATAACATAAAAAAACTTTACCGGTAGAAAAAACTTTTAAAATTCAATAATTTGTTAATGTCATATTAACATAAATTGCTTATATAAAAAATAGGAAAATAATTTCACAATCTAAATTACTTTTAATTTGACTACAGGATGACTGACAGGTTCCAATATACAGGATGTCCAATAAATCTATGGACAAAGGTATTATATTATAATATTTAGTGTGTTGACCATTGCTAATGGACATCACTATATTTTTTAAATCTCTAAAAGGTTGATTTAAAATTTATAAGCGAAGACATAATGTACATAAAATACATCCTAACTTAACATTTAATAACAAAAGGCACCAAGTGGATGCTGTACAATACATGCTAGCGGGAACAATAGACTGCTCATTGCTGGCAGTTATTTATATTGCGGAGTCCACGCTTACAGAGATATTTCATGCTAAGCATCGGCTACTGAATATACGCTTGGCGATGTTGTTTCCAAAAAGCTATAGAGCTATAGTTCCTTATAAACTATTTGGTCGTAATGTCACACGATAACCAGAATTGACGGAATCTTTCTACAAAAATTGCGAGACATTGTACGACTGGTATTAATTAAATGCCAATAGTAATGCATTACTTTGTCAGCAGATTGCTGCAGTTTTGACTTTCTTAGGTCTTGAAACAGGCGTCTTGAAATGTTATATTCTGCTAAAAAATAAGGAATAGATATTGACAGGTAAATTATACCACTGTTATATTGTACCCTGATGACTACAAGATGGTTACACAGTTTATACAACTAAACTGTACAGAATAACTACCTTAGTGTGTGTTTTACTGTAACAAGTTTCACTGAAATGATACATGTTGGAGTTATTTCTTTAGAATAATCAATGGGATGACCTTTTACCATTATGAATTTTCTACCGTCTTTCCAAGTACCTCTAAGCTGATTTTTCTAGCCTTAAAACCTCTATAATGGTTTTTATATTTGTAACTAACATTTCACCAGATATGGAATAAATAACCTCTTAAATAAAAAAAGGAATTAAAAGTTTATTTACTTCAGTTACCACTACATTACTTCCAAGAACTGTTTATTAAATAAATAAATGTTGATTGGATCATCTATTTAAATAACTAACTGTCGGGTGTAAATTAATTCTTTGTAAGTGCATGTTTTCATATTCTTGCTTAGACTCAAATTTATAATTATTTATTTATTGCAATTTTTTCAAATATTTTTCAAAGCATGTTACGTTTATAGATTATCACACATCATTCTTGTTCATTCTTTATATTTGTTCCATGAATAAAGAATTATTGACTATAAATGATAAGAAATTAAACGGATAAAGGGGCAAATACCTGAGGATAAAACCACCAATCCATTACTTAAAACTAATACTAGTTGATGCCTAAGTGTGTAAAGGTGGTATAGAATATACTATACCTAACGTTGAAACACATTAGTGTAGAGTTTCCTATGACAATATTGATAACGGTGATTGGTGCATGTTCAATTATGGCACTGGTGTTGTTGATTTTTGTAGTGATTAAAGAGCTATTCACCAAGGCCTATCAGTTTAGTAGGCTAGTTGAGATATGTTTAGCAATTTAACGCCAATTTTGAAACAAGTTGAAATAAAATACGATACAAAAAATCACAATATCTTTTGAAAATTTCCCCCACGTGTAAAATCCCCCATCCATAGGGCTCCGCCCTCTGGAAAAGTTGACATTTAAATCTTTACGTATTTTTGCATGATTTTAGTAAATTTGGTTGTTACAAAAATTTGGATAGGTTTTTTACCATCATAGCTGCTCAAACCCACTCTGTCCTTAAAAAGCCATGTTATTATTATGGATGGATAGTAGTTTTCATCACAAGGAGCTAAAGTGTTTTTTTTTTTGTGCGCAATAGTGTTTTACGAGCGAGGCGAAGCCAAAAGAAAATCTAATAGTTGAAACTGCCAATTTCTCTATATCGTCGAGTGACAATAGCCAACCAATACCCTCCAAGTGTCTTTAATAATGGTCTTAATGTTTGCCTATTTTTGGTGATTTTGCAGTGTTTTATTCAAATAAAAAAAAAGTAAAAACTCAAAACACTCCAAACTGAAATATTGTATAGTTTATCTTGTTCAGAAAATCATGGGCTTCAATGTTATGTTTATAACATCTAAAAAAATAATAGAAAATTGTGTAATGTTAAAATAAATAAATATATAAATAAATATTTTTTTTTAAGTTTGCGCTCCATCAAATTAGAAACGTTTCTAGAATATACAATTTTCAAAATAGCCAATTTGTTTTAAATTTTACAAGGATACTAAATATATAAACAAATAATCAGGTAAAGCAGCAAATAAAAAAGTTTTAGATAATAATCTATTGTTGCATGCTATAGAAAGTGAGCAAAATGACCTTGGTGACGTTACAGTCGGAAGGATAATTTACCTCGATATCACTGCCGCCTATTTCTCCAGGAACATCAACCAACCATTCATCATCAATAAACCTTTCTTCTAAAGCCCCTCGTATGTCAATACTGTCCATTTTACAAATAAAAACAATAAAAACATCGCAAAACAACACCATTCCCGAAGTAAGATTAACGACGCACAACAAACTTTCACACTTCAGCTGTCTGCTGAAGTACGATTGGCACGAACGTAAAAAGCGTCTGCAGACAGACATCGGGAGAAAGCTTAGAATCTGCCGTAAACGGCGATACCAATTCCGATCCGGTTCATTAAGATTCAATGCGACCCAGAGCCTATTCCGTAAACGCTGTCTGACTGTCGACCCAGCGACAGTAAACACCCCAGCGGATGTGTTTTTTGTCGCTATAGCGACACATAACACTTGGATGGTAAAACAAATTAATTGAATGTCAAATAATATTTCAGCTTACCTTCTAACACTTGCCTAATACATGCTTAGATATAAAACCAATTGCAACAGTTTCATAAAAGGGTTTTTGTTGTTTCCTCGGAAGAAGACGAGGCAGTGATTTCGGGAAGAGGAAATTGAGTCACCAACTAGATTGTCTACTGAAATTGACAATGTCGCCATGTAGTAGAACATTGAATTTAATAAAGTATTCAGTTAGACTGGAGATTTGAATATGAAAATATTGCATACAATAACCATATGATTGCTTTTGCAATGAATAATGAACATTATGTAAACATCAATGTAACTTAATATTCAGCTAATTAAACTGTATATTATAGTAACTTAAAAAGTTTTTGAGATACAAGACAAACATAAAGCTTATGCCTAAAGCAAGGTGGTTATGATAAACGTTTTTTCCTACACAGCTGTTTATTTAATATTAATTGCCTGGTTTCTGGAAATTTGACGTAACAATTTTCTGCAAGTAAAAAGGAAATTAATTATACGTTGGACAATGTTTAATTATAACTACTAAAATTGTTTATTAAATGGTTCAAACTATTCTGGAATAAGGGTTTTACAAAATAATCGATCGTTGTTTAAAGAATAAGTTATAAGATGTTTTAATTCGAGCTAGGAGGAGCTTGTTGAATAGTAGAAGAGGTCAACCCTTCTAATTAATTAAACGGTAGACAATTTGTTCGTATGTCGTGCAAATTTTATCTTCAACTTTAACTTTAACTTAATATAAAAATGTCTTAAATTGCCACGGGATTGGATAATGTGTTTTATTGACTGTACATTTAATAAAACTAGTTTATTTTAAATCACGAATATTCCGTTTTAACTCAAGTCGTGTCCTTTTAGAAAGAAATAGACATTCTTTTGGCTAGTCACCTACGACTATAAGGCATGTCATTGCAAAGCATCACCACTTAGCATGTAAGATTCTATGATTTACATTGATCTAATTTACTAGATTTTTATAATATTTATATAGTATTTTCTATTCTTTACCTTAGTTAAATAAAAATGACAATATTTCTCAATAATAGATTTATTGTTATATTGACTTACGTTAAATTACTGCGGCAAAATAATATTATTGATACATTTGAGTTAGATGTTCTTTGGTTTAGGGCCGCTTTCCTCAAGTAAAGTATCACTTAAAATTGAGTTTGAACTTAAGACTATGAGAAATTCCACTTTCCCTACGTGTTATGGGTAGTTTAAACCCGGTGTGTGTCAAACCTATAGAGATTTTTGACTGTTTAACGATTTTATTCTAAACTAACATAACCTTAAATCCTTTGTAATACAATTTTTTCAGGTTAACTAGAGGGTAAACAAACAAACGAAATTGTATGACAAATGTTGCTAGATTGATATTTTGTGTATTAAACTAAATTGGCTAGATACAATTTTTAGGAAATCGAATTGTGCAATAATCCGAAGTTTAAAACAATCTCAGGTTTAGTTTAAACTTGAGCTTGGGAAAGCGGCCCTTTAGAAATAGCTTAGTAGTCTATATAAAAGTGAAGTAATTTGTTTATTAAGTTTGAACACCGTTAAAAATAGTTTCCTGCACAATCTTACCTTCTAAGTTTAAACAAGCAAAGATTTAAAAAGTCATAATATTGTTACAAGTAACAATTATAATTAAAACGTTAATTTAAACGTTATTATAACTAACCAAAATTTAAAAACTATTAAAAATCCCAATTATTCAATAAACAGCAGGAAAGGCTCCATATCCATAAACTTACAGTAGTGCAGATACGATAAGGATTTTAACCTCGCAAGGCGATAACAGAGCACCAAGCATGCGGAAATGATCGATAACTTGTCTTGGGCTTCCATCCAATGTGCATTGTATCGCGAAATGTAAATTATACATAGGGTTATACTGTACATATCGATATATATATATATTGTAGTTTTTAATTACATATACGTACATAGTACATACTTATTATTAATAAATAAATATCTTTAACGATCCCAAGCATTCTAGTGTTATAAGACGATGTGGTCAACATAAATCCATTCGTGAAACTATAAGACTTCAGAAAATAGTTAATTAGAAAATACAATTTTGACGGTGGTGTTTAGAAAGCTATGTAAAAATCTAGGAACCATTACACTAGTTTCTGTTCTTCAAAACTAGCATGTTCACTGGAAGCCCTGATATATTTGAACGTTATTAAATATGTTAAACAACTAAAAACAAATCGTTATATGAGTATTTTATTTATTGAACTGTTCCGATTGGTAGAGTTTTGAATGATCTATTGGCTGAAATATTTGTCCTTATATGCAAATATAATTATTGAAGTGTTTAAACGTTTTTAGTTAAAAGTTATTTAATTAATCATACTATCTAAATAGATTATACATTTTTACCTAGTTCCAAACGACGCATCAGATAATTCATGTCGAGTATTAAATCGCCGAACTCGGTGGGTCAGAGGTGGAGCGCTGGCCTCACAAATTACATGCGGTCAAGCGCAGGTTCGATACTGGTTGACTGATGTGATACCGTTTCACGAGCGGTCATCGTCACTGGCATGTCCATGTGACTTATGATTTTATGGGGTTCCTCGTTGTCTTTAAAAATGTAGATTTGATTGGCCGTGGTAACGGTCAGTTGAGGGTAAACGAAATTATTGCGGAAATATATTTGTTTCCAAGAATATTTACATTTAATGTTTGTAAGTTAGTCTGAAGATGCCAGCGTTGCTGGCGAAAGGCCTCACAAAATATACAAATTTTCAAAAATATGTGTGAATGTTATAATTGTAAATGAATGAATTAATACTTTGGCCGTAATGTTATAATACTATAATATTATACCTTACTATTATATGTTACGTCACCACTTTCCAAAATCACATAGGCACACAAATTAAAACTGTTTAACACTAAACCTCTGCTTGGGTTGTTGTGCTATGTAAGTATTATTTCGTGTACATTTTTTTGTGTATTGTATTATTTTACTGGATTTTAAAATGCTATGTTTGTTAGTGGATTTTATAATTTTTGTATGATTTATTTTCAGTTTTTGCTAAAAAATTATCAATGAAATAAAGTTCTAGCATTTTTGCAACTTGAGAAGGCTTTAGATTGAAGATTCTAAAACTTCGTGACACCAGTAAGGTTCTTTGCCCACACTAGTCTGAATATCACAGACTAATAACCTAAATCCGTCACCGATTCTAAGAATCACATGACGGTGACTTGAGTTTGGACCTTAAAAGTTCATCAAATCCCGGATGTCCATTAGAAACACTGAATTACAAACATATTTGACAACTAGGTTATCAAATTTGATTACTATAAAGTGTACCTCAGCATGAAATTAAATATTAAAATACTAGTAAAATATTTGGAACTGTATGATAAAGCTAATACAAAACAGAGAAGAACAAAATCCGTAATAACAAAACGTGGTTACTACGCAATAAACTACTTTAAAACTTGGATGAGTTAAGCAGCTGTTTTTCTTATCTGGTGTTGCATAATTAAGTTTACATCGAATAAAATGCAATTTACTTTTGTTTATGTTTAATAAAATACCTTGAATAGACAAGTGGTGTCCTTTCAGGTCAGTTTTATATGTACGGCATCCTTCACAAATAAAATTAAGGTAGGAAATAAAACTTATCATTTTTCGTTACTTTGTTTCAATTTTACATTATCTTGCAATCATGTAATGTTTCAAAGAAGTGGTTCACCCAAGCTTCTGCCCAAAAAAACGGTGATATAAAGAAATTGAAAAAAGTCTAAACCTTATAAAAGTTACAAAAAAGATATTGCATAATTATGTTTATTATATTATACTTGTTTTGCTAAATAGATTATTTTCCCATGGTACTCGCAATACCAATTTTCAATTAATATCTTGTGGTAAAAATAATTATAAATCCGCCTTCGAGTTTTCTTTAATAAAACCGCAGTCGAGAGTCATCACTCAAGGGTCTCGGACGCTTTAATTAAAAGGATATCTGAAAGGTATTAAGACAAGGTTGGAGCTTTAAAGGGATTCTCATTAACGAAAGAAATGCAAGAGGTCTTTATCAATAGACGGTGTTGTAGTATTCCTCAAAGAAAGTGCTTTTTACGGTAATAAATACAGTCAAAGTCTAGTGAAAATTAAAACGAAAATGCAAAGTAGTCTCTTAAAATTGTTTATTATTCACAAAGGATAACTAAAACATTCCTTAAAATATACTAAAATATAAAAATAATATACATACTATATTTTATTGAGTAACCCTGCACTAAAGTTCTTATATATTAATGGCTAATAAGGGAAACTTACAAAAACTAAGTCTCTAGATCACATGTTAGGATAGTTTTTATCAGACTAACCAGAAAACGTTTTAAAAGATAATTGCATGGTTTTGGCCGCTTTCCTAAAAGCGTTTGTGTGCTCTATTAACAAAAATGCCGTTGGTGGTGATAGAAAATGGGATTGCACAGTTGTTATACGTTTGTGGCATAGGATATATTAAAAACAAATTATTTCCGTGGTTTAAGAGGAGAAAATATACGGTAGTTTCTGTCCCAGGCACTCATCTGTTCCAATATAAATTGATGTTGTACTTTCTATTTATCGTCATAACTCCTTGAAATGCACATAAACTCAAATGATTTTGCATGTTGGCAAAACTGTAGCTATAATATGAACCTGTTCACTTTTAAAATTACTTTATAACGCAGCTATTTAAGGTTCTATTTACGTTTATTTACGTAGATTTAATGTATTTACTGCAAGATCTACGCGTGAAAAACAGGCCACTTGTTAGTATGTTCCATTATGTTAGGAAAACATGGCCACATTTTACTAACAACTGGAACTTCCTACGGTTCATGTTTTTACTGACGACATCTAGAAATGTTAGGGTATTATATGCATTGTACAACTATACTTCAGTAGTTAACAATTGCTGAACAAAGATAACTATTGAAACATCAATATACAAATATGAATCTTGAATTTAATATATTATATTAGTTTTCATTACTTAAAAACATCAATCATATGTGCTTCGAGGCCTTTTTTAAAGGTTGATAATTAAACGGCTAAACAATTGAAAATATAAGAAAAACAAATGTATCAAGTAGATAAGTTTTAGTTAAATATAAATAATATATGATACTTTTAGAATAGATAATTATATATATCTTGATTTAAATTGATCTTTTATTTATCTGTCCAAACTACTTAACGAAAAGATAATAAACCAATTTAAACATGGAAACTGGCTTTATAGCCAAACATTTATGATTTAGTATTAAATCATTTTTAAAAGGGCAATCAGTTAAAATTTAATTTATAATCTAACATTAACAGACCCTATAAATGAATCTTTCTTTGTTGGATGTTATCAAATTAAGTGTTTCGAGGCTAAAGAGAAGGGAAATACAAAAGAACAAAGAGGAAATGTAGACAAAGAGCACCGATTACACCGTTCAGTCACTGGCCCTTTGTCCATTGTGAGACTCTCAATCCGTGTGATTGAAGATAAGAGCGCGCCACAAGGAGTCAAAGCCGTTCCCGTTAATATTGTGCAATGAATAAAACATTACAAAGTTGCCTGATTCCAGTTTAGAAAATTACTATAGCATAATTTTGTGTTTCAGAGTGTCGTAAAAACAAAAGAAGTTTTTCCAATTTCCAATGAATGTGAAATGGGTAAAAGGAAATGTGATCGCAAATACACAGAAAAAGACCAAGGATTTTCACATGATGTAATGATAAAACAAACTTACACTATTGTTTCTGTTGCTATATTTTCTTCTAAAATAGTATACATTGTTTATTATTTTTGTATGAAAAGCTAATGCAAATTTAAATGAGTTCGCACGCAGCACGCTGACGTGAGGGAAATGAATTTCCTCATAAACAACTTTTAAAACTCAAAATTAGTGTAAAACATAGATTTATTGCAATTTTTATTGAAATCTGAAAACATTGATTTTTTGGCTGTTCTGATACTCTTGATTTCATTTACCTGCAATGCTGAGAATACAATTTTGCGCATTATAAGTTTAGGAGAAGGTCCAGTCAGGCTTGAAAGTAGGCGTGAGGTAGGTTGCTGGGGATGATAAAAGTACACCAACAAATGAATAACAGGCTTTTCTTATATAAAACCCCATAAGACAACGTACTGTGTTTTGTCAATACACGTTTTCTTCAATAACTTGGTAAATAGTTATGCTAGAATGGCGGGAGAGGGCTTAAAAGTTTCGCCTAACTAATTCCCATCTTTTTACATGCATTAATGGTACATCCGGGTCTTTTTTGGCCATTTCTGGGCCCAAAACCCCAAAATTTGAAAGATTAATCCCCAAAAAAGAGGTTTAGAGTTTTACGATTGGTTTGCCCAACGAACTTGTCCAACTGATTATTGAAAGGAACTGTCCTTACCAAATTTTAAGTAAATCAGAAAAAATGCAACCGCTAGAGTGCAAACACACACACACACACACAAACACACATATTTATATATGTAATTATATATATACATTGAATTTTGATCGACTCTCCAAAACGTTTTCAGGGGTTCACGTTAGGAACTTCTATGGTTGTCCCGGGCTTAAGTTTCACCGTGCGGGTCATGCTAATAGTTCACTTTCCAATAACAGGAGACCAATAAAGCAGATAGGGACACGATTTTGTTTAAAGTAAATGTGTTAATCCAAGCGTGCTTAGCCTTACAAGCCTAAGGACATACGGACGTCCTTATTTTGTATGTTATAATGAGGATCTGGTGTCAGTGGGTTCAACAGGACGTTTTATGTTACTGTTCATAAAGAATATAAAAGGCCATCAGAAGATTTTTGTCCTTGGTTGAAAATATTGTTCCAAGAAAATATTGTTGTTCAACGTTTTATAATATTTAAACGTTCAGCAAATTTGTTTGCATTTTTATCTTCACTTACAAATAAAAAGATTCATTTCTAAACATTATGAAGATGAAATAGTTTTGTTCTGTATCCATTGTAGAGTAACAGTGCAACAAAAATAAAAGGATAGTACTAAATTTCAAATAAGAAAAATTCTTAAAATTACAGTAATTAAATTAACTTTATAATTATTTGAAACTAAAGTATCCATAAATAATACAAAAAAATCGTTATGATATTGAATAAGAAATGCGTATTAAATAAGATAATTACAGTACAGCAGAGTAACAGACAACCTTATATCACGAGCATAGTGTTGCATAACTAAGTGTTGTATAACTAAGTGTTGCACAGTCGTTGTGTAATTATAAAGGTGCAAATCATAAATTACGGTTTTCATTGATTTTACAAATATTAATTTGAACTCTAATAACACCTCTATTTATTGTTGAACGATATTTCTGTTATTCATTCGACAGCCATATGTCCTCATTATGCGCACATTACACTAACGTAATATCCTTGATTACCTGTGATCATTAACATGTAATTTATTGAAAGTTTCTGTGGTGGAAAGATATTACAGGCATATATTAAAAAAAGAACATAACTGGTCTTTAAGTGCAAAGCTTGGCCCCCTAGAAGATTTTAGTTTATTCAATTGATCGGCAAATGTTTAGTGCACTAAATATATAATTATATTGTTGTCAAGTACAATTACAAAATATTAAGGAAAGTACTTGTAAGCTGATAAGATTAACTAATCGATTGAGTATCAGCGAAATTAATTTCTTTCCAATAACATAATTTAGACAATCTCTCTTCAATTTCACAACGACGCGAGCGATAATTCGTTATAAGAGATTTACGATATAAGCAGAAAATCCGCCTGAGTATCAATTAACAACTCTGTGGCACGTAAATTAATGCTTCATTAATATTTATAAAGAACCAAGGGGCTATAACGTTTATAATCCCTATAGTGCTTAGGAATTAGTAATAATTTCTTATTAAAGATTGAAATTGTAGTAAAAATAAAAGAGGTTATTATAATTCTGTTTTTCTATTTTATAATCACCTGTTGCCTACGTTTTAGCGAATTTCCCCTATCGGGAAGAAGCCATTACTGTAGTCGGCATGGTAAGACCTAGGCCCAGGACCATGATAACTTATTGTTTTGAGGTTCCCACATGCCAAAAACACCATTCGTACCAAACTATATATATATGTCCGTGAGCACGATAACTCTCTTAAAAATTGTTCGAATTTAATTTTGTTTCGAAAAATACAAAGTGTAAGTAGTGTGGGGGGGTTTGTCCCCAAACATATTTTTTTAATGTTTAACATTTAATCTTTTGAAAAAATTAATTTTTAATTTGCACCATTGGATTAAGTTACAAAAAACACAGAATTTGGTGTTTTAGTCATTGCTCTATGTCAATTGGTTCCAGAGATATTGAAAGTACTAAAAATAGTACGTCGTCCTATGTTATTCTTAAGGAGGATAAGAGAAATTGTATGAACTTATTTATGAACTTATACCGACAAAACTTGGTATACGGCTTCAAATGGTTGTGCTCTATTGTTATTTGTTCAAAAAACATTTGTACCTATGGTTGCTGTTGCAGCGAACCTGCGTACTCAGCCTCCATGTTATTCTTATGGAGAATAAGTAAAATATTATGTCGCCCTTAATTACGAACATAAAATAATTAAATTTGGAATGTGGTTTCACCCGTATGTGGAGTTATAACAAATTTTCATAAAACCCCATTTTTAATTGCTCCTTTTTACAGAAAACCTGCGTACTCAGCTCCCATGTTATTTTTAAGGAGAATAATTCAAATGCTATTTATCACTGACTTACGAATGTATATCAATGAAATTTGGTATGTGGCTTTACCTAGTTGAGTTATATTTATATTTGCACAATAACCCATATTTAGTGTTGCTTGTTGCAGCAAACTTGCGTACTCAGCTCCCTTATTTTTCTTAAGGAGAATTTAATTAAATGTTATATATAGATTATTTATAAATGCATTTTAAATAATCTTGGTAAGCGGCTTTATGCGGTATTAAGACATATATATTGGAAAATCGCTGAGTACGCAGGTCTGATGCGACGGGGGTATTATGCATTATCGCGATCGCCTCATATGAAGCTCACATAAACAGCTTTGCAGGAAAATTTTCTATAATAATACATAATTCCAAAACTGTGTACAGATTAAGAGCGTACAGTACGACACGTGGTAATACTAGTTTTCTACTCGTAACTCGTTGGGTTTTAATCACGTAATATTTTAATATTCCTACCTCTTTCTATTTTAATAACAGTATGCAAATTTCAAAGCCATTTTACCTTTAATTTGGAGCTCTAAAGTGTTAGAACATAACAAACATTTTCCTTGTTAATTTTATAATAAATAAATGAAATCTTACAAATGATGTAAATTCATAAAAAATGCATAGTTTAGTGAGTCAACATTGCCGTTGTTGAATTAGTGCACATTGTGGGACATTATTACCACATTGTTTTTTTATAGTGTAAATCTCTGTTCCAAAATGCAGAGAAAAAGGGAATTTTTTAACTAAACGAGTTTATCGTGAGAAAATATCACGACCAGATGAAATCACTTTACAAATGTTGTGTTAATTTAGCTTATGTCACCTAGGCACGATCTAAACCTTTTTGTTCCACATACTCAGTAAATAGATATCCTTTAATCGTGTGTTTATTTTGGTAAACAAGTTATAAGGTAGGGCAGATAGAGAGCCAATACAAGTTATCGTTAATTTCCGCATGCCCGCTGCTATATCATTGGTCTACAATATCGAAGTCCGGGTAGATTTGGTGCTACGTTTATGGAGATAAATAACTTCCTGCTTTTAAGGTATAATTACTGGAAATTTAGTATTAATTGGTTGGTCAGTAATAGGCAATGTATTTAGTATTGTTTTTATCTTCTGCTCTTCTTTAATTGTTCATTAGAAAACACTGTGTTTAGAACTACATGAGTTTTAAACTGGCAAGGTATTCAAAATGTATTTAAAACTCATTCTTAAGAAACAATTAAAAATATGCTCGAAAGTGTATGATGATTAGTATGATCTGTTTGGTAATATGTTATGATTGTATGCTTAGTGACCAATGATTATGTATTTTGACTTTAAGAGTAAAGTAATTTAAGGGCTTATAACAACCTTATGTACTCCTTAAATTTTATAAATGCGGGTGAAAATACTCTAAAATGTATTTTATTTAGTTGTTGTATACTTGTAAACATTTCATCTTTAACTCATGACGGATCCAAGATTTTAAATGTAGATTTTAATATTCGTCTAAACAGTTTTATAAAAATATGAATCTTAAAACAGACTACTTTATAGCAACCAATCTTAGACTACATGTCGACATTTTCAATTTCAGAAGACAATTCAGGTGGTGACTCAATTTTCTTTCTCCAGTATTTCGTCTTCACTCTCTTTTGTTAGCCTGGAAATTTATAATACTCACATTTCAGAGTGGTAATTTACACATGAAGCTAACATGTGTTAATATTAGATGACATGAAAATGTATACAACGACTAACTAAAAATAAGCCAACATCCACACAGTAATTCAGTATAGCTGCTGTTTAATTGATTAAGAAATATAAGTGAAATACTTCCATGTAAAATATATCTATGTACTGTGATAATAAATTGACGTTAAACTGTAATAGTTCCTAAATATTTCTCATCATAGTCTCAACATATTGAAACACGCAAAGGGTTGTTGATGATATCACATTTTATTTTGTGGCGAAAGTAATTTTACATTTAATAGCGTATTTAATAGTAGAGTACACAACTCTAATAAAAACTAATGTGATCAACAGTTTATGTGTAACTAAAACAAACTATTTAATACTCCAGCATAGATAAAGGGAATCAGAAAATAGCATGGACTGTATGTAGTTTAGAATAGAATCCTTTTGCTTTATTAAATTGACAGAAAAATCAGTTTAATGAGTTTAATTTAGTTACTTTTATGTTTGTTTGTGAGCATTAATTGGTAAAATTTATAATTTACAATGCAGTTTATAGTATTATAATATTTTGGTCTATAAAAATGTCATGCATATATACATGCAACACTTTGAATTTTAGAAAACAATTTGTATGATAAAAAGTGGAGTGAAAATGCGAGATGTAATTCAGATCATCTGTAAATGTGCCATCATTATTTTTTTACAAATCCTTTTTCTTTGTCAGCATGGTTGTTACGTGTAATTTGAGCCTGCTATGCAATCTCAAGCCTAATATATACACACCTAGCTCAAAGAGGTAAGACAAATTATGTTTATTTACATTAACTGCTAGTTTGCATTGAAATTGTAACTGATTTGCATTATTATTTGGGGCATGTATTATTATTGTTATTTTATGTTTAATTTAAATTAGTGTAAGATATAATAGTAAACAATTCGTGGAATATTAGTGGCATTTTTCCCATTTTACCAACAAGGCATTTGTCCTGCCCCACAGTCCGTCGGCGCTACGGCCTATCATTAACACTCATTCACACGGCACTTGGCCTGCATACCTATCGGTACTGCTGCGGCCGAACACTTACAATTATTGACACAACGCACTACATTTGGATCTACCTTTGGCAAAGAACCCACACCCTGCGTACAAAATCACCCTGAAAACAAAATCTATAATAATAACAAATTCTTTTTAGTGAAACATTTTCACACACTGTAAAATTTAAAATATATTTTACATTTATATTTAAAATATGCAACGTAAATTTTAACTTCCAACATCATTATATAGGAAAATATGCTCTAGATATGGTTAAATCTACAATGTCCGTACTATAATTGAACATGTGCCAATCATCGTTATCAATATTGTCGTACGAGACGAAACATATCACATGTTATCTATCATATGTACATAATACAATACATCCTTTGTAAAATAATATTAGGGCTAAATCATAAATGAAAGTTTTAAAAAAGTTAGAGATTGTCCTTTAATTTAAAGCGTTTTTTGTATACATATTCCCATGCATGTAGGTTATTGCAATCGTTTTGTTTCGCCGAAATAGTTTGCTTTGGCCTTCACAATTTACTTATTGTACAAATTAATAAGATGTTATTAATGTGGGACAGTGTGCCTTGGTTTATATTATCCATGGTTAATTTAGGTCAAAGATATTTTATGATGTTCAAAATATTGAAAAGAATGGCAAGATTTTGGTATTAACATGTAATAAAAACATCCTTACCTTACATGTAACCTGTAAAACTGCAATCTAAGTACATTTAATTTTCAATATTTCCAAGTTAAAATATGTAGGCTACTTATGTAAAGTTAATTTATTTTACTTTCAAAGCTGTACTTTAGAAATATGGCTCTTACTGAAACTTCATTGATATTCCTGGCAACAAAATGGTACTTACAAATTGAGGTTTGGTTAATTATTCATTAAGAAATTACAAGTTTTATTAAACTTAAAAAATAAGTGGTTGCCTATTTATTTTCAAAGTTTAAGCTGTTTTTACTAAATTAAGAGTGTGTAATAGTTTATCATTTTATGGACTATAAAAACCATATTAGTCACATTTAAATCTGAACAATATAAATCTTCTTAATAATTTAGTTTCAGTAAGAGGTTCACTGCCTCATTGTCCAATAATTTTTCTCTCCTCTCGACCCTCGGACTAAAAATGGGTGACATCTACCTGAACATAGCGTGGGCCATTAGAGGACAGGTTGAACAATTTGGACAACATGAACTTACCAGGACTATGATTCTCACCCACGTCAGGAGCGCTGCCTTTGGTTTCGGACGCCTTAAGACTAAGTCACCGTCTGACTACTATAACGTATATCATCCTCATATGGCTTTATTGTTTGGTTGATAAGATCAATAGTTGTTTTGATAAGGCTTAGATTTTTTTATAATTGATGAGTAATGAAATAAATGTCCTTTAATGATAGCACATCGTTAAGACACCCTATGTATATCTGTTTCGAATACATTTATCCCAATTTTAGGTATTACAGAACTGAACATTTATCCAACGGCTTCATAATATGTATACAAATTAAGAGAACATATAACAAATGTTGGATGCTATATGGAAGTGCGCTAAGTAAAATGTAAATGTTTAGTGAATATTTTCACTATCAATATGAACAATACTGAAATATATTGGTAGTTATTTAAATTTATTTACGAATATTTTTCACATTCATCAAATAAAGGGAGTTTTTACAAAGAAAACCTTTGAAAACTTCTCATAAATTTCCAATCTGGGTAATTATTTGAGATTGGTTCTCGCAGGATCTTGTTGTTCTGCTGTTTGATTGGGCGGAAAAGCTAATTAACGATTCAATGGTTTGGAAGCTAATTATGGGTTGAGATTTCTTAAGGCAAACGAGGGATTGCTTTTACACAAAACTCTTTGATAAAATTAGATATTCGTTATTGAGTTAGATTAACAATATTTCTTTATTAACAAAATACATAATATCAGTAATGCAGCATACTTGTCTAATGCTACCCTACTATGTTATCAGTGTAACGTTTTCTTTTACTATTGGTTTACTATGTCAACGTTTTTACTTATGTAGACTTATACTGTCACTATGTATTCACTATACATCAAGCTTTTCACTCACTATTCTCTATTTATAGTTTTGTGAATACTGATAAAGATTAATTGACACAGAAATATTCATTTTTTATTTCTTATTCACTTGGTTGTACGAGTGATGTAATCGTGCAATTATTTTTTACATCCAAAACAAAACAAAACTCAATGTTAAAAGTAATTTAAATAACTAAAATGCCATCTCATCTTGGATCTGATTTCTTGGAACTATAAATGTTTACGTTTCGAGATTGGACAATGCAATTTCGTCGTTCCAAATTGCAACGGAACGTCGTGAACAAAAACTAAACTAAGTAATGAATTGTACTGAATTGGATATTTATGTTTCCATTGCTTTAGAGCTGAACTTAATTTAGGAGATTACGTTAGCTTGGATGTATTTGTTGAAAATTAAAGAAATAGTTATAAATATTTTGGGTATGAAGTGTTATTTCTTAGTTGTCTAAAATAGATTTGCCATAGGTATTTTATGCTTGACGTGAAAAATATTATTTATTGTTTTCTTTCTATAAATTTATTTTAAAATGCCAGATTCTCCTTTGCAATAATTTCCTCTTTCTTCAAAATGTTCTCTTTCAGAGAAAAGAGTTATAAAACCAAACAAATTTTGTAATATTAAATAAATTGATCAAAACAATAAAAAATAATAATACTAAACTTCCGAACCAATATAACATTAAACTAAATTACAAAAGGCATAATATTGTAATTGAATTGTTTTTAACATTGGACAATAATAATAAATAATGCTTAGTGTATTATTTGGAGATTTCATAACATTGCTCCAAACTTCGAAAAACCACTGACTATGTCAATTTATTCGAGGTGTCAATGTCACTCAATCCTGTGGAGTAATTACGATAATCCTGTTGTAATATTAAATCGTATTGGAATTGCATCTAATTTATCGTTTATTATGCGGAATATTATATTTATGAGGAATAATGTAACGTATTTGGCCGAATGAGAAATGTTATGAAACTAATTAAACTAAATTATTGTCAATGGTATGATATTGTTGTACTGCTTTCTGAGATAAATCTTATAAACCCTCAATAAGGAATTTACAATTTTCCTGCCGGATAGCGCAATATTCTACCCTAGGTTCCATATTGTCTCAGTGGTTTACATGCAACTTGTTCTTGCGTTTGGCTACAAGCCAAATTTCTTCCATTCAGTTTGAATTTCCCTAGTCACTTTCTTATTCTTAATATCCGTTCTTTTTTCACAATTGCAATACATTTTCCTTTTCAAGAACTTCCGGAAACTTGTCTAAAGTTGAAAGAAATGTCGTAAAAATAATGACAATAACCTAAAACAGACTGTTGTTTGAATTTGATTTTATAAATATATCGTGGGTATTATGTTCCTCACAATTTGGTATTGATTCGTTAAGTTAAATATTGAAATTGGATAACCTTTTTTGCCTTTTCAAAATTTAAATAACGCCGTTTAGCTACTGTAACGAAAAGTAATCGAAATATTTTCTAGTTGTAAAAATCCCCGCCAAAAAAGGTCAGGTGTGAAATGAAAGAACTTTATTATAATAAAATACACCCGTCGCAGCAAACCTGCATACTCAGCGAATTTCCAATGAATATATAACATAACACTTAACAGGATTCATAAGAAATGTATTCACAAACAAGCGATATTTAAAATATTAATTATTCTCCATAAGAATAACATTGGGGATGAGTACACAGGTTTGCTGCAACAAGGCACACAAAATAATGGGTTTTTATGCAAATATCAATAGAACTCATCTTAGTGAAGTCACATACCAAGTTTCATCCATATACATTCATAAATAAGCGATATATAACATTTTAAGTATTTTCCATAAGAATAACATGGAGACCAAGTACCTAGGTTTGCTGCTACAGGAACCATAGGCGAAAATTTTTTTTGTGCAAACAACAATAAACCATAACCAGATCAAGCCATATACCAAATTTTGCCAGTTTATGTTCATAAATAAGCGAGATATAAAATTTTTCTTTTTCTCCATAAGAATAACATTAGACAACGTACTGTGTTTAGCACTTTCAATATCTCGGTAACCAATTGACGTAGAGCAATGATCAAAATACCAAATTGTTTGTTTTTTTAAGCTAAATTCAATGGTGTAAATTAAAATTTGATTTAAATTAAAATTACATGTGAAAACCCCAAAAAACACATTTTTGGGGTACAAAACCCCCCAAAAACCCCCCTTCGGATGGTGCGATTCATCTGGTTTTCGAACTTGTTCAAATAAATGGTACTTTACACATTTGTACCAAATTTCATTATGATCGGACCTTTTTTACGAGAGTTATCGTGCTTACGGACACATATATATATATAAATATATATAAATATATATATAAATATATATATATATATACATATATAAAAATTTGAACGAATGGTGTTTTTGGCATCTGGGGACCTCAAAATGAAAAGTTATCATGGTCTCGGGCTTAAGTCTTACCATGAGACCTACGGTAATAGCTTCTTCCCTATAGGGGAAATTCGCTAACAGGTTACTAACCGTTATCCGTCTTCGATCCTTGTGAATCACTGATATCAACCGTGTGATGACTCAAGTTACGGTCTCACCGGACCATTATCAAACCGTAGACAAACTTTTTAATTAGTTCATGCGAAGGGCGTCATACTCTAAAATATTTTGAACAACATTTATACTACACGATCTCACATGGACAGTTTGGCCGGCCGCGCATTACCGCGCATTTAAATGTATATTTTTTTATCGGGTTATTCATTTTGAACTAACTGATATACTGTTTTTTGTTTCTTCTTAAAATCAAAAATTTTCCAGAAAATTTACTTTGAATAAATTTGTATATTTTGAAATATAGGCGAAAATATCCTATTTTATACTAAATAATCTGTACGTATTTAATGCACTTAAAATAACTTAAACACATGTATAGAATTTAAAACTATCCACTAACTAAAATAAAATACATTTGATAAACAATTATTGTAAAGACAATCGTACAAAATATGAATACATCTATTGTTTTAAATATACATGGAATATACGTTGCTTGAGTTTATGATTTAGTGGACAATTTATTGCTGACGTAGCGCAGGGTTGACACGCTGCACAATATGGTCCATAAAAGCTTTATAGTCGTGGTCTCGTTATTGCACACTCATAATTTATGCTTTTGTGGCAGAAATCCAACATTTACTATCAATCCTTTGAACAATATCTACTTTCTAAAGTCAATAGATATTTCCCTAACATCCAGCATGGTTAGAAAGTCGTTTGTTTCACTTTATATCGCAATATAGTCCTACTTATTCGTGTTTAAACTACTTTAACGTAAAACTACAGTGTTTTACTAACTGATGAATTAACGGTTCATTAATGAAAATTGTAAAAAATAATTTTATAAATTTTGCTATTTCCTTAATACTACAAGTGATATTTCGCAATACCTTTGTCAAAAGTTTACTACAGCATACGCTTCACTTAATGCATATATTTCCACTTAAAGCTCATGTTTGTATTTCTGTATAATGTTTTTAGATTATCCAAAAATACTAGGAAAGACGACAATATTTTCTTTAATTTCTGCATCAAACAACATATAGAATTTGAGTATTTCTTTACCTCAAAATAATTAGACAAAGCGTTTTGACCGTATTGCCACTTCCTTATCTCTATTTATCAGTAAATATAAATCGATGTTTACTCATTTCTCTTTTTGTTCCATATGCGTTCCTATACTATTAATTAGATTTCGTTGAAACTTTACAAGGGAGTTCAGGTCGGCAATAGAAAGATTAATCGAAGTGCCAATCCTTACTTCCCTACAGGACTTTTGAATTTATTAATATTAACCTTACGGATAAATTATTTTACTGTATTTGAGTTTCAGTGATAACAATTTTTTACCAACGCCAACGGGAAGACAAAAATACCACACTAATGAAGTCAAGGGTACCAGCTATCGTATTATAAACACCTACCACACTAATGAAGTCAAGGGTACCAGCTATCGTATTATAAACACCTACCACACTAATGAAGTCAAGGGTACCAGCTATCGTATTATAAACACCTACCACACTAATGAAGTCAAGGGTACCAGCTATCGTATTATAAACACCTACCACACTAATGAAGTCAAGGGTACCAGCTATCGTATTATAAACAACTACCACACTAATGAAGTCAAGGGTAGCAGCTATCGTATTATAAACACCTACCACACTAATGAAGTCAAGGGTACCAGCTATCGTATTATAAACAACTACCACACTAATGAAGTCAAGGGTACCAGCTATCGTATTATAAACACCTACCACACTAATGAAGTCAAGGGTACCAGCTATCGTATTATAAACACCTACCACACTAATGAAGTCAAGGGTACCAGCTATCGTATTATAAACACCTACCACACTAATGAAGTCAAGGGTACCAGCTATCGTATTATAAACAACTACCACACTAATGAAGTCAAGGGTACCAGCTATCGTATTATAAACACCTACCACACTAATGAAGTCAAGGGTACCAGCTATCGTATTACAAACAACTACCACACTAATGAAGTCAAGGGTACCAGCTATCGTATTATAAACACCTACCACACTAATGAAGTCAAGGGTACCAGCTATCGTATTATAAACACCTACCACACTAATGAAGTCAAGGGTACCAGCTATCGTATTATAAACAACTACCACACTAATGAAGTCAAGGGTACCAGCTATCGTATTATAAACACCTACCACACTAATGAAGTCAAGGGTACCAGCTATCGTATTATAAACACCTACCACACTAAACACTAATGAAGTCAAGGGTACCTGCTATCGTATTACAAACAACTACCACACTAATGAAGTCAAGGGTACCAGCTATCGTATTATAAACACCTACCACACTAATGAAGTCAAGGGTACCAGCTATCGTATTATAAACACCTACCACACTAATGAAGTCAAGGGTACCAGCTATCGTATTATAAACACCTACCACACTAAACACTAATGAAGTCAAGGGTACCTGCTATCGTATTACAAACAACTACCACACTAATGAAGTCAAGGGTACCAGCTATCGTATTATAAACACCTACCACACTAATGAAGTCAAGGGTACCAGCTATCGCATTATAAACACCTACCACACTAATGAAGTCAAGGGTACCAGCTATCGTATTATAAACACCTACCACACTAAACACTAATGAAGTCAAGGGTACCTGCTATCGTATTACAAACAACTACCACACTAATGAAGTCAAGGGTACCAGCTATCGTATTATAAACACGTACCACACTAATGAAGTCAAGGGTACCAGCTATCGTATTACAAACAACTACCACACTAATGAAGTCAAGGGTACCAGCTATCGTATTACAAACAACTACCACACTAATGAAGTCAAGGGTACCAGCTATCGTATTACAAACAACTACCACACTAATGAAGTCAAGGGTACCAGCTATCGTATTACAAACAACAATTAAAATCAATATATGTAATTTATATTTGTTAGGAATAACATTTTCTATAATCCTTAATATCTAATATAGGTTTTATCCATTGCATAACTAAACATTAGCCTGTAGTTGTGGACTCCTCTGGCGTGTGGTCCGTGTTTTAAATAAACCTTTTGAGTACTTATCGGCAGTTTTATTATTTAGGAGTAACATTTTCCAACTTACTAGTTGTACAACGATTGAAAGTATTACACACAATTATATACTATTAAGCACGAAGCATTTGCTTGAACGGTACTTCACAGATGCTTTCAAACTAGATAATAATTCTATTTGCTGCCCTTGATGCAATTTACCATCGTAGATGTAGTTAGTTAATTGTGTCTTATTCGTTTCGTATGTAAATGTTAATTTATTCATTTGAATCATTAACTAAATTATTCAATAATTTGTATCACAACACATTATAAGTTTTCAAACTTTATGAGACCACTGTCTCAAGATTTCGCTTAAAATAAATAAATAACTACTTAATTTTAGAAATATTGTACAAATAATGCAATCTGCATTGAGTAAGGATTGATATAATTGTTTTCGCTAAATGTCTCACTTACCAATATTTTAGAAAACATTAAACATGAGTAACCTTAACATACTGTATAAATTAAAATAAATATCTAATTAAAAAAACTCAAAACCTTAATAAACCAAATATAAATATATATAAACACATACTTCATACAATTTAAATAGTTTAATTGTATATAGAAATTAAAACATATCTTAAAAGATGTCCATTGTAAACATTTATTTCGGTGGATAAAACTGGGTAAGGTATTATAGCTAATACTGTCCGGGAAAATTTGACAAAGTTTGTGAGAATTTGAGGCCGGGTATAGGATTTATTGGACCTAAGAAAGTTATCTGAAAACAGTCATAAACAAATCAGTGTTTGGAAGTGATACGATCAGGATTCAGACTGTTTATATAAACGTCATAACATAAGTAATTTTGGGAAGTCAAAACAGACCAATCGAAGCTTAAACACAATTTTATTCAGATGAAAGACCTATGTCGAATTATTCACAATTTGTGCAAAGGACAAGTTTTTCAGTATGATGAAAATACGGTATTCTTTGCCTTCCTCTTTCGCACTGTTCTTAATCAAATGTTTATTCATTTCTTATCCAATAGATTACAACCTCATCTAAGACTATATATATATATATATATACAAAAAAACACCCAATAAAAACATGGAGTATGTTTTAATGTGTACACACGGGTTGATTGTTAAATCCCTCATATTCTCATCTGACCAATATCCTAATGAATATGTATGCTCTTACTAACTAATTGTCTCAAACAAAAAGTTTGAAAAAATCATACCGAGCGGATATTTGAAAATTTATTTTTTGTAGGGGATTGAAGAGAATTAGGTTTTATAAATACGAAGTTGTCATACAATATAATATCAAAGACGCAAGTTCATTAACAGCTACAGATTTTGAATATTGAACAAGTGATTACCTCAAATGCATTATCTAAAGGACTATTTGGCCTTTTTGAGCAAAATTGGGAACAAAACAGCTTTTTTAGAATTGAAAAAAATAAATTGCATCATTTTATCAAGCCAGGACGTTCGAAGAAGTTTGAATTACACCAACGATTTAAAATCAAAACAATATTAAATATAAATTTTCTGAATTTTAAGGATTCTCAAGATGAAAAAATCGTGTGATCACAGTTTTTCTCAGGGCAATTAGCTGAATAGTGGTAAAAAACAATTAATAATATGATAGCCCAAATAATATTGATTTATTGAGTTCTTCTAATCACAAACTCTGCTTTGATTTGTATGAAGTTTTAGATTCGAGATCGCAATCAATGATTTTTAATTTTTAATTTCTATCATAAGATAAAACATTTCTTTACTTTAATCTTTGCAAATGTACTGTATAAGATAATTAATCAGTATTACATGAACGCAAATTTTTCAATGAAAATCTACTTTATTATAAATCTTACACAATCCACGTACACAATTGTTATTAATATAGTGTTTAATTTGCACCTCCTCCTCCCTTTCAGAGTAATTAAATATACCGTGACTAGCAGCTAGTATATGGAGATTTATATCATGTACGTCTCAACGGTGGTAAAACACCTGAAATGAAATGCTGCAGTGTATTTAAAGCAATATCTGAGGGCGGGGATATATATAAGGTCCACCTTAGACTGAACCTGATCGAGTTATGTTTGATACCGGGAGTTGGACATTTTATAACTGATCGGAACTTGCTTCCAAACTTAAGTGTCAAATCACACCACCTTTATCATTTTACCATTGGTAATTGACGTAAAACAAATAAAGTTGCTGCAACCTGTTCAGAGGGTCAAAAGGAAGAATACGAAGTAGAACTATTAACCGGAAACGACTACTACTTCACTAAAACGAAAAGATAATAGTACAATTTGTATGTGCCTCATAGTGTCTAAAATACTTTGAATCGTCAATGGAAGAGACAATTCTCAAATAGAGACAAACAACGCTAGTATACATACGGATATATACCATGTACAGTTCAACGATAGTAAAGTACCTAGAATGAAATACTGCGTTGTATTTAATGCGACATCCGAGAGCCGAGAGCGGGCGGCGTGCACACTACAATACACTGTAGCCGGACACCGCTTCATTGTTCTCATATTTATATGGCGTCCCCACAATAAGAAGCATATTTATATGGAACTCCTTCATAATAGATTAACTATTTAGTATATTTCTCAATCCGTAACATTTCACAATTACCCGTGATACATCATATTCAGTGAGTTAATGACACTTTATTAAGAGAAGTATAACAAACTTTACTAAAATAGTAAACTATTAAAAACTGGTGTGGCACGTCCTTAGCTATGGTAAGTAACGCCTAAAATCATTATTTTGCACGAATGCTCCTACATTAAAATGCATGATGTTCCATGTCAGGGGCCAAATGTATTAAATCTTACAAACTGGTGCTGTAACGTAATTAAAAACAAATTAAATATTCCTACCTAGTACAACGGGAATGCATTGAGAGAATAAGAAAACACGATATAGAGCGAAACATGTTCTTATGGTAAAATGTAACAGCTTTCATAAAAACAGTTTTATGTTTTATTTTAAATAATGAATAGAACAAGCAGTATTACACTAATAATTTGAATTTGTTTTCCATAAAATATTTTACAGCTACCTGTTAAGATGTATTTTGTGTTGTGAGTGTTTTTTGTGTCAAGTAAGTGTTCCATCTATAAGAAACAAAGACTAGTCAGCTGATTTTAATAATGTACTACAAATATAAATATGATATTTACAAAAATAAATAGTTTTATTTTTTCCAAAAATCTTTATGAGTCAAAGCTGAAAGATTTTGTTATTAAATATATTAACGTGTTTTTGACGCTGATGTAACAAAGTACTCTCATAATTGACTTTGTTCCTTGTCGCCGAGTAAATAATAATAAACAAAAAGGATTAATTCAGCAGGAGTCAGTTGTAATTAGGAAAAGAGCAGTTAGGCTATTTACAACTTTGTTTTATTAAATTTACTCGCAGTAATATTTACATACAACACAAAGCATAACGTTTAGAAAGAATACTTTTTTATAAAACCTAGGTTATAATATATAACCTTTTACGAGCGTTCAACTGGGCCTAAACCAAGAAACAAAGCATGATTATTTATGCTTAGAGTTTATATGTCCTAATTTAAAAGTGACATCCATAATTAGATCACTTGTATTCGTATATAAAGTCCATCATCAAAAAGAATTTTAATTGTATACAATTGCTTTATTCTCGGTACACGGGGTTTAGTTTGAAATATCTGATCATCATTGAGTTATAATATATATATATATATATATATATATATATATATATATATATATATATATATATATATATATTAAATCCTTATTAAAAGAAAACAAAAACCAATGTTGCAGAAATTATATCATCATTTGTTGTGGAAATGTCTTATCCACAAAATCTGTTTTTGTTTTCTTGTAATAGATATTTGTTTCAATAAATTTATATTTATTTTTCAATGATAATGGTCAGCATTAAAACCATTTAAAAAATATTAAGACTAAAATAGTAAATTCAGTAAATTGTTATATAAACCCATGTTATTGTACAATATTTACATATTATAACGTAATACAATATTCAGTAATGTTCCTGAAAAGTGTTTAAACTGACGTAGATCAACAAATGAGGTGGAAATACAAGGGAGATAGTGTAAACAGAGTTTAATAAAGTCACCTGACAACGTAGCAAGTTATTCTGCACTATTTCCAACGCAGTAATCTATTTTATACTGTGGGAAATTGTGTTATACTGATATTATATCGAAGTTTTATTTAGCCAAAAAAACAGCTAGTAATACTAGTACTGTAGAATAATATTACAGAATAATGTTATTTAATGTCTCAGTAATTTTGGGAAGCCACCTTCAATAGCAGAACCGACCATAATTTGTTGGCAGTGGCTACGTACACGTCCGACGTGAGCCGCTACTGTTCACGTCCGTTCCAAATTATGCACCGTACGTTACTTTTCCTGTGATTTTTAAAACAAATTGAGAGACAGAAAACCTCCTAACCTAACCTAACGAAACCTAACCTAACGTAACGTAACCTAACCCAACCTAACCTAAGCGGTAGCGAAGTGAATTTGCCCTTACATTGGACGTGTATGCAGTCACTTCGTAATTTGTTCTTGCATCAAACACCAGGTTATAAATTAATTTAATAGGTGAGATAAGCTCATAATGTAAAATATAACAGTTTAGCATTAAAAATTACTAGGTAGATGGTGTATGTATGAATGGCACTAACTATAACTATAATTAACATATCTTGTAGCGCTTGAATAAGTATAAGCTTTCCAATAATAATATTTTCAGTGGCGTATAATCTGGGACGTTCCTCGATTTAATTAGACCAAATGTGGTCAAGCTGTTTAAGGTTCCCTATCTAGTTGTATTTAATTAGGTTAAAGTTGATTAATCTTTAACAGTATTCATGACCAAATATTGTGGCTCATTAGGGTGCAGGTAATTAATTTACCATTAGCAACAAGTGTAGATTAACCCAGTTGTCAAGGTGGAGTTATTTTATTCATCAACATAATAAACTACAGGTTTGTGCATCCAGGTTTATGATTTAACTCGTCGTTCGTTAAATAAACCTAGTAAAGAACCTGATAATCTATGCTCTCCTGGATAGTTTTTGACGTAAAAGTGCGTAGGATTAATTAATTTCTTTTTAATAATAACTGTGATGCAGTGGAGGGTCGGAAAAGGGTGGTTAATAATATTGTCTTAAGTAAACTTTTGCGAGGAATCCGACGGTTTTATCTGATTTTTAATCGGTCCTACGTTAACGGAGCTATACGTTTTTGTGATTTCAAAGGCCGCAATACAGAATGGGTGTAAGTGGAAAGGCCAGTTAATGAACATGACCTGAAAATCAAAGCAAAAGTTAGTAACTGTTATATACTAAAGCGTTCTTGAGTTATGCTACAAAAACACAAAACAATTGGAATGAATTTCGTTGTCGAGTGTATGAAATAACTTTGTTTATCCAATACATGTTTGATATAGCCTAATAATGGTTTTACTTTCTCTAAAAGTTTGATTTAACATTTATAAGCGAAGACATAATGTACATAAAATACATCCAAACTTAACATTTAATAACAAAAGGCACCAAGTGGATGCTGCACAATACATACTAGCGGGAACAATAGACTGCTCATTGTTGGCAGTTATTTATATTGCGGTGTCCACGCTTACAGAGATAATTCATGCTAAGCATCTGCTACTGAATATACGCTTGGCGATGTTGTTCCTAAAATGTATAGAGCTATAGTTCCTTATAAACTATTTGGTCGTAATGTCATACGATAACCAGAATTGACGGAATCTTTCTACCAAAATTGCGAGACAATGTACAACTGGTATTAACTAAATGCCAACAGTAATCCATTACTTTGTCAGCAGATTGCTGCAGTTTATATACGCTTGGCGATGTTGATTCTAAAAATGTATAGAGCTATAATTCCTTATAAACTATTTGGTCGTAATGTCATACGATAACCAGAATTGACGGAATCTTTCTACCAAAATTGCGAGACAATGTACAACTGGTATTAACTAAATGCCAACAGTAATGCCATCCTTATTTATCAGCAGATTGCTGCAGTTTATATACGTACGCTTGGCGATGTTGATTCTACAAATGTATAGAGCTATAGTTCCTTATAAACTATTTGGTCGTAATGTCACACGATAACCACAAACATAGTAGGTCTTGAAACAGACGCCATGAAATGTTATATTCTACTGAAAAATAAGGAATAGATGTTGACAGGCAAATTATACCACTGTTATAGTGTACCCTGATCACTAAAAGATGGTTACAAAGCTTATATAACTAAACTTTACAGATGAACTACCTTAGTGTGTGTTTTAGTGAAACAAGTTTCACGGAAATGGTACACGTTGGAGTTATTATTGATATTGTATTTCTTAAGAATAAACATTGGTACTACCTTTTACCATTATGAATTTTCTACCGTCTTTTCAAGCACCTCTAATCTGATTTTTCTAGCCTTAATAAACCTCTGTAATGGTTTTTATATTTGTAAATAACATTTCACCAGATACGTAAAAAATTAACCTCACAAATAAGAAAAGGAATTCAAAGTTTATTTACTTCAGTTACCACTATTACTTCCAAGAGTTATTTATTAAATAAATATGTGTTAAGGGGATCATCTATCTAATTAACCGTTGGGTGTAGGTTAATTCTTTGTAAGTGCATATTTTCATATTCTTGTTTAGACTCGAATTTAAAATTATTTATTTATTGCAATTTTATCAACAATTTTTCAAGGCATATTTAGTTCATAGATTATCATATATCATTCTTGAACGTTCTTCGTATTTTTTCCATGAATAAAAAATTATTGACTATAAATAAAACAATTGAACGGTTAAAGTGGCAACCAGAGGATTAAACCACCAATCTGTTAATTAAAACTAACACTAGTTATTGTCTAGGTGTGTAACGTGGTATAGGATATACTATACCTAACGTTGAAACACATTACGTGTAGAGTCCCCTCTGACAATATTGATAACTATGATTGGCACATGTTCAACTATGGCACTGGTGTTGTTGATTTAGTGATTAAAGAGCTATTCACCAAGGCCTATCAGTTTAGTAGGCTAGTTGAGATATTTTTAGCAATTTAACGCCAATGTTGAAGCAAAATGAAATAAAATACGAATACAAAAAAATCACGATATCTCTTGAAAATTTGCCCCACGTTTAATATCTCCCATCCGTAGGGCTCCGCCTCTAACAAAGTTGACATTTAAATCTTTACGTCTTTTTGCATGATTTTAGTAAATTTGGTTGATATAAAAATTTCGATAGGTTTTTTAATCCATCATAGATGCTCCACCTCGCACTTTCCTTAAAAATCCATGTTATTATTATGGCTAAATAGTAGTTTTCATCACAAGGGAGCTAAAGTGTTTTAGCGAATTTCCCCTATAGGGAAGAAGCTATTACCGTAGGTCTCATTTAAGCCCGAGACCATGACAAATTTTTTTTAGGTCCCCAGATGACTAAGACACTATTCGTTCAGATTTATATATATGTATATATATATCTATATCTATATATATATATATATATATATATATATATATATATGTGTGTGTGTGTCCGTGAATGCGATAACTTGAGTAAAAAACGTCCGATTTCGATGAAATTTGGCTCAAATGTGTAAAGTGACATTTATGACTTTAAGTTCGAAAACCAGAAAAATCGGGCCATGGGAAAGGGGGTTTATGGGGGTTTTAAATTTTCCAAAAATCAGTTTTTTTGCATTATTGACTCTAAAATTTTTAAATCACTTAATTTTAGTTTAGACCATGTTATAGAGCTTAAAAAAACAAATAATATGGTATTTTTAATTATTAAGCTAGGTTAAGTGGTTGCGGAGAAAATCTAAAAAAACCTGCTCATAAAATCTCCTATGTTAATCTTATGGGGAAAAGGTTTTTAGCTTTTCCTAAGTTAATTTTAATGTGAACTTCACATTTGCTTTTACCAATGAACTCAGCTCCACAAAACAATCATTTTGGTGTTTAAATTGTGATACTACGTCCAACCGTTGCAGAGATATTCAAAGTGCTAAACACAGTACGTTGTCCAATGTTATCCTTATGGAGAATAAATAAAATTTGATATCTCCATTATTAATGAATGTATATTGATGAAACTTGGCACGTGGGGTCACGTAGTACTGGTATATTGATATTTGCACAAAAAATTGATTTTTTGTTGATTATACCCGTAGCAGCGAACCTGCGTACTCAGCCCCATGTCATTCTTATGGAGAATAAGTAAAATGTAATGACTCCCTTAATTATGAACATAAATTAATAAAACTTGGTATATGGCTTCACCTTGTTGAATTATATTGATATTTGCATAAAAACCCATTTTTTTAGTTTCTTGTTGCAGCAAACCTGCTTACTCATCTCCCATGTTATTCTTATGGAGAATAATTAAAATGTTATATAGTGCTTACTTATGATTGAATATTGATTAAACTTGGTATGTGGCTTCACCTAGTTAAATTATACTTATATTTGCATAAAAACCAATTGTTTGTGTTCCTTATTTCAGCAAACCTATGTACTCATCACCAATGCTATTCTTATGGAGAATAATTAAAATTGCATATATCGCTTATATATGAATATATTTTTATGAAACTTGGTATGCGGCTTTATATGGTATTAAGACATATATTATGCATTGGAAATTCGCTGAGTACGCAGGTTTGCTGTGACGGGGGTATTTGCTTTGTTTTCTTTTTAATTTTCTATTTATACTTGTAACCAACGGTAAACATATAACCAGCCAATTCAGTTTACTCGTTTTCTTAATGTTAACTGAGTTTACGTCTAATAACATAATTCTTCTTTATTCAGTATTTTAGTTAGGCTAGGTATAAAATATTTGAGTAAGGGAAGGTCTTTTATAAGCTAATAGGTTAAATTTTCAGTTAATTTAATCATTGTTATTGAACCTTTAAAGTACAATTTGCAGCTTGACTTACATTAAATGTTAACATAATTTAGTAAATTAAAATAACTTAAGCCTGGTTCACACAGAGAGTACTGAAAATGTTTGGTTAGTTTAAATACATCTTAGAATAAAAGGAATTATTAAAATCCAATTTGATTAGGAGGCCTGAAACTAATGCATTTGCATATTAACACCACTATTATATGCAATACTTCAATTAATACTCTCTGAGCATAATGTTATATCACCAACACAACTAACTAAACATAATCAAAAAATAATTATATTGAGAATGGCAACCAATATCTTTTACAAGCAATCATATTTAATGATTGACAACAATTTCACTTTTAAAAAGTAAGGTTACAAGTTTTTTACATTATCACATCCATTATTTTTCAATCCGGTGAATTTACCACTTGATATCGCGTCGTTGAAAGGGACGAGATGACTGATTGCAACTGAGGGTTTCAATTGAATTCGGTTTAATAAATTATGTTGTCCAATCAGTGATTATATAATAAAAAAGTTTTTATAGAGGGTGTCTCTTGTAACAGGTGATTAAAGTAGGTTACACAATAACAAATTGGCCTAGGAGTATAAGATAAAACTATCTTCCCACTCAATTCATGATAAGAAATTATGTTAAAAATTAAATAAACATTTTTACAATGAAGTATAAAATAAGAAAATTGTAATATACTTATAGATTACACATAGTCTTTAGGAACACATAGAATTGGTGTTATGATAATAATTATACGCAGTGATCTAAAATGACGAATTTATTGGGGGAGAAAACTTGAAAAACTCACATCAGTACTGTACTTAGCGGACGTCTCTTGCGGTGTGAATTGGCAACGTCTTAGGTTACTTTACCAGACGTTGGGTGACAGATATTTTGTGAAATGACCTACAAGACTACAATAATTGTTTACTACTCTTTAGATCTCTTTTTTCGAATTAATTTGATATCATCCTCATTAATCAACCTGTTTATTCTTAGTATTTTGTTTTCACTGTTTTCTATATCTATACAATAATTTGTTTTACTTACTGTGGGTACTTTCCTATTAGAACTAACAAACTTGCTAACAGTGGACATTTATGTTCGACTCTAAGTTACAACACCGTTTTCAATCATTCTATTGAATGTTAAATTTAAATCAAGTAAAAAATAAAATACATATACAACATTTTATTTCCTAAAACACACGACTTTTTCACTTCAAATAGTTCTCATGTCTACGGATTAAGCAGCGTTTAACTGGAGGAGCACGATGAAATAAGTCAGAGAAAACCCAACCACCTGCAAGCACCAAATGAATAAGACAAAGAAATTAATAATTATCTAATTTGTAATAATTATTCTAATTAACAGAATGGACAAGCGTCATAGTAAATGTTTTTACTCTTAAATTATATTGGAATCCTTAAACACTTTCATTGAAATTATATAAAAGGTATGGATATAAATTAAAGGTTTAACTCTAGAGTAAATGTATGTATGGCACTACGAGCGGATCTAGCCATTTGCACACTCGACTGTCACCCCAGTGAATACGTTGAAGTGGTGTACAGCGTTGTTGGGTAAACTGAGTGCTTTTGTGAGTGTAATAAATAAATCCTTGTTTAGTTTAAAACTTTAGAAGTACCGCGAATTCGTAATAAAAGTTAAGCTAAGTAAAGTTCGTGTAACCTTCTGGCCAAGGTCTTTTGCCAAAGTTTTCAGGTCGCACTAGTGCCTCTGATATGGCCTGACGACTACTTGTGTGGCGCGGACCAACGGCTTAACGTAGTACCTTCCGAAGCATGGTGGCAGTGTGAGTTTCGAAAGTCATTTGGATTTCACCGGGAATTGAATCCGGGTCTTTTGAGTGGTAGACCAGTACTCGACCCACTTACATGTAACTACCGCTTATGTTGTAAAAGTTATGTTTATTGTTGACAACTAGAGAGTAACTGATGGCGAACAGTGTTTAGTTTGAAACTAGGTCCAAAACAGGAAATTGATATTTTGACATTAAATCCTATAAAAGAAATATTACATTTAAAATAGGGAAAAATAAAGTACAATTACCTTGGTAATGAGGCTCATGTTGAGTGTGAAGATTCCTGCGACGGAGAGAGAGGCTGGGTTGTCGACATTGGACAGGGAGAACTGCTCCACCTAGCAACAACAACAAGATGTTGCATATTCAGCTGTTTTTAATAACTCGATTAAAAAATATTAGTTTAATTATTAGCTTAGTAAACTTTTAAAGTTAAAGGTTTTTTTATTAATTAAAAAACTACTTTCAAAAATGCTTTATTTATCATACCTGTAGCACTTGCAGTAACAAGGATGCCAACAAAAAGTAATAAAAGGTTGTTAGGATTTGTGAGGGAGTATGTTAAGGGAAAGTAAGGATTCTACCTTATGAAAAATTCTATGTATTCTATGTTTCAATGAAAAATATTGTCGTCTTAGGTTAAATTTTATTAAGAGTGAGTGTGTATGCATGTATGATAGTACTGTTATAGACCACAATCATTACTTGAAGACATTTTTGAAGTAAAACATTTTTTCCGTTTCTTAGGTTTTATAATTATATTTACGTCTAACATTATCGATTTCAGATGCTCTAATTGCTACTTGACTCGGTAGACTAAAAACACAAGAGTATCTTTAGTTCCTATACTGTATTCAAGCTATAACTACATGTCTGATGACCGACGGCTCAAGCTTGTTCAAGACAGCTGGCTCAGGGCCACGTGGTGTGTTTTTATGCAGGGTGTTGATAATTTAATCTAGGCTTTAAGGAATAATCATAATATATTTGGTAGACATTTAATTACTACCGTTAGTTGATAACCAGCCACTATGGTAAACTAGAAATATGTAGAACTTACAAGTATTTCATTTCAATAGGATTTGTTTTATTTATTTAACGCCAGTGGCATTTTTGTTTAGAGTTTATTGCAAACGCTTTTAAGGGAAAACTGTCCAATTCTCTTAAATTTGTATAGAAACCCCGGGATTCAAACCCGTGAGCCCTTGAACCGAAGTCTAAAGATGCTAACCGTTAGGCTAGCGAGACGTCTAAGATAAAAAATAACCCGTTTGGCTAGTAAGATTTAAAATAAGTTTTGGTAACAAAAACTAAAAATAAATCTAAACCGAATCTATCACCCTTCCAAACCATTTTTGAAGCCAATTTGTCTTATAAAAACTAGACAAATGTCTACCAATACTCAGATAGTATATTGAATGATATATTGTAAATAATACTAGAAACCACTTTGCTTACCAATTCTCCAAGTTCTATCGAGGAGTTTGGTGTGATCATCTCGTGGGCTAGATGTACCAACTCGTTCGCCTGTAATGGAACCTTACATTTAAGTTTTATTCTGAAGTATTGTTATTTAAATAACAACAAATATTTTTATTTAAGTTACTATAGGTTGTGTATTTAGAAAGTGGCATTACCAAAAGCTATTTTTAATATTGGACTTTTAAATTAATGTGCAGCTTCTGCCTCTGTCGACAAAATAGTCACAATGCTAGTTTAAAATGTTAACGAGGCATTTATATTGAATGAATGCGATTTTGGATTTTGGATAGTGTAGGGTTTTACTAACCAACTTGGGCAAAGGTATATGTTACTTGATGTAGAAAATATATTTTAAATAATGGCTGATCATTACCCATTTTTCAACTGGTAGGTATTCTGAAAATACGATGTATTTCGATAATATAAACTAACGTACCTGATACATTGCGCTACAGTTCACTAGGTTATACACCTTTCTCCCGGTGTCAAACACCAAGAGAGATAGCCAGAACCAGAAGAAACGATAAAGAAACCAAATCTTCACCCACCTCTAACTCTAGTTGTTGACAGAGGTAGAGTATGCAACAGAGAGTCAGGAATCTTCCACAATTTACAACTAATAGCGCTTGTTCTTCTTGCATTTCTCCATTTTTAACTGACTTAAGAATCCCATAGAATATTCCAATCATAATCATCACTCTGGCAGCTACGTTCAAGAGGATGTAAACAGAGAAGTATGAGCTGACATCCCTGAGCGTGTTCCGCAGATCAACATGGTCCTTGAATATCAAGGAGACCTGAGCACAAGACGGCGCACTGCAAGTGCTGCTGCTGCTGGATGAAGCGGTTTTCAGCTCGTTGTTGAGACACCTGAAGCGCTTTTGTAACCGCCCGATCAACAACATGAGTTGGAATAATGGAACGTTAAAGAAGTTGAAGTTGAATATCTTCATAAGGGAGACTGCGATGTTCTGTCTTCCAGTGAGAAACGGAGCAAGCCTCATACCACATTCGATAGCATAAAGTGGTATTAAACAATATATTTCTCTCCATTCTAGTTCATATGAGCCTGCGATTCTCTTGCTTATCGCTACAAAATTTACCTTCCTGACATTAGCGTTGATTAGTGCAACAAAGCAGTTTATGATGTTGCATGTCACCCCTATGTGAAGGGTTACCGAGTGGATAGTGTCTGCGAACTTGTGCTCTTCCAAAATGACCGATGGTCTGGCTGACACGAGAATCAGGCAGCAGGCTACAGCAGCGAAGCACTTGTCTGATCTCCGGTTGGTGGGGGCGTGGCCACTGATCCTGAATATCCAATTTAGACATCTTAGTAACATCGTATATTTAAATACGGTTTGAAACTGTACAAAGTAGAATGAATTCAACCAAATGTCTCATGAGTAGTCACATTAATATGTTTCTTCATTCTGAATGTGTAACTTCCTGTCACTTTATCGTTGTTAACGTGACATTTATTCAATACATGATGACAACCAACATTTTATAATGTATCGATGATACAATTGCTATTGACCTATTTACATTAATACCAAGTATTGTTTCAATTTTCATTGATCAATCGATAAAACCTATTAACATTGATAGCTGTTGTTCAAGCAGTTTGAGATGCAGGTAATCTATACTAATAAAGTATTTGAGCGCGCGTGCGTGTGTGTGTGTGCGCGCGTGTGAGCCACGCGCGTGTGTGTGTGTGTGTGTGTGTGTGTGTGTGTGTGTGTGTGAGTGTGTGTGTGTGTGTGTGTGTGCGCGCGCGCGCGCGTGTGTGTGTGTGTGTGTGTGTGTGTGTGTGTGTGCGTGTGTTTGTATTTACTCAATTGTAGCATCATGGACATGCACACAACCATACTGTGGCATCGTGATCCAATTGTGGCATCTTACACACGATGCTACAATTTGTATCGATAATTTTGAGGTTAAAATGTCAAAATAAGTCAAATTAACTCAAGTTGCCACTTTTGAGTTTCCATCATGTGTGTAAGAAACACCGAAATTCGCTGGATTGTGGCATTTCGCCGGCTTATCGTTCACTAGCGATCCTAGCGGAGCAGCGTATAACTAGTGGCAAGGTCGTACGGTGTTGCCGCTACGTTATTAGTGAATTTCCTTTGGAAAGTGAACTATTAGCATGACCCGCACGGTGAAACTTAAGCCCGGGACCACCATAGAAGTTCCTAACGTGACCCCCTGAACACGTTTTGGGGGGTCGTTCAAAATTTTATATATATATATATATATATATATGTATATATATATATATAGACATATATATATGTGTTTGCACTCTAGCGGTCGCATTTTTTGTCCGATTTACTTCAAATTTGGTAGGGACGTTCCTTTCTGTAATCAGTTGGACAAGTTCTTTGGGCAAAACAATCGGAAAACTCTAAACACCTTTTTTTGGGATTAAACTTTCAAATTTTGAGTTTTTGGGCCCAAAAAGGGTCAGAAAAGCCCCGTATATAAAATACATGCATGTACAAAGATGGGAATCGGAGAGGCGAAAGTTTTAAGCCCTCTCTCGTCATTCTAGCATAAATATTTACCGAGTTATTAAAGAAAATGTGTATCGATCAAACACAGTACGTTGTCTTATGGGGATTTTACATTAGAAGAGCCTGTTATTCATTTTTTTGTGTACTTTTATCATCCCTTACCACTTCACGCCTACTTTAAAGCCTGACTGGACCTTCTCCTAACCTTATAATGCGCAAAATTGTATTCCCAGCATTGCAGGTAAATAGAACCAGGAGCATCAGAACAGCCAAAAAATCAATGTTTTCAGATTTGAATAAAAGTTGGAATAAATGTATGTTTTAAACTGATTTTGAGTTTTTGTAGTTTTTTATGTGGAAATTCACTTCCCTCACGTCAGCGTGCTGCGTGCGAACTCGTTTCATGTTCGCGGCGTCCGTTGCTGGTTGGTTTTTACTGTTAGAAGACTCTGCTTATATTGTTTTTTTTGTCATATTACTTTACTGTTGTATCACCCTAATTATGTATGACAGGCTACAAAACAGTAAACTGAAAGATTTGTTTTAATAGAACGATATTATTGCAATTAATTGGGGCATAATTATTTACTATCTTTGTTTGCAGGATTTTGCAAACATCACCTGTGTTTTACAAATACAATTATTATACTTTAGTTGTTTTTATTTTACATATAGGTATATACTATTTCATATATATATATATATATATATATACACAAAAGGGAATTGGCTAACTCAAACTTGTCTACTTAAAATTCATTTTTTAATCAATTTTGTTCTCTACTCCCTAAGCATTAAAAGCCAAGTTATAGTTGAGGCATGAATTATTAGAAGTTATTTATCTAAGTACGCTGTTGATCAAAATCTTGATTTTTTCAGTGGAGCATGAGTTATTTATGACACAAGTTGCCATCCAAAGAATAAAGTCCTAACAAATAAATAAATTATTACTCGGAGCGCTCTGACTGAAACCTTTAATTCGCTTCAGCGCACCTAAGGTTGAAATGAGGGAGGTAACACTGATGAACAAACCTGCGAGCCGTTCTTTCAAAAGTTTGGTGAAGCAAAGAACTATACTCGCTGAAATCGGACGAGTCGACAAAGTGAATCAAACAAGTACCTATCCCAGATTTTAAACACAATATACTTGTATTTGTTTATTTCCTCATAATACATTATGTTTCACGGAAGGATTAGATACATAAATCAAACGAAAATATGAATTTACTTCAACTCTTATTACTTTTATTCCAATGATTTTCATGAGTAGATTCACTTATTGGAATAAAACAACCAATCAGGATAGTTCAAAGAACGGATACATTTTTACCTCACCAAGTGTACCAACCTGACAAAATCACCGGCTCGCGTTTTTGACCAAAATCGTTAAGCAGTGTTACCTTCAGTTATACAATAAACCTCCCTGGTTGAAATTAATAAGTTACGCCACTGAATCACTCTGCACATAGAGTACATATCATCCTCGTCATTAAAATAAACTAGTCTTTATATATAAATATTATAATATATAAAACTAGACGGGTTCACTCATTCACTGACATAAACTATGAGGCACTTCCCGTAATCTAACCTCCCTCAACATCATACTTGAGTTAAAGCTCTTGACGAGAAACTGACAGAAATTTTGCTAAAGGTTAACGTTTTTGAGTTTTTAAGGCATTTATGGGGCGGGGAAAATTCCACTTTTTCAATTTTTCCACTTTGAGCGCGTTTTATACGGAAACGGTAAGAGATGGCAAAAAATGTTAAATACAAAAGTTGTATACAATTTAATTTCCAACTGACGATATTTCGTCAGATTTAAGATCCGATCATCTGTTTAGCCACAATTTATCGTAGAAGGAGGAATTTTGAGTATTTTGGTCCATTTAAATGTGTACAGTTTTGGAAAGCTGTTTAAATGAAAGAACACTACCTTTGGCTAATACCACATTTTTGTATCAGCTGATTTAAATAAACAATAGCTGATTTATTTAGTAGTGTAGGCGATACTAATTTGCTCACATGAGGTGTATATAAATCAGCTGTTACAAAATATGGTAAGCACATTACACAGGAGGTTCAGTATCGCGAATATCGTTTGTTGCGAGAATGGAAAATGTAATCAAACCGATTCTACCGGTTCTATGGAATGAATTTAGCCCAATAGCCCAGTGGATATGTTGTCAGATGATTCAAGATCAGTGGTCACGGGTTTGAATCCTACTTTTTATGCTTACTTTTTGAGGTCTGCAATTTATGTTTATTTGACTTTATTTTGTTTTTACAAATTCATTTATTTGTAATTATGTTGCTCAACGATCAGCTACCGTACAGCGCTCTGTGGAGTTAGGTTAGGTTAGGTTACTATCATTTTGTCGTGAACTGAAGTCTACTTTGTTGTTATCTTTTACACGTAAATCCATTTGTAGAACTCCAATTTAACATTGTAACCACAACTTTTTATTTATATCCGATTGACTATGATTGAGTGAGTACTTTTTTTGCTTTTATACACCTCGAAACAACCATCGTAATCGGGAGTTCATTCGATAAAACGAACAAGCAGCCGGTTGATAAAATGTTTCGATACCGAAACGATACGGGAGCGCCGGTGTAGGTGCTCACCAAAGGTCATTGTTTTGTAGTTTTTCTTTGGTTAATGAACTACGAGTTTGATTTAAACTTGAGTTGACTGAGGAATGCAAGTGAGCGAAGCGAACTCCGAAAGGGGGTTTGGGGGCGAAGCCTCCAACGGCGATAAGCCTAGTTATATATAAATCTGTATGCGAAATATTTTACGTCAAAATTGTGGGAATTTGGAAAATCGAAGGATGATGGGAGACGGTTCAAATTAAAGGTCTTGATCCCAGGGACTCGGGAAAAACAGCTGTATTTCCAAACATTTAGGAGCAAACGATAAATAACGTAAAACACCCTCCATAAGAAAATTATGGGAATTTAAATCGTCTGCTTTGTTTACAATAACACATGTGATTGAGTGTCTACTTTGTTTACAATCTGACATGTGTTCCTACTTGGAGCAAGGTTAGGGGCTATCGCCCCTTCAAGCCACTAGTTTTAATCTATATAAAGCAAATATTTCATCAGACATGTGTTCCGCTAAAGATATATTCTACATTCAATAATCTATATTATTAAAAGAATATCTTGACTTTTGTTAGGCGATTTTCAACCCTTAAAAATATTATTTCATATACATGTTTCGTATTAATCGAAAGCTCTTACTCTCTAGATGTGTCTTGTAGGGTTTCCATACACTCTCGACCACGGGGCTTCGCCCCACGAGCTTTCATAGTTCGTTTTTATCCCATAAGATTAACATGAGGAATATTTTGATTTGAATTGCAGCTGTTAGTACATTATGGACAGGTTATTAGAAAACCCGATTATACAAGTAAAGAATTAATTTATCTATATAAATTAAATAAGTTATTTTTCTACATCGTTTTGAGCAGTGAAATGTTGTATGCTACGGAGATATTTAATTTGTTTTAAACATTTGTTTATCCGTCTGTCAGTTTATAAGCCAGATTTTTTCTGCGCTTCACAAAAAAATTTACTCAATGAAATTAAATAACTTGCCTGTTTTCGTGTAGAGGAGGAATCTCTTTTGGCTGTTTTAAATCATGGTAAGTAATTAGGGTTACGCCCCTTTGACCGGCACTGCTACAAAGTCGATCCTAGGGGTACAGGTTACTTAATATTTCACTACAGCTTGCACCGTATTTGTTATAATCAGCATTTAGTCAGCTAATTATATTTTATCACGGAATGAAGAAAACAATAATGGATATTTTACTACTCTACATAGGTATACTAAATCATTTAAAATAACGGCATGGTAATAAATCATTGGCTATACAGAACACGTAAGCTTTACATGGTATTTATTAAAGCTCAGTTTGTCTAAGTAGCCATTGTGATTATAATATCGAATATTTTATGTTTTTAAGCCCACTTTCAATAAGTTTAACAAACTACAGGAGTTATTGAGCAGATATTTGGAAGAAGACGGGAGTAGGGTGCTATGGCCGGTTCTGGACCACCTTAGCAAACTGAGGAGCCGAGGAGCCCCCCCCCCGTGACGTCATCCCCCCCCCCCGTGACGTCATCCCCCCCCGACCCAGACCCAGACCCAGACCCCCCCCCTCACGTGTTGTTTACTTTCCTTGTTTGTCACCGGTTTTTTCCCCATTACGGGATGTTTACTGCTCCTCCGCACGTTAACGCTCATTCCACAAGCAGAAGGCAATGTCGACTGTCACGTACACTTTGTGGAACCACCAGGTTATCCAGGACGTGATTGGCCTGGTGGAGATTGCAATAATGGACCAGTTGGTCATTTTGAGATGGGGGTGCCTGGGCCCGGACGGGCGCAATCATTTCATGAGGCGGCGATACGTCGCCAACCAAACCGGTCACCTGGAGGAGGTGCAGCAACGCCTCCACAACCTGATTGCGAATGAAGAGGTGGCCCTCCTCTGGGTTAAACTCATTCCTTTAGTTTAGGCTTATCATTATATTGTATTGTAAGTTTTCATTCTTCATATATTGTATAACATTCATGAATCATCTTAGATTTAAGCATCACATTTATTGTAATGTATTAATGAAATAAAATTATAAAAACCAAAAAAAAAAAACAAAAAAAAAAAAAAAAAAAACCCCAAAAAAAAACAAACAAACAACAAAAACAAAGTGACAAGTTTAGTAAGCTGATGATTGAGAGGACCAGCCCTGTGTCGCACCCCCCCCCCCAACCCAACCCCCCCCCCAACCCAACCCCCCCCAACCCAACCCCCCCCCAACCCCCCCCCCCCCACCCCAGCATCCCGGTTTTATTATTTTGTTTATTGCTTTTTGTTTTTTGTTTTTTTTTTGTTTTTTTTTTTGTTTTTTTTGGACAAAGGAATCATTTATTTATCAACAAAAAAAACTTATAACTATTCCTCGTTATCGGCCGCCTCCTCTTGTTCCTCCAAGCGGTCCAATTCCTCATCCAGTTCACGCAGCCTGGCCATGTCGGCCATGTACCATCGCCAATGTGTTTCGTGCTGCGGCTCAACCACCCACACTCGGTCAACGTCGTCCTGAAGCGCCTGTCGCTCCAGGTACACTTGTCTCGCAGTCCTCGGTGGTGGTGGAGGGTCCTCAGACGAGTCGGACTGAGGCGATGGAGGCGGTGATGGAGACGGTGTGGGCTGAGGCGATGGAGGAGGAGGAGGCCGCTGCAGCCCGCTAGGCCCAGGCTGAGGCGATGGAGGAGGCCGCTGCAGTCCGCTCGACGCAGGCTCCAGGCGCTCCAGATCCCGTATTTGCTGCGCAAACGTTTGTTCTAATAGAGCCTCTTGCTCCAACTCATCTACGAAATTTGCATTTTCAAGTGCAAACTCGTAGTCATAGTCTGTCATATCATCCTCCCACGGAGCAGCCATGCTTAACGACTGAGCGAGAGCCTGTTTGTGTAGGAGATAAATCGGACTTGTTATTGTTGGGGAACTTCCCTAGTAAACACATTTGGACACCCCCCCCCCGACCCCCCCCCCGGACCCAGACCCCCCCCCGTATTTTTCCAATACATGCCGTTTGCTTTCCTTGCTTATCGCCTACGTGATGTTTACCGCGCGCGCCTCCGCTTTCACCCGCCGGTTTCTCCAGGTCTTAATCATTCTTACTGCAGCCGCGATGGAGTACACTTGTATGTATTGCGACAAGCGTTACTCGCGTAGCGACCATTTGCGCCGGCACATGCTGACGCATGTGGATTCGCCACTTTACCCTTGCCGAATTTGCGGAAAGCAATTCGGCAGAAAAGACAAGGTGGCCCGGCACCTTGCCACCCACCGATATGCCCCGGCAGCTGCTCCAGCTGCCCCCGCGGATGCCCCGGCCGCTGCTCCAGCTGCCCCCGCTGATGCCCCGGCCACTGCTCCAGCTGCTCCTGCTGCTCCTGATGCTCCAGCTGCCACGAGGTGCGCCTCTACCCAGACGTGCGCCCTGGCTGCTTCTGGCCCGAGGCGTTGTGGTGACGCCGCCACCCAGACGCCCACCCAGATGCCTACCCCCAGGACACAGGAGGGAAAACCAGTTGGTGAGTAGCAATCCTCAGTTTCTCATTGTTATAATATCAATAAATCTCATTATTATAATATCAATAAATCTCATTATTATAATATCAATAAATCTCATAAAAAAAAAGAATATTAATGTTGGTTCGTTATTTACAGCTATCGTCAAGCCGTCAGCCGTACCGCAGGGATGGTGGACCCCAGAGTTCGCCGAACAACAGCGGCGGCGAGAGGAGGCGGAGGCCAACAGGGTCCACCGCGAGATTCGCCGGGGGTTGATCCTCCAACAGTACCGGCCTCGCCCAAGACCCCAGCTCCGGCGCAGACCACAGCAGCCGCAGCAGCCCGAACCAGAGGCGGGGCCGAGTGGAGAACCGAGGCCCGAGCCAGAGCCCGAGCCAGAGGCGGGGCCAAGTGGGGAACCGAGGCCCCACGTTGTTTACATAAACTCCTCGGATTCAGATTAAATAAAAAAAAACCCTATTTCCTTTTTCCTTATCTAAAATAAATAAAGAAAATAATTACACAACAAACAAAAATAAAGTGACAAAGTTTAGTTGAGGATTGAGAGGATCAGCCCTGTGCCGACCGACCCCCCCCCCGTTCATGCTTCCTCTATCCTAACCTAACCAACCAAGCCCCCCCCCCGTTCATGCTTCCTCTATCCTAACCTAACCAACCAACCAAGCCCCCCCCGCTCATTCCATTATTTATGTTATTTTATTATTTTTGTATGAATTATAATTTTATTTTCTTCATCTTTATTATAAATTAAAAACTTAAAATTACTTTTGTGAAGAAGTCTCAGCCCTCTCTTTCGCTTGAAACTCCTCCATTGCAATCTCAAGAGCACGAAGACTCTCCCAGTCTGCATTATATTGTTCCCATTCTTCATCACATGTAGGTTGGGAGCACCAACACGTAGTTATCCGTTCCCACATTGTTTCATATTCCCTTCGCAGTTGGAGAGCATATTCCTCTTCTATCACCTCAACGGTAGCGAGGAGTTCTTTATCAGGGATATTACCTTCCCATACGCTATTAGCATACTTTTCTTCAATTCCCTCAACGATCTTGATGAGGTCCTCATCAGGAATACTGCTCTCCCATACATTATCAGTGTTCATATTGATGGCAATAGTTTGACTCTCTGACTTAAACTGAAACTTAGAGAAACTCAATCTGTTTACTCATTAGTGGACTTGTTGTTCACGGAGGAAAAATCCTTCATTAAAAAATTGGTTTACTCATTAGTGGACTTGATGTTCACGGAGGAAAACCCCTCATTATATAACTTGTTTACTTACTAGACTCCTCAAGCTAAGTGCTTGACCAGTCTGAATCTTGAGTTAGTCATGGAAGCATACAACCCACTGTCACTAGCTCAGCAATCGTGTATTGTAATAAGAAAGAATAAATACATTCTGTATCAGGGGATTGCACAATTGCCAGTGCCTATAAAGCGATACGTTGCATCTTGCCTCAAGGGGTATGTTCGGGAACATGTGTTAGTGCTTAACAACCCCGAAACGGATCCTCAAGTGTTAGACTTGTATAATAGATACAATGGCAAGAGAGTCTATCAATGCCGCTACTGCCAGTACACTGAGCATTATTGTAATAGAGTTCTGTATCCTGCAAGAATTGTTAAAGTGTATCGCTTTTCAGACTCTAATAATTTGCAGCACACTTGTTTTTGCTGTGGTAAGAGTGCTTGGGAAGCGGATTGGCCACAAAACAATGATTACCTATCTACTTTGGTGATTTTAAAGTCAATGACCATAAAAACAGTTTGGGAGGGCTCTAGTCACTCTAAATTCTTTTTCTTCTTTCAATAAAGAAAAAAATAAAAGATAAAAATAAAAGGAAAAAAAAAACCATAAATAAAATACTCCCTTCCCCATCATTTTCTAGTATTACATGTTTTGGTAAGGACTACGTGACTGCCTGAGGTTATCTCATTAGTGAGAGTTCTCCAGTTATTTATGTTAGAATCATTTGCTCACAAGCTTCTACACTGACTAGACCTAACAAAATGTTTAATGTTGGAATTGATGTGTCACTGGAAGGTGAATATTTTCATACAAAACCATTTACAGTTAGATCTACAATTGAAGACATTGAGTCAATCGATGCGGAGATATTCCTACAGACGGTGAAGTATTACACAACAGGTCACTTTGCCGAATTGTCCATCAGGATGTGGATTAAGAAGCGGTTGCCTGAACAAAAACGCCTACAAGTTCAAGCTGCTTTGGATGGCATCAATAAACCGCATGTTGCTTGTCAACGCGTGATTAATTTACTTCTTTTAGAATCCGACCAGGTCTTTGCAAAGGTTATTGTAAACGGGGGTTAGGTAAAGATTATAATAAAAAAGTTGTAAATAAAGATTAAATATAAATAAACAAAATTTCCTTTATAAAAAAAAACTATAAAAATAAACGATATTCCTTTATCAAAAACTATATGCCCCCCCCCCGGCCGATTCAAAACCAGCAAAGGCGCAGTGAGGATGCGAGGATGTAAGGTCCCCCCCCCCGGCCGATTCAAAACCAGCAAAGGCGCAGTGAGGATGCGAGGATGTAAGGTCCCCCCCCCTTGGCCGATTCAAAACCAGCAAAGGCGCAGTGAGGATGCGAGGATGTAAGGCCCCCCCCCGTTTGGTCTACATGCGGCTTAAAAAGCCCCCGCCGACCGGGAGCGGTTGGCGGCGCGTGTCGGGGGACGGTCCTGAAGGAGTTGCCCAGGAAGGAATTACTCAGCGGTTTGCTGACGCTCAAGGTTGCACCCTTGAATTGCTCAGCGGCTTGCTGTCGTGACGCGCCCTCTTTGGCCGTCACCGCTCGGCGGGGACATACCCGGTTGCGCGCGCTGCCGGTATATAAACCTGAGGTCCGCTACCGCGGCCTCAGTTTTGCCCGAGACGCCATGAGCAGCAGCAACAGTGCAACCGAGGTGGATCGAACCATCCGCTCTCTGATGGAGGAGCTTGATGCCATGGATGAGAATGCTAGACCGCCTACCATAACTAAGAAGAGGAGCAAGAAGCCCGTTGTTGGATGGACAGTGGACAGGAATACACCTACCGATTCTCCATCATGCAGTTGGAGCGATGCTGAATGTCAATATACAGTAAAGAACCCTACCAACTTAGGAAACGTTTTATTGAAGATGTCGGTATTCAAAGGCGGACGCCCTACGCATAGTTGCGGCCTATACTTGGACGAGGATAGAGACGATGAAATTTGCATATGCCTCACGGACCTGTTAACGAGACTAGAAAATATGTGGATTAATAGCGATACCGGAGTGCCTAAAATTAACGGAGTTAGTAGGATCGTGACTCCACTACCCGCCTGGCGTAAGACCCGCGATTGCGCAACAGTTTGCGAGGGAAAACGTAAGGCTGGAGGCAATTGCGTCATCCCAAAGCGCAAGAAGTAAACACCACAACGACCCGGAAAACACACACAATGACGTAAACAACTTGTTGACGCAGTGAGCCTATATAATACGACTCGGTGGTGAGCCACAACCATTCCACATCCAGACACTCAACGAGCAGCATGGACCAAACAGGAGACCTCAAGTCAGCCCTCAACAGCTGCAAGGCGGGGGGTTATACCCGCATAGCCGATCTGCGGGACAACATAATTTACCCCATCCGGTCATTTGAGCGGGTGGATACTCCTTATGGCGAGGCGATAATGGCCACTTTGGAGGGGCTAACTGGTGACGACCCGCTGAGGATCTACATGCCTCGTAGATACTTGGCCGTCTTGGGAGACCATGTCATCGGCCAGTACAACGTGGGTGTGGGGTCGAGGATGAGTCTGGTCAAGAGGAGCGGTCCCCCCGGCAGCAAAGGAGCTCTTCTGGAATTTGTTTGAATAAATAAATAAAAAAAACCTTATTCCTTTATCCTTATTAATGTAAAATAAAAAAAAATAAATATAAAAATAAATATAAAAATAAAAAAAATAAATATAAAAATCAATTAATTATAAGAGTCGAGGCGGTGCGTGGCTGTGTTAGTAGCCACCATGGACTTGAGGTGGAAACACCCGTTCACCGCCATCGTAGCTGGACCTTCGGGCAGCGGCAAGTCGCACTTTGTGGCTCGCTTCATAGGGCATGCCGACCGCATGTGCGATACGCGCTTCGCCCGTATCACCTGGCACTGCGGTAGCGGCGGTGGAGGAGGAGCCGATGACCCTACTGTGCGCTACGTAGCCGGCCTGCCCGACCTGGACGACTACGATGGTAGCGAGCCCTCCCTGGTTATCGTCGATGACATGATGCGTGAGGCTGGCCCCGGCGTGGCGGACCTGTTCACCAAGGGCTCCCATCACCGCAACATGAGCGTGTTCTTCATCACGCAAAACCTGTTTCATCAGGGTAGGGGCCAGCGCGACATATCGCTGAACGCTCATTACATAGTGTGTTTCAAGAATCCCCGGGACCGCGCTCAGATCAAACACTTGGCTCGCCAAGTATACCCAGAGAACCCCAAATTTGTGGAGGAGGCTTATGCGGACGCCACGCGCGATCCTCACGCCTATCTGCTGATAGACTTGAAACAGTCTACACCCGAGGAGATGCGGGTACGTTCAGCCGTTTTCCCAGACGATCCAGTTAACTACGTGTACCTGCCCAAGAAAAAGTGATAAATAGGCTGAGCGCGCGCCAGTGTCAGTCATCATGTCACACCGCGTGAAGAAAGACACAGCCCTGCTGACTGCTCTGGTGCACGCTACACCCAAGGAACGCAAGGCCCTGTTAAAAGCGTGCGAGAATAGCCGTATCAGGTCAGTGTGTGAGTGTGCGTACAACGTGTTACGCGGGAACGTGCCGCTCACCACCTGTCATAAACGAAAGTTGAGAAAGCACAAACAGGCGCTCAGACGGCTGGTGAAACGCGGTGAGAGTTGGGTCAAGAAGCGACGCTACCTTGTACAACGGGGCGGTGGGATCCTCCTGCCCTTGCTGTTGAGTGCGGTGTTACCTGTGTTGATGCAGAAAGTAATTTGAAAAAATGGAGCACGCTAAGAAAATGGTAGTTGTACCGCAGGAGCTCATCGAGAGATTGCGAGAAGGACCAGGACCAGGAGGAGGAGGAGGAGGAGCAGGCAGTACCAATAAGCCAGCCGGCCTGGACGCTGAGATGCATCGCATACTGAGCGACAAGCGGCTGAACGATACGGAAAAATGGAAACAATATCAACAGGTGTTACAGCGGTTCCTGCACTTTTCCGCGGCTAAACGTCAACCCATAGGCCTGTCAATCATCGAGGGGGAGGAGGAGGGAGAGGCAGGTCCGAGTCACGTGAAACGTGAGTCTAGCACCTCGGAGGAGGAGGGGGTGTTGGCATCATTCCCAAAAATCTACAAGTCGGTGGCGCGCAACTTGTTGCGGTTCATGACCCAGCAAGGCAGCCCCATCGCCTGGGACGCCAGTGGGGTGGTGTATGTGAACAACGAGAAGATCCCCAATTCCAATATAGTGGACATCGCGCACAGCATAGTGAGAGCGCGAAGGGCGGACCGATTGCATACCGGTTGGCAACAAGTGATGACCGCCTTGAAAAACATGAACGTGCCTAAAGAATACATGAGCAATCCCACGGCGTTGCGTTACCTAAACGGGGGGCTGGACACTGCATCGAGCCCCTGGGGAGACACGACGGCCTCCTCATCACCCCTGTCACCGAGGTTGACACCAATGCTAGACCGCCTGAGACCGCGACTTCCGGCAGCCAGGAGAAGGATAATAACCGAGGAACCTGACCAGGAATCGTCATTGGACAACCGGGAGCTGTTCTCACCGTAATGGAGAAGCTGTACTATGACCCGAGCCAGCCCGGTTCCCTCGGCGGGGTGGCTGCTCTGGCCAGAGCCGCGCGCCTCCCGAAACGCAGAGCGGTGGAATGGCTGCGTGCCCAGGACACCTACACGCTGCACAAGCCTGCGCGCAAGCGGTTTCCCCGCAACCGCTACGCCGTTTTTGGGCCTCAGGAGCTGTGGCAGGCGGACCTGAACGACATGCGCGGTCTCAGCCAGCACAACGACGGGGTCAACTACCTGCTGACTGTGATCGATGTATTCAGTAAGCGGTTGTTTGCGGTACCACTGAGGAGGAAAAGCGGGCAAGAGGTGGCGGCAGCGTTCGAGAGGATATTCTCCGAGGCGACTCCTCGCTGTCTACAGACTGACAAGGGGACGGAGTTCACCGGGGCCGCTACCAAGCGAGTGTTCAAGAGTCACGGTGTCACATACGTCACCACGCAGAACCCCGATGTGAAGGCGGCGGTGGTGGAGCGAGTCAACCGCACGCTCAAGAACCGCATGTGGCGCTACCTAACCTACAAAAACACGTATCGCTACATCGACGTGTTGGACAGGCTTGTGGATGCCTACAACCGCAGCCCGCACAAGAGCCTGGGTGGTGGTCTGCGACCTGTGGACGCGGACAGCGGCGATGGAAAAACGGTGTATAAGGTGTGGCGTCACATGTATGGAAAGGCGATCCCGCGACGCAAGCCCAGGTTCAAGCCTGGTGCCACGGTGCGCATAGCCAAGGAGAAGGGCACGTTCGCCAAAGGTTATGAGACCAACTGGAGTAAGGAGCTGTTTATGGTGGATCACGTATACGGGTCGCATCCTTTACCATTGTACGTGCTGCGAGACCTGAACGGGACGCCGCTGGAAGGGCGCTTCTACGAGCATGAGATGCAAAAGGTAACGGTTGCCCCGGACCGTATGTACCAAATAGATAAAATACTGGACACTAAAGGGCGAGGCCGCAGTAAGCGCTACTTGGTCAAGTGGGTCGGTTACGGAGAGGACTTCAACTCGTGGGTACCTGCATCTGAAGTGCAACAGCTGCTATGACGACAAAGCGCAGGCAGCTGTACCTGACGTTGCCCAGCAACAGCTCAATGGACTATTATCCAAACAACACCGTGGCTAACTACATCACCCATCTACCATCAGTCGTGCGATTGGGTGGCGATGGTGAATGGGAAGTCGCTTTAGTCGAGGTCCATTACCCATGCTCGTTTGTGACAGTGGGGGAGGACGCTCGCGTATATCTCTACACTAAGGATGACACCGGCAAGCCTGAACTGACCGCTGTAAAGGTGGAAGCTGGAAACTATAAAGACATCGATGAACTGGTCAACGCCATCAACGCCATTCCAAAATTGGACTTATACCAATGCCAGTTTGAGTACGACAAAGAGATTGGGAAGGTGGAATTGATCTCGATAGACCAGACTGTGGAGCAACTGGAATTTAGCCCCACTCTAGCGTTACAGTTGGGATACGACGTGCACAATGTGGATTTGATCAAACATAGAAAAGCTATAAGACCGCCCAACTTACTGGCCGGGATCCCTTCGCACATGTACGTGTATTGTGACCTGGTGGAACCTCAGCTAGTAGGTGACACTGTTGCGCCCTTGTTAAAGATTGTGAACATCGACGCAAAAAACTACATCTACGGTGCGAGTATCACCGTGCATTTCACCGACCCTCACTACGTGCCGCTGATGAAGAGCTCCTTCGATAGTGTGGAAATCGATTTAAGGGACAGCGTTGGACGCCATCTGCCATTCCACTTCGGGACTACGTGCATGAAGCTTCACCTGCGCAGAGAGTAGCAGCAGCAATGAACCTGAACGACCCCTATCTGGCGTACTACCGCCAACAGCAGTCTGGACATGGAGTGTCCACGGTATTCAGAGGAGCCGCTTTCCAACGCGGTCATGGCATCGGCAGTTTCCTAGGCGGGCTGATGCGTACAGTGGTCCCGTTGATCAGATCCGGTGCATCGGCGCTGGGCAAGGAGGCGCTGAGGTCCGGTGTGGGCTTCTTGGGCGACGTGGCGGCGGGCACAGCCAACCCCCGAGTCGCAGCCAACGCCCGACTCAGGCAGTTTACCGGGTCGCTGAAACGTAAGGCTGATGAAAAACTGGATCGCGTGCTGAGCGGTGGTGGTGGTGGCACCTATAAAAGGAGGCGTGTACAGCGAGTGACCCCTCAGTCTCTGGCTAAACTCCTCGGAGTTAGGAAGAAGAAGCGCGCTGCGCCCAAGAGAAAAAGGAAGCCTGCAAAACGTGTCGCTAAGAAGAGGAGGAGCAAGACCGTTGTGCGACGTAAGAAGAACAGGAGTACCGTGAGGGACATTTTTGGATAATGGCGTTTCTACATCAGAAGTCGTGCAAGTGTGTCAAGACCGAGTTGGACCTGTTCTCGCTACCGCCCACGCAGACCAGTATAGAGAGTGGTAAATGGGTGCAGTACAAGCCCATCTCCTCCCTGACAGACGACTCACCCGTTGAGTTCATAGTTCCGGGTCATGGGGACGAGTACACGGATCTGTCACAGACGCTACTGCATGTGAAGGCTACCATTAGAACGGCTAATGGAGGCGCTGTAACGGGTGATCAAGCGATAAAAGAGGTGGGTCCGATTAACAACTGGCTGCACTCGCTGTTCAGTCAAGTGGACCTGTACCTGAACAACAAACTGGTGTCTCCTCAGAACAACACGTACGCCTATCGCGCCTACCTGGAGAACCTGTTGTCCTATGGTGGTGATGCCAAGACATCGCACCTCACCGCGTAGATGTTCTTTGAGGACTATGCCGGGTACATGGACAATACTGAGGAGGATAATTATACCGGGCTCAAGAAAAGGAGAGAGTTTATCAAGGGAAGCCGGTACGTGGACATGGTCGGACATCTGCACGTTGACCTGTGCAACCAGGAGAAGTTCATGTTAAACGGTGTGGAGATGCGCTTTCGTCTGATCAGGTCAAAGAACTCATTCTCCATCATGTCTAAAACCGTGACAGACTACAAAGTGGACATCGCCGAAGTCAACCTGTTTATGCGCCGCTGTAAGATCAACCCGAGCGTGCTGTTGGCTCACAGCAGGACGCTGGAGTCGGGCACAGCCAAATATCCCATTACGCGCGTGGAAGTCAAATCCTTCACGCTACCCTCCGGTATCAGCAGCAAGACTCTGGACAGTGTGTTTCTGGGTCAACTGCCAAAACGCATTATAGTTGGCCTGGTCAGCAATCAGGCGTTCAACGGGGACTACAAGAAGAACCCGTTCAACTTCACCCACAGCCACGTGAACTTCTTCGCGCTGTACATAGATGGTGAGCAAGTACCATGTAAGCCGCTTCAACCGGATTACACGTTCGGTCATGAGTTGTGCGTGCTCGCCTACCACACGCTGTACACTGGCACCGGCATCAATTTCTCAGACTGTGGTAATGAAGTCAGTCGCAACGAATACCCCTATGGATACTGCCTGATGGCGTTTGATCTGACGCCCGATATGGCGGCCTCTCAATCCAGCCACTGGAACCTGGTGCGCAACGGTAACCTGCGCATAGAGATTGGGTTCTCCGAAGCCTTGGCGGAGGCGTTCAACTGCATAGTGTATGCCGAGTTGGACAACGTCGTGGAGGTGGACCGTCACCGCAACGTGACTGTGGACTTTGGAGGGTAAAACGGGTTATCTCCTCCGCCGCTGCCGCCGCCGCCCTCCCACCTACTTAAGGCCGAGGCAGCGCGCGCTCGCTCTCAGTTCAGCCGACCTCGCGAGATGGACGTGCCGCCACCAATCTACAACGAGCCTACCGCCACCGCCACCGGCCTAGTGCGCTGCCATCATGGAAGCGTGGTGATGGACATGCAGTGCTTCAAGGACAGCGACAACGACTATTTGCTGAAGGAGGTCTGCGTGGTGGACGTGACTACCGGCACGCTAATCATGCATCACATCGCTCGTCCGCCCTTCAATCGAGACCTCCTGACCAGCGAGAAACTGCGCGAGAGCGGCTGGCTCACGTGTCACTGCCATGGGCTCGAGTGGGACCAGGGCGATATCGCCTATGTCGCCCTGCTGGACAAGCTGCGGGCCTGCTTCATCCACCGCCCCATCGTCTACGTCAAGGGGTCGCAGAAGAGGACTTTCGTTCAGCGGCACCTGATCGTCGAGCCTGCCGCCACCACCGTGCAGGACATGGACGACCTGGGTTGCGGGTCCCTCAACGGACCACCCTCCTGCCGGACCCTGCGCTGCAGCCACCATAAGAGCGCCCTCAACCGTTGCGCTCTGCACAACTGTATCGTCCTGCGTGATTGGCTGATGGCCAATGACAGGTCGGACTCGTCAGCCCTAGAGTGTTGCTGCTGCTTCCGCCCACGATGAACACCACACAGATCGAGAGGAGCCTGGCGCAAGTCCCCGGACTGAGGAGCGTTCTGGTCTGCGCCTCTGACCGTCTGCCTCACTCACCCGTTCAACCCCAGACCGCCATAGTGGCCAACACCATGTCACACACTGAGAGAGGAGACCACTGGGTGGCATTCTACTGCTCTGAGGACCGGCTGGAATACTTCGACAGCTACGGCAGGTCCCCATACCAGGCGGTCTACCAGAGGTTCCTGAGGCGCAACTCGCGCCGCCGCTATGTCTACAACAGGTATCGACTCCAGGGCTATGGTACTTCCGTTTGCGGCCACTACTGCCTCACCTACCTGTACTGCCGGGCGGTCCTCGGTATGGCGCTTGGTGACTACGTGCAGCTCTTCGATCTGGCGTCCCCCACGGTCAACGACGCTCTGGTCCGCAGGCTCTTCCACTCCATCTTCTCACCACTACGTTACTGATACTTTATTTTATTCTTTTTAATTGTGTGTTTGTATATTCTTATTATGTTTTTGAAATAAATACGATATATTGCAATCACTTGTTGTTCATTTGTCCTTACTTCAATATTTAATAAAAGTACATGTCCAATATCTCGATTTTTTTTTTTAATTATTAAATTTTATAAATTACATTTTAAATTATTTTAATTTGAAAAAAGTTATAACTTGGACATGTTGATGATTTTGAAAATATAATGAGGAAATACGGGTGAGGTAATAACAACACAGATATCTGCTGTGAACTAAAACTTTTACAATATAATTGCTTACAAATACTATTTACAAATAAATTATAAACGCTATTTACAAATAAATTAAAAATACTATTTACATATAAACATAAGCCTACACAGGAAACTCTTCATCAACGTCCTCCTCCTCCTCATCCACCTCCATTGGCTGCTGTTGCTGTTGGTTATTGAGGTGGTCTCGTCCTCCTTCAGCCAGTGGTGGGATGTCCTTGTGTCCCCAAGGCAAGGTGTGGATCCCATCCGCCAGGACATAGCGCTTGTCATCTTTCGGGCTCAGGGAAAGTTTCTCCACCTGGACTGTGAAGACGCGGTGCAGGTGGGACTGGAACCGGGTGTTGACGGTGGTCTTCAACACCTCGTTGAACAGGCATTCCCTGTAGTCGTCGGGGGTAAGGATGTTCTTGACGACCCCCTTGGCGACTCCCTTGGCGCGCTTGAGAGCCTTGGATCCCGTCTCCTCGCTCGGGTCCTCGATGTCCATGAAGTAAAGCTTGGAACGAAGCCCGAGGTACTCAAACAGGGATCTGCCAGCGCACTCATCCTTGAACTTGCCGATGACTTTAGCGTTGATGGGGCTGTAGCAGGGGTGGGACCTGGGGTAGGCACTGGTGTCAAAGTCCTCCAGGTGTTCCATCATCTCCCTGTAGATGTCCTGAGAGATGATGTCAAACACGAAGCTGTCCGTGTCCATGTAGTCTACGGTCAGGCGGTCACCGTAGCGGTCCTTCATCTTGCGCAAGAACTCATACATGAGCCACTTGCTCAGCTCCAGGACAGACATGCCGATGTAGATGGGTTTGTCCAGAACGATGTTCACCCTGGCTAGATGGATGAGGGCTATGTCCTCTGTGTAGTAAGTGCGGTCCAGGAAGTTGGACTTGGCCACGTATTTGCTGAACCTCTCCGGAGTGCAGACCAGCTTGACGTTCAGGCGCTTGCGCACGTTCTCGATGGTCTTGCCGAAGACCGCATTGTTCATGAGCTTGAAAAAGTCCTGCTCAAACTTGGTCTTGGCCTTCTTCCTCAGCTCGGTGTTCATCAGGATGTAGGGCTCGAGCCATCGAGACTGGTGGAACGAGACGGCCCTGTGCACAGCCACAAGCTCCAGTCCGTTGTTCAGCGCCTGCTGCAGGATCCTGTAGTGGCAGATGTAGTGCTCCTTGTTGTCCAGGGTGGTCACCAGCTTGGGGAACTTGCCTATTGGAGGCCGCTTGGTCTCACAGCAGTAGGGGAGGTCCCTGTGCAGGTCGTGGAGACGGGCGGGGTAGTTGAGGTCCACCTCCAGTATGTAGCCCCGGTCGGCTTCCGCGTCCAACGAGGCGATGTCCAAGGCGTCAATCTCCTCACGGCTGAGCCACTGGAAGTCTCCGGTGGGCAGGTACTGGGACATGGCCCAGCCGTACAAGTTATTGGCATCCAGGTACAGGAGGTGGCGTGTCGGCTCGTCGAGGCGTCGGTCCTCAGGGCGGCATCGCTCGTGGTTGGCCTTGGCGTAGCGGGTGATGGCCTGGGAGATACCTCCTCTGATGCCTTGCTCCACGAAGAGGTACATGTCAAAGTCCCGTAGCGTGTCCAGCTCCACGCCGCAGGTCTTGAGCATGACGTCCCAGGCGTAAGAGGGCAGGGTGTAGTAGTGTGCAGGGTCCAGTCCATACTCAGCCAAAGAGGTGTCTCGGAACTGCTCGAACACATCGGTGAGGAGGGCGATGTCACAGCGCAGGTACTTGTCGGCATAGTCCTTGAGGTGGTTGCAGTCAAAGACTCGCCACACGTTGAGGGCGTGCTCGTACTCCTCCTCCTTGATATCCTCCAGGGTCATGCTGTTTTTGAACGCGGCCCGAGGAGGAAGCTGTCTGGTGGAGTACAACGTGTCGTACGACGTGACAAAGTCGTAGGGGAACACGCCCTTCCTGCGCACCAGGTCGAAGAGCCGGTTGTCGGGGAACCGCTTCCTGGTCTCACGCATCTTATCCGTGGGAAGCCCCGCCGCCAGGTTGGCCAGGCTCATGGACAAGAACCTGTAGGTGTCCAGGAACCGCACCGCGAAAGATGACTGTCGTTGGTTGTCCCCGGGCTGGCCAAAGTGGAACCGCTTGGTGAAAGCGATGTAGCGCTCCTCCGTGTGTGCCAGCACGTCCACATCGCCGGGGTCAATGGCCAACTCCCGCACTATGAAGTGAGCGTCATAGTTGGACAGGTTGTGGAAATAGCAGTTGATGACCCGCTGCTCCCTGTACCGTAGGTTGCACGAGCGGTGCGCCGCTCCTCGGAACTCGTAAGGTGGGGCGTGGTTGTGGTCCCGCACCTTGACGTCCTGCTCGGTGAACTCCTCACCGCAGAGGTAGCAGCGAGTCGCCGCCAGGTACTCTTCCATCTCCTGCCGGGTCAGAGAAGGGTGCAGAGCTCTCATGCTGAACAGGAACTCCCACAGCATCAACACGTCCATCTTGAGCCTCTCCATAAACACCTTGGACGCGTCGACCCCGAAGTAGACCCGGGGTTCAAACTCCTCCAGCCCCAACGAGTCCATGATCTGGTATGCAAAGGCGTATGGGACGTGCATGCGCATAGGTCTGGTCCCGGGTGGTGGTTCCGCAGGGTCGTCAGCGACGGGCTGAAGGGAGCACTCAAAGTCCGCGTAGATGCAGAACCTCTCTCGCCGGGTGTACTCGGGATGCGCGAACCGGATCTTCTCCTTTTTGGCATGTCCAAGCGGAGAGGAGCCTTAGCGTAACAGTAACGCCTGTGCTCCTCCAAGCGCTGAGCACCCATCAACCCAAGCTTGTTGGGCCGGTTGTCAAAGTAGGCGAAACACCTCTTGCAGATGTAGATGCTGTGGTCATGGGTGGTGAGCTGAGGGCGGACCAGTCGGCTCAAGTTCCTGATGTTCGCGTAATGGCTGTTACCCTCAGTTGTCACGTACAGCAGGTCGCGATGGTCTTGGAGCTCCCGCCTACATATCTTCAACGGGTATACCCTGTTCTTGAACTCAGGTGTTCCACCAGGCCGTCTCCCCACCATCGCGCGCTCTATCCCATACACGCTCACGCTGATGGCGTTCTTGCGCTCAAAAGCCTTGATGTCCTTCAGTGTGACGGGGAAGCGCAGGTCGGTCCAGTCGTACCGGGCGATGATGTCCAAGGTGTACCTTGCGGGTCTCTGCTGATGCTCCGGGACGAACGCGGCCAGGATCGCGTACATGAAGCACATGTCATCGTTGTTTTGGACATTGATGACTGCGTGCGTGGCGTCAATGTCCTTTGGCAGCGGAATAAACGCCCTGCCTCCGAGCGGTATGTACTCATTCACGCGGATCTCCAGGTCACGTATGCGCAGGTAGGTCCATCCACTGCCCACCAACTCGCACTGCTCCTTCTTATTCTTGATCGTGTCGAACGTCGCGGAGAGGAAATCCCCCAAGTCAGAGGCCTCGGTCAGCGGGACGTTCTTCGTGTTGAAGGAGCGCAGGCAGGTGGCCCCATGGATGTTGGTGAACTCACATTCCAGGACCATGTTTACCTTGATGCTGGGATGCCTGCTCCTCACGTCAGTCAAAAGATCAAAGACCTCCTGGAACAGGAAGACGAGCGCTTCCTCAACTGTCAGCAGGGCGTCCATCGGTTGGGACAGTCGAAAGGTGAGGAGGCGTCTGCGGAAGGCTCGATGCACGAGCTGGAACGCTGGGAGACCGGCACCCTCCATCGGCTCCTCCTCCTCCTCACTAGACCCCAGTTGTGGCTCCCTGCTGGGCCCCGGTTGCGGCTCCCTGCTGGGCCCCGGTTGCGGCTCCCTGCTGGGCCCCGGTTGCGGCTCCCTGCTGGGCCCCGGTTGAGGCTCCCCGCTCGGTCCGGGTTGAGGCTCCCGTGGCTCCGCGATGGGTGATGGTGGTGGCCCGAAGTGGTCTCGGATGAGGTTCAACGCGATAGGGCAGCTGCGCGTCTGGTGGCGGTCCCGGTTATGACGGCGCATGAAGTCCCTGTCGCAGAAGGCGCAGCGGAACCTGGCTGCCCGAGCCTCCAACTCTGCTCCTCCGTCTACAACATATAACGAGAGTTACTACACTTATAAAACGACGGGGGGGGCTGCTGCTTGGTTGGTTAAGTTGGTTAGGTTAGAGGAAGCATGAACGGGGGGGGGCTGCTTGGTTGGTTAGGTTGGTTAGGTTAGAGGAAGCATGAACGGGGGGGGGCTGCTTGGTTGGTTAGGTTGGTTAGGTTAGAGGAAGCATGAACGGGGGGGGCTGCTTGGTTGGTTAGGTTGGTTAGGTTAGAGGAAGCATGAACGGGGGGGGGCACTTATCTGAAGCATGAACACTTATCACAGTTGATTATGTAAATTTTTAAATTCCAATTTAAAATTAAAAATTTAAATTTCTTTAAATATTAATTATGAGAAGCATTTTATAAAAAGGTAGCCATGATTATAGTTACTAACCTTGGAGCTCCTCCACAGGCTGTTGGTGGGCAGTAGTAATGTGCCGATTGAGGTTGTCCCTTCTTGTAAATCGTCTACCACAAACGTTACAGTCATGGCGTCTGTCGTTGTGGGTAGACTCTGCATGCCTCCTCAGGTTTTTGAAAAGGCTGAAGGTGTGACCACAGACCTCACACAAATGTTGGTTGTTCATCTACAACAACAAAGGATACTTAATAAGTATGAATGAAAAATAAAATATTAAAAAGAAACAACCATGATACGCTCAGAATAGCTTCACTGATTTATGTATGCCTCAAACATTGTAATGTCAGGTTCGAAATCAGTTAACTGGAAATTATCATTCGTTGGAAAGGCATAATACATTTAATAAAGAGCTGTTTTAAAACAGGGTTTAATTAAATTTCATTAGTAAATAAAGTGTTGAGAGTACGTCCGAAATAAAATAAAATTTAAAATGGTTTAGTTAATAAAAATATTTCTACTTACGTTTAATTAATGAAGGTAATCGAAGCAGGAAGAAGTCACTGGTTAGGAGCACACAAATGAGCACTCAAGTACATTCACAGATAAACTGAGGAGGATCATTAGGCACCACTCATTAAATAACATAGGAAAACCACAAGTAAACAAGCGCTTGCCTCGAGGTATAACAGGGATGGCGACATCATGTGGAGGAGGGCTTTGTGTAACTATTTACTTCAATTAATATTCATTTTAGTTCTTATAAATTTTACAAAAAAGGATTTACTGCAAACTGTTCCCCGTATCTGTTCCAATCGTTCACCAATAGTAAATACTGCTGTTCATACCGGATCCATTCCCAGTACTCCTTCTCGAATGGATAGTCCTCCGCGAGGTACCTTCTGCCCTCCTCTACCACCCACATCTCATAATCATCACGCGGAAAGGTATGGATGTTCTTGTACCGCTCCGCTCTCCACAGCAGGTCGCTCTCGTACTGTTCCAAGTCGTAATGGATCCTCGGAACGCACTCTGCCGTAAACTTCTTGTCAATACGTCGAACACGCTTCCTCCACTCGTACCGAGGTTCAAATGGTCTCCACGCAGACTGGTATCTCACTCACCTAACTTTCACAGTCTTTCCCTCCTCACCAACACTCACTTCAACTCGCTCAGTATCGCTGCTGTCAGAGGACATGGTGCTGCGACTCTCGACCGTTAACTGAAGACAAGAGAGGAGTAAACAAGGTTAAAATAAAGGTGGGTGTGGTAGGGGGGGGTCCTCATTCCTCCTCACACGCCTGTGCTCGCCAGCCTATGTTAGGTTTCCGCCAGGTCACGTGACGGGGGGGGGGTCCTCATTCCTCCTCACACGCCTGTGCTCGCCAGCCTATGTTAGGTTTCCGCCAGGTCACGTGACGGGGGGGGGATGACGTCACCGGGGGGGGGGGGCTCCTCGGCTCCTCAGTTTGCTAAGGTGGTCCTGAACCGGCCATAGCACCCTACTGACGGGTTCATCCCAAAAAAGATTGGGCTAATTCCCGTTCCAATGAGGCTAGGCCCTAACACCCTTCAACATTTCCATGTTAATTATGTACTTACTAGACCTATTGAGCGTATATTTTGTAGAAAGACAGCAGGCAATGCACTTTAGTCAGAAACAGGCCTAAAATTTCATCCAGTATGCCCTTTGGGACTTATCTGCTCTGTCGGCTTTTAAAATTGTAATTTATTCATCACTAATGTAAGTAGTTAACTAAACCGATTGAACATATGATTATTTATCCTAACTCTAGTTATGATTATTTTTTTATCCTAACTTCAGAATAGTTAGGAGAATAGTTAATATATCAGAATAAAACCTTTGCCTACTCATGCTCCAAAATATCTTTACCAAATGTTAAAACTATCAAATTTATGGGTTAATAAATGTGTTCTAATTAGATCTCATCCATAGAAAAATATAGTATTGTATAGAAATATATTAAAAAACTAACATTGGAGTTATGGTTAAGATTTGTAAATAAAAATAAAAGAATCATACCAGCTGTTCAAAATCAACCATTCAATTGTAAAAATAACAATCACTTGGTAAAGTATCATGTGGTTTTTGTGGGAATAGAGATCAGAACCAATGAGTACATAACTTTAAATATACATGATTAGGTTATTTATATATTGTGAGCACTATTCAAACTGAAGATTTAATATAAAACGGACATGCCCAAAATGAAAAGAAACGAGCAATACGCAATAAGCAAAGCAAATACGCACGCCTTGGAGAGGAATCGTGAATATAAGTACTCTAGGCATTTTTAACAAACTGACTGGCTTTTCGAACAAACCTGGGTCCTCCAGGTGCTATAACAAATGGAACTGACATCTAAAACATAACACTGTACTGTGATCGCGAGCGAAGCCGCGACGGGCTACAAGTTTATTAAACAATAGTTTTCAAGGCTACAAGATGTGAACATCTCTATCCATCAGTTATTTTCATTTAAAATTAAGATTATCAAAGAACTAGGCACATGAACAGGTGTATGCTGTGCTGTATTCTATCGTTAACATAATGAACAACTCCAAAGATGTAATATTTCTTACGCTATTAAGTAGTCAATTAACATGAATGTCCGTAAGAATAACTTTTAAAATTTGACAATCGATAGGGTGAAGCACTATGGAAATTTCTTGAAATCATTAGTGCTCATGTATATTGAGTAAAGTACATGTGTGCTACAGTTCAGTCATCAAGACCCACCGTTTTAGGCTCTGCTTTGACTGACAGCCACTGGTAGGAGATAATTATTGATTAGATTCTCACGTTCTCTTTAGTTTAGTTAATGTTATTTTTATTTCACTTTCGAGTTTTATTTGGCTTTCATTTCATGTTAGCTATTTTATTATTGACTAGTGGTAACTGGCGTACGCTGCTGTGTATTTCTTATGAGATTTACAAAAAATGCTTGTTGTATTATATTTTTTATTAAATTTTTAATACACTTTCCAGGAACCATCCCGACCCAATGCTACATTAATAATGAAAATGTCATTAAATTCAGTTGAGTGGCTTAATAGTCCATAGAGAACATAGATTCAATTTTATATATTAAGATAGCATGGACATAACAGTATGTAGATTGGGGGACAATTCAAGGACACGAACATAGTCGCGTCTAAACTAAATAAATTGAATCAGGAAACTAACACATACTTAATTTCTAACTCGTTTTTACAGTTCATAATTTTCATTTACTAGTAAGTGATTGAAAATATCTGCAATAACTCCTGAAATAACATGACCTCGCCATCACCAACAATGAATTAATTACAATGAATTAGTTTTAGAATGAGTCAGTTTGTATGTATCAGTTCTATCTCCGTCCCAAGTTTCAGCTCAATTGGTTCAGTAATCCTTAATTTGATAATTTCCAAAGCTAGTGTGGCGGAGCCCAAAAGGGCACTTAGGTCATGAGCGGATTTGTGTGAGTATGATTATTCTAACACCAATCTCCCTCCAGAATTGCAACCCAATTGGTTCAGTAGTTCCTAATTTGAGAACTTTTAAACCAGTGGGACGGAGCCCTAAAGAGTACTTAAATTGTGAGTAATTATATGTCATTCATAACTGTACTACTTACCTCCCTCCCAATATGTCATCTCAATGGCCTCAGTAATAACTAATCTTCGAAGGCAATGGGAGAAGTCCTAAGAGATTTTTTTTAGATATTTTGAAGGTTTATGTCAGTAATAATAGCAATTACTAATCAACTAACAAATTTTAGCTTAAACAGTTGAGTAAACATTAATATCCATAAGTTTAGCTTGGGGACCATGCTCATCCCATGTTCACCCGTGAGGCAGAGCGCCCTAAAGGCGAAAACAAAATCAAAATCCCGTAGTTATCCTGTTTTGTACTGTTTTTTTTTATTGACATCCGTTTACATATCTAATTTAATTGATTTCTATTATACAGTTAGAATAACATGGGGAGTTTAACAATGCCTGGGGTTAGATCCCCTAAGGTTAGATCGGGACACATTTTATCAGGCCTGATCAAGACAGTCGATCAAGTTTGATTAAACTGACTTGTTTAGCTTGCTTGATCAGAGTTTCCAAAGTTAATCAAATCTGTTTTAATTTGATATTTTTTAATAATGTTTGATCAAGTATGAGGAAATTTGTTTTCCAAATCCGTACCATTCGGTGTTAACACATTTTGCACCTTTGTTTATTGGCATGAGAATTGTAAACTTGTTTCGGTATCTCAAAGCGATCAGATAACCAATCAACAAACTAGTTTTACTATTTACTTACAATTATTGAGTTATATTCAAATTTTACGCTCATTACTCATGAAAATACTCATTGAAAATATTTTAGCATTTAAATGCACCTTATGCATATCAAGACATTCATATCATATAAATGGATGTCGTAGCAAACCCCCGTCGTACCAAACCTGGAAACTCAGCGAATTACAAATGCACATATATATGTGTCTTAATACTACATAAAGCCACATAAAAAGTTTCATCAATATGCATTCATAAATAAGCGATTTATAACATTTATACGCAAGTTTGCTGAAACAAGGAACACAAACAAGGGGTTTTTATACAAATATTAATATAGCTCAACTAGGTAAAGTCACACAGCAAGTTTTATTAATTTATGTTAATAATTAAGGGAGAGAAAATTTTACTTATTCTCCATAACAATAACATGGGGGCTGAGTACGCAGGTTTTCTGCTACGAGAACTATCGGCAACAAAACTGCTTTTGTGAAAAATTATCAAAATAGCAATTTTTTTTGTAAGCTGAATTAAATAGTCAAAACTAAAATGTTATGTATAACAAACTAAAAAAAAACATTTATGGGGTACAAATCCCCTCCCTCCCCAAATACCCCTTTAGATGGAGCGATCTTTCTGGTTTTCAAACTTAAAGTCATAAATGTTGCTTTAAATGTTCGTATCAAATTTCGTAAAAATCGGACAATTTTTTTAGAATTATCGTACCCACGTACACACATAAATATATTTTTGAACAAACGATTTTTTTGGTATCTGGGAACCTCAAAACGAAAAGTTATCATGGTCCCGGGCCTAGATCTTACCATGCCGACTTTGGTAGTAACTTCTTACCTATAGGGGAAATTCGCTAAAATAAGTACCGAATACTAATAACAATATAAAAGTTCTACAATGATTTTAATTATTAAATAATATAATATATACCGTACTATATTAACTAGTTTTAGGGCCTACTGTTCAATTTACGTAAAAATGGGTTTCTATTTTAAATCAGAGATAATTTAACATACAGTGATTTCAACAATATATTATGATATACAACATGTAGCCCAATTATCAAAAAGCATCAATAGAGCATTAAAAACGAACATCTGAGCCAACAAAGATCACGGAGTGGAGGCAAGTTACCACCAAGCTGGCCGCCGCGCCGCGCGCCGCCGCACCGGCACGAACTGGCAACAGCGCTGGGGTGACGTGGTGGGGAGTACACACGAAAGTTGGAGTTTGCACGATTGTGGCACGTTGCTACAATTGTTTTCTAGTGTGTAAGGGCTAAAATCGGTGTGTATCGGGAAAGTGAGTTGTGGAACATACTGTCCACAGTATTGTCAATAACGCAGTATCTTTCGTCTGAAAGATGCTACAATTGGGTGTTTTCCACAATTGAGCGAATACATGTATGTGTGTGTGTGTGTGTGTGTGTGTGTGTGTGTCTGTATGTTTGAGGATGTGCGTGGGTGTGCGTGACTACTATGGGCCCCCCCTGAGTCCTTTTTAACCTTTGACCCCTGACGTCACGCCCGCTCCCCCTCCCCACCCCTCCCCCTCCCCCTCCCACCATCCACCCTCCCCTCCCCACCCCCTCCCCCCTTCCCTCCCGGCCTCTCATACCACCTTACCTAACCTACATTAGGACCGTGTTGCCAACCTGGTTTTTATTTTCTGTGTAGCGCTACCAACCTATTTTGTTTTCTTGCAATATTAGGTCACGCTAAATTATACTGATTGTTATATGTATATATTTATTACGTCACGCTACTTTCATTTGCTGCGCTCGGCCCCCTCACACTGTTTATATATATTTTAATACCTTTCTTCTGTTAAAATATATTAGTAAAATATGAAGTAGTACAAAGTGTATCACAACAGACTGAAAACTATGCATTTATAAAATAAAAGTTGATATTTGTATGTAGTGATTTCTCTTTAGGGTGGAAATCATACCTAGTAGATAATGTTATACCCTTATCAGGTTCATCGCTCCTGTTTCAACTTGTCTAGAGCTGTCACTACTTGTTCAGTAGATATGACCCCTATAGAGCTCTATAACTTATTTGCTATGCCAAACCTTTTAACTTGTAATACTGTTTCATTATATGCTTTTTTAAACTAATTTCATCTAAATTGTACCTTGTGTAAGTCCAAACTATGCAAACAAGGGAAAATAATAAGTAATAAATTACAAACCAAAACGTTTATTTATACATTTTATACTAGAACTATTAACAAAATGATATTCTTCTTAAACAAATTATATTCCTTTACCGTTGCCGCGGTACACTAGAGACATCCTGGCAGCATCTCCTTTGTTGTAACTCTCGATGGCGACTTCTGTGAGGATGATGAGGAATCGCCGTGGTAGATAGACGTTCAATAGTACATCGTCGCCTTCTATTCCTTTCACGGTTGCACAGACAGCCTCGCCGTAGCGTGAATTTGTTTTTGCAAAATTGGTAATCTCGTACAGAGTACCAGGCTGGAGATCATTAAGTCTGGTGAATCGAGGAGCGTTACAGTTGTTGAGGCGTCCTTTCAAATTGCTCATGTCCATTGTAGCTGTAGGTTCGAGGTGGTGCTGCTACCACTGTCGCTGATGGGATGAAGAACTTCTGCGAGTAAGCCTTTTATACCAGTAAAGTGGGGGAAAAACCCATCCCCCAAGCATTAAAGGAACTTAGGAATTATTGATTATGATACTGAACAAGTTTCAACACGTTATTCAGGGCACAAACCTTTTTTGTTTTCCCATGATAAAAACAGAACACTGGCGAATTGGCGAGAGTCTTTAAGGACGGGTAGTTTTCCAAGTCCAGCACCAGACACGTTTTAAAAAATTCACTAATGTATTTTACCTTTTCTAGTCCCTTCACATACACCACTGAATCTTTGAAAATGAGGCACAATTGTCTGTGTAGCGCTTGAATGGTGGTGACATCACCGTCCTGCCACAGTATGCCGTGATAGTGATTGGTGACCCATGTGCACTGTTTCTCGGTTTTTAAGTCTAGAGTAGCGTACGGATACGGGGATCTCACTGTCCAGTGTTGTAGAACTGTACCGTCAGCCGTGGCGACAGCAAACTCCTTAATTACAAACTCATTGTGCGAGTCTTTAAACCCCTGGAAGTCGGCAAACAGCTCCATGACCGCCACCGCCCAAGGCCAGCACTAGAATGAGCAGGTGGTAGCTACCCCCAATACATAGTACCTTTTCAGACATCAATTGCAGGAACAAGAAATAACAACAATTTAAGAAAGACACACACACTTTTATTGCACATCAAATACGCTTATATACACAACTGATACGCATTAAGTAAATAAATATCAAACATGTGAACTACTAATATAAACATTTTATCAATTAAAGAATCTACTAAACAAAATACCATTTTTCCTGTCGCTACAATGTCTTTCAGAAACTAAAATCAACTCTTTTGGAAAACTAAAAACATTTACACTTCTAAAATATGTACATTTTAATAAAACGTAATCATGTTAGGCAACAGTCTTGTCAACCGCAATGTAGTGCTTAGTTATAGTCTACAGTAACGTTTCTGTACTTGTCCACTTCGATGATGTTGCAAAACTCTCCAAAGACGATGCAGTTGATCGCTTCCGTGAGGGCGACGCCAAACTTGATTTCGATGCGAAGACTGCCTCTTCTGACAAGGTTCCAATGGGACGCAGCTGCTGCCAAATCCGATGTCAAATCGAACGCGTACAGACAATAGCCGTTGGGGTACATGCTTCGTGAAATTCCGTTTCCGTGGTTTTTGTTGTGAATACCACATCCGGGAAATAACGTGCTGTAGCAACTGATGTATAACTGATGATTTGTAAAGTCTGGCTGAAGCGCTTTAGCAGGTACTTGCTGTCCGTCAACGTAGAGGGCCAGAAAGTTTACGTTGTAGTGGGCAAAATTAAAAGGGTTGTGCTTAAAACTGCCGTTATAAGCGTTGTTACTCACTAGCCCCAACACGATCCTTTTAGGCAACTGTCCCAGGTAAACATTGTCTATAGTTTTTCCGAGCACATCACTTGGAATAGTAAAGGCTTTAACGTCCACGCGTGTTATGGGAAACTTTGCAGTGCACGTTTCTAGCTTTTTGGCGTGTTCAATCAACAGTGTGGGGTTAATCTTCACTCTTCTCGCCATCAGGTAGGCTTCCATCACGTTTATCACGAACCCAGACTTGGGTATTAGACTAAAGTTATCACGGGATCTCGTAAATTTAACTTTAAGCTCGACTCCGTTCAGCAGATACTTTCCTTGGTGGAATACGTCAGCGTGTATATATCCCATCATGTCCACAGGGTGGCTATTGGCAAAGTAACGTCGTCTTTTCTTCAGTCCGTCGTTTTCATCTTCAGTTTTGTCCATTTGACCAGCTGTATCGCTCACCCAAAGGGCAGATGATTGGTGGGTTTCTTTAGCGGCATCATCGTAATTCAAAAGAGTTTCAATGTACTCTCGGTAAGGGTAAGTGTTTCCATTTGCCGATACCAGTTTTTGGTTAAAGTATACCTCCACCTGGCTAAACAGCGAATGCAGAAAATAGTTTACAGGTCCAACTTTATCGCAGGTTGCGTCCAAAACATTACCGTCCTCTTGCAAAATTCTCACTTTCACAGCAATCAAGGTTTGAGACAAGTCCAAATATTCGTCACCGTGGCCAGGCACTACAAACTCGATAGGCAAGTCGTCAGTGAGCGAGGACAATGGCTTGTATTGGATCCATTGACCTCCATCGATGCTGGTCTGAGTAGGTGGTAGAGAAAACAAGTCCAGTTCGGTTTTAGAACAATCGGCAGAGAGGTTATGTACGTAGGCCATTATGTAAAAATGTCGATGGGTAATTTCCTCTTTGAAGTCCTCTTTGTCGCCTTCTTCTTATTTATTGGCACTTTGGTCTTCTTGCGTATCTGCTTCTTTTCTGTTTTTTCTTCCGTGCGAGGTTTCCGTATGGTTTTCGTCCTCTTCTTGCTTGATGACGTAGAGTCGGGACTGATGTTCACGCTGCGACGCTTGGGCAAAGACTGAGCCTCGGTTTTTATAGTACCACCAGATATTGGCATAGGAGCACGGTCGGCAGCACCAAACATTCCACCGACACCTGACATGTTCACTCGCCGGCGTCTCGGACCAGACTGACAGCAGCACCATTATTCACTGCGTTAAATCCAAAAGGCCGGAGGCGGGAATCCAGGAAATGAACTTTGCAGGGTAGCCTTTCCACTTGACCAACATCTTCCTCCCTTTTCCCCCACCTTTCATTTCCAGTATTTTCTCAATTTTGTAAACCTTGTTTTTCGGAACTATTACTTTTTGAAGTTCCACTTCGTAAAAGGCACCGTCAATAACTTCTCCGGCCAGGTCTTGAACTTGGTACACTGGAATTGGATGCCTTATGATGCGTATGACTTTAAAGATTTCCTCTGTCCAGTTGCTTTCGTATCCTTTAGCAAAATGTTTCTTCTCCTTTGCTATACGCACTGTGTCACCGACATCGAGTTTGGGGGCGATATACGTTTCCTTCTTGGAATAGAGCGTCTTCCAGACTCGCAGAACGTTTTCGTCATTGTCGAATGCACTGTATTATTGTAGGCGCGTACCAAGTCTTGAATAATGTCCACATAGCGTAAAGTGTTTTTGTGAGTAAAGTAGCACCACAATCTTGATTTTATAGTTTTTATAAACCGCTCCACCACTGCCGCTTTGGTATCGGGATTGCGGGTCGTGTAAAAATGTATTCCACGCTGCTTAAAAAACTTTGCAGAGGCCACGGAAACAAACTCTCTACCTTTGTCACACTGGATATCGCGTGGTTTTCGTCCATTGGTTTTAAAAATAGACTCAAAAGCCTCATTAACCGTTTTAGCAGTCTTGTTTTTCAACGGGCGCAACCAACCGTATTTTGAGAAAACGTCCACCACCACAAGCAGATACTTGACACCGTCGTTGTATTTGGAAATGTTTTTAAAAATGGCCAGATCCGCTTGCCATAAATCGTCGATATTACTGACGATATACCTGTTTTTGGCAAAGTTTCTTCTTTTTTGCGTATGCAGTGTGTAGGGGTCCTGAGTGAGAAGCCAATCTTTAGTTTTTCGGATCCTAAATTTATTTTTGGTTTTTGTAATAAGGGGGCGGCTACCTTCGTAGCAAGCAGAACTTGCCGGGTCGTAGTATATTTTTTCCAGAGTCTTGTTCATGGTTGTTGCGGGTTCATACGAGCCCACGCCTTAGACACTAATCTTCTTCTTCTGTCTGGGAGTAGTGGTGTAATTGTTTTCCGCCTTCTAGCGGTGAGTGTAGGAAATGTTGGTCACGGTGAGGGAAATGGTCGTCTCGGCGAGGAGGGTCCGGCTTGCTGATGTCTGCGCTGAGGGTTGCCGATGAATTATTGAGGAACGTTAATCTGGCGTAGAGCTTCCACAAACTGCTCCCAACCGACGGGGCCGGCAGCTGTCTTCTTGCACCTTATCACATCACAGACCAGATCAAACAATGTTCGAGTTGGGGATTGCGGCTCCATTTATACTGACGGTTCCATTTCTGTCCCATGAAATTAGTTCGTTGTCACAAAGCCGTTAAAAAAGGAGTTCTCCTTTTGTTTTAAACGCCTTGGGAATCGTGAGTATGATATCGTCTCTAAAGTTTCGGGTGCCGCTGTGTGATGCTTCTACAAAAGGAATTTCCATAGGTTTACGCATTTCATCGTGAAAATACTGTCTCCGTTGAAGCATCTGCTGGTACTGCGTCCATTTAGCCCTGTCTTCTAGGTCCGAAGCGTGAAGCACTTTATTCATATCCTCTTCCAGAACGTTCAACGTTTTGTTTTTCGGTGTAGCAGCGTTCAACCGTTGCAAGACGTCGGGTGAAATCAACACCATCTTCTTAGCGTGATTCATCCTTGAAATAGTCCAGGGCCGTAGCAATAACTAGAGGGACCAGTACTTCACTGTGTTTCACCAACAATGCTCGTTTAGATTTCCAAGAGCCTTTCGAAGACGCTACGGAACGAATAGTTTGCTTGAAGCTTTCAAGTTTCCGTCTCACCTTAGAAGTAAGAGGTATGTTGGCGTTTAAAATGTTCAAAAAACACTCGCAAATAGCGGTAACCAAACTCTCGTCAGCTATACGTAGCAACTGCAGACGTGGACTAGGCTTCAACTTGACTATGGCCTGCAGGAGCTGGAAATTGATCCGCACTGTACGAGACATTCCGCAGAACTGACTCGGGAAACCAAATACTGCCCCTATTTATAGGAATCTTACAACAACTGGTAGCAACAAGAATACAGAAGATAAATATACATATGCGCATGCTAAACGGCAGTTGGATTAATTTAAATGGAAGATAAAACTGCTGCCAAAACCGATATGTCAAAATCGGGGTCGTTTTGTGCCGAAAGGTAAAGTGTCAAAGTCGCCTACACGGCGACGTTTATTGTACACAACCCTGTACGTTTTTGTTTCAGGACGTGTCACAACAATTCCTGTCTTGGGGTGGGCGATCTTGTGGGGGATGGGTACTACAGTGGCCGGGGCGTCATGAAGTAGCATCTTCTTCAAGGTGTCGAAACATACGATGCCGCGGTTCCTGTAGTTCATTGTTATTCCACGGACTTTACACACAGTCTTGAATTCATTCGGGCCGATCCGAATGACATAGGTGTAGTTCTTGGGCCCTCCGGAAACAAATTCCACGATGTAGGTGTCGGGGCCATACTTGGCCAACTCGTTGGTCATCTGGCCCAAAAACTCACCGGCCTCGATTTCTGCATCTCCAGGCTTCTGTGTGAAGAGAATTGAATCTGTATCAAAATAAAGGACACGTTTCCCCAGTCGCTTGAGGTACAAATAGAGTTTGAGACGTGCCTGAGCTGTCACAAACGCCGCAATCACAACGTTTGTATACGGATGGGGCAGGATCGCATCTTTTAGGTCGCGCCAATTGATAAACATCAAGTCGTCACTGATAGGCAGGAGTTCATACACTTCGATCCCTGGGTCGGTCAAAATGTCTAGTAGCTGACCCTGCGTCTTCACAACGGATGTATGGGGCAAATCACTGCGTTGCCCCCATTTGCCCCAGAAGGAGTTGAGGCATGTCTTCCCAATTGAAGGTTTTCCGGGGTTGAAAGCAACGTTGAGCGGGTCGATCTTGATCTTCTCCTTCTCTTCGTACTCACGAACAAACTGCGCTTTTAGCTCGTCCGTGGTACACCACTCGGGCCAGCCACTCGCTTCGACTTTAAGTTTCAAAAACTTGTCGATGTATGAGGCGAATAAACCACCGGAATTATCATCGAGGGTGTATGTGGTCGTCTCATACTGCCACACTTCATGTATCTTGACGATCTTGTAGCCGAGCTTGAGGGCCTTCCGCACTTCGCAGGTCACCCAAGTACCCGAGAGAATCCGTTGTTCGGGCGTGTGGGCACAGTCTTCTTGATTCGTTTTTTCCACACAAGTGCGGCACAGAGCAAAGCACAGTTTGCCGTTGAACGTGGCAGGAAGGACAGGGTGGTAGAGCTCATCGGGGGGCAGGATATCAAGACGAACAAGTCCCTCAATATTTTTTATATCCTGGGGGCAGCCGGCACCCACGAAGATCTTTGGATGTTTGACGGGAAAGGTCCCGTACTTGCAGATGTACGGATACAGGCTGCAGACATCCAGATGCAATCTTCTCGCCCTTTACCACTTTATGATACAACTTAGTAGCATTAGTCCTACCACCGAAGAAGGCATCTCGGGGATCGAGGGGTGGAGTGGCGATTTCGTCTCGAGAGTCAATGAGCCGCTGGATCGCAGGGTTAGCCTTCATCATTGTTGAAAACTGGCAGCCCCACATTTCGACGACAGTGTATCCGTTGCGACGAAGTAGCTCGGTCTTGTCCAGCGTCCTCTCGTACCGTGACGCCATAGTTTCACCTTGGGTCCCACCCTTGATGGCGTGGTCACGGTTTTTGAAACATGATGGGCATCCGTGTAACCAGCAGCCGTGGTACTCCCAGACAGTTTTCATGTCACCATCTTCGCTGTAGCCGTCTACTTTGCGTCCGCAGATCTTATTTTCCCGACCGTTTCCGGCATGCTGGATGTCGATGCCACCAGAGGGGGGCTCCCACGTGAGCCAACTATGCGCCTCACGGGATTGACGGTCGGCGAGGCGATATCCACCGGCGGGGATGACAGAGATGGTGTTCCGCGGAAGATGGTTCGTCCTGTATGCTTCCATACATGCCCCGACGATTGTTACAGCCTGTCTGAAGGGATCGACGTTGTTTTTAGCCAGGAATCCATCCCTGAATTTCAGACAGGCGCGACGCAGGATTCGGACGTCCTCAGAGCAATACGTCGAAAGTTCCGTCCTAAAGTTGAAGACGTACGTAGGGTCCTGTGCCAAAGAGGTGTACCACTCGAAGAATCTCTTCCTGTCGTCTTCGGGCATATCGTTGCAACCGTACATCTCGGGAGAAGGGATGGGGCCAATGTAGCCAGAGTTCTATTGAAGAAGTGTGGGAAATATCCTTTGACCGTGTTTTCAAGATTGAATTTTTTGGGCAGTTTTGCCAGGCCTTCCAACAGAAAATTCAATGAGTCGATAAAATGTAGATCTGAGTACTTCAAGGATTGAACTTTTGACCCTGTCATAATCAGTTCTGGAGACCAACCGAGTTCCTCAATCATGTGCCGCAGGACAAACTGGACGTCGTACGCCTTAAAATTGTGGGCAATCACTACAACGTCCTTGTACTGCAGTCGTGGCTCGGCGAGGTACGCCACAAATTCATTGACGGTATCGCGACCTTCAAAAACATGGCGTCGCTGTCCACAGAAATCGCAGTGGTGGTCAGAGTCTGGAACATTGATGCAAGTTGGACAGGCTTGCTCTGTGATACACAAATTGGGGATGTGCTCGAACGAGCCTGGATTCCCAGGAACCGGGGTCTCTTGAGTATACTCAAAGTCAAAGAATACAAACAGGTATGGTTTCTTGGAGGCGAATGGCTTGGCAGGCTGCACGTAGCAGAGATGGTTCGGAGGGGCGTACATGTCACATATAGTGCATAGTGACTCTCCACACACGTGAACACGTTTCTTCCGTTTTAAACTATAAGTATGCAGGCAGCTGTTGCACTTTTTCAGTGTTTGGCAAGCTGATTCATTGCCGAATGATGGGAGAAAATGGCGGCGGAAACAATCTTGACCAAAGAATGATCGGTTGCACGTATCACATTTAATGCGTTCGCTATCTTCACATAAACCGGGCTGAACACAGGCAGGGCATTTTGTGGGGCAACGATGACGAGTGATGGTATGTGACTCTACGTATTTGCAGGGTCGGCAGTACGTTTTTGCTGTGAAGGCCCCCGTAACTGACGTAATAACATTGTAGTGTTTATCGCCAAATATCAGATCGATATGCTTGCGAGGGTGGTCAGGAGTACCTAAAGGACCCTCAAAAATTGTTTCTTTACCTCGTCTGTCAGTAAAAACTGTAATACAGTATTCGGTCAAGTGTTGCTGGAAGACACGCAACTCCTCGACGCCTCCCCCATGTGCCAGGTCAACGTTGGTTTCACGACACAAACGGTCAGCCAATGCAAACTGTAATCCTCGCTGACCATAACGACCTGATCTAAGCATTGTCCTGTAATCCGCCGCTGCTGCGGGAGACTCGTCCTTTTTGAGGAAAGCAATCGCCACTACTAGTGCTCGGGCCAGGCAGAGATTGTCATCGTTGTTTATTGTGACTATTCCTTTTTTCCTTTTACAGAAGGTATGACAGTCTGAGGTGTAGTCAATACGTTCACTGCGAATTCCGCCCATTGGTACTCGGATATAAAGGAATACCACACGTAAGGGGCCGGCAATAAGGAATTCCTCGTTGCTCTGAACGCAACGTTCAATCAGCTGCAACAAAATGTCAACGGAAAACTGATCCATACGACGAACACTAAGGCCAATGGGCCGCTGACCGACACGTGCAGGACTATGGATTGTAAAGCCTATAGTCTTGGGGAGCAATAGTGTCATTGAGAAGATGACGGGTCAAACCAGTAAAAGTATCGCTAAGCCACACGTAAGGGTTATCATGGGCTTGGGGCGGATCAATTTGCACCGTTATTTCTCGTGCCATAACCTCAAAATTCCTATATTGTCGATAACCCTCACCGATGATGCGGAAGTTGAGAGGGTGGCTCGATGATGTAACATCCCCCACAACATCAAAGTCAGGGACAGGTAGGGGGTCGGGGCTGCCAAGTTGTGGCATGGCACAGGTTAAGGCGGGGCCGGGCATAGAGCGGGAAGTAGACGGAAGGGGTAAGATGTCCATACGAAGCGGAGGACGGTGTACTTCCCGAAGTGGTTGACCCCCACCAGCCAAGTCTCCAATCAGATTATATTCACCCTCTTGATCGGGTGAAGAGAGACGAACTCCTTCCGCAGGATCTGTCACATCTTGGGAAGCGAGCTGTAGCCCTGAAAAGGGCTGTTTGTCCATAGAAGGTGGAGGTGGTGTCGCAGACATGATTAAACAAGTCGATGTTGCGCTAGGAGTGCGGGAACGCAAATGAGCTCCGAGCAGCTCACCCCTCTATTTATGTAAAATATCGGATCGAATCGAACAACAACCGAATGAAAAATCGAATGACAACTATCGAATGAAAACAACCGAATACCGATGTGGTTTTCCCATAAGAACCAACAATACAATTAATAAAAGTAGTCGATAAACTCCTTCGATATGAACAACCGAATGAAACAACCGAATGGAACAACCGAATGAAAGCAGTCGAATGATAACCCCTTGGAAATAATAAACCAGAAAATAGAAAATGAGAGTGTACTATATGAAATGTACATGCCGACTCATAGCTGTAGGTAATTTGTAATCGTATTAATATGTGCGAACGGTTATTCGAAGGTGAATGTATACTATATAAAGTGCTATCGTACGGTTAGTCACTGTGAAGGTTCAGTTTGAGGAGCCCGAAAGGTATAAATGACGTCTCGTTTAATAGATCCGGATCAGTCGCAATCATGGATCCGAGATGGAAACATACTTTTTCAGCCATCATTAGTGGCCCCAGTATGGCCGGCAAGACACGGTTTGTTAAAAGTTTTATAAATGATATGAGCGAAATGTGTGATGCAGTATTTGATAACGTTTATTGGTTTTACGGAGCTTGTAAACCTTCAAATATCAATGCTCCTGTCCATTTCAAACAAGGATTGCCCGACATTGAAGAGTTGGAAGATATTGGATCGCCCAAACTTGTTGTCATCAACGATATGATGAACCGTACGGATCAGAAAGTAGCAGATTTGTTTACCAAAGGCTGTCATCACTGCAATATCAGCGTGTTTTACAGTACTCAAAATATTTTCCACCAAGGAAGAGGCCAGCGTGACATTTCACTGAACGCCCAATACATTGCGTGTTTCAAGAATCCACGAGACAAGACTCAGTTCAGGCATCTTGCACATCAAATTTGCCCGTACAATCCAAAATTTATCCAGGACGCTTATACCGATTCGACGTCTGAACCTCATGGATACCTACTTATGGATCTAAAGCAAGACACACCGGATGAATATCGTTTTAGAACAAAAATATTTCCTTCGGACCCTGTAAACTACGTCTATGTTAGTCGAAAATAAAATGTGTGGAACTATTACTGGTGTTTGACTACTTCCCCATCCCTTTATGTAGGGCTTTAGGAATACAACTTATGTGAGTCAAAATAAACCAATATTTAAGGTTAAATAAAATGTTGCAAAACTCCGTCTTATTGTAATGCAAAGTTTTATGAAGAGATCTAGTTTTACATTATTCTGATTGGGTGGAAAGTGGTTTAAAATATTGCCACTATAGGGTGTGCTGTTAGTTATTAAATTCGCTACTAGAGTGCACCACGAGCGATATTAGTTTTAAAAAGCATATAATGAAGCAGTATTACATGTTAAATGTTTGGCATAGCAAATAAGTTATAGAGCTCTATAGGGGTCATATCTACTGAACAAGTAGTGACAGCTCTAGACAAGTTGAAACAGGAACGATGAACCTGATAAGGGTATAACATTATCTACTAGGTATGATTTCCACGGTCAAGAGAAATCACTACATACAAATATCAACTTTTATTTTATAAATGCATAGTTTTTATTTCAGTCTGTTCTGATACACCTTGTACTACTTCATATTTTACTAATATATTTTAACAGAAGAAAGGTATTAAAAGATATATAAACAGTGTGAGGGGGCTGAGCGCAGCAAATGAAAGTAGCGTGACGTAATAAATATATACATATAACAATTAGTATAATTTAGCGTGACCTAGTATTGCAAAAAAATAGGTTGGTAGCGCTACACAGAAAATAAAAACCAGGTTGGCAACACGGTCCTAATGTAGGTTAGGTAAGGTGGTATGAGAGGCCGGGAGGGAAGGGGGGAGGGGGAGGGAGGAGAGGGGAGGGGGTGGGAGGGGGAGCGGGCGTGACGTCAGGGGTCAAAGGGCAAAAAGGACTCAGGGGGGGCCCATTGTAGTTGCGTGTGTGTGTGTGTGTAAGTGACCCAGGTGATTTCGATAACGACACCTCTAAACTGCTCCCGGACCAAACTACGTTGTAGAGGACCAAAATATTGTAGGTTCATATTTTTTTGTTTTTTCCCCAAACTACCTATTATAACGTGTCGAACTTATCTATTGTACTTTGAGATATTGTTGGATTGGTTTGTATAAGGTTTGTAGTTGCGGCTCTCACGATGTTTGGCTACAAAGTATATGTTGTTTATTATTTTTACCAGGTTACATCTAAGATATCCTTGTATATTGTTCTGCCCTTATAGCTCATATATACAGAATTTTGTACAAAATAAATTTGGGTTTGGTGTCAGATAACTTAAGTATATTAAGATACTGAAGCGGAGGGAAAATGTAAAATCAATTAATTAGGTAATATTGTTTTTATATAGATTATATACTTACTGGCCCAACAGACGTTGACCTGTCCTAATGTCATTAAATTTGTTTTATGTCAAATACTCGTTCATTTTCAAAATGAGCTCGTTCGCTTCGCTCACTCAATGGAAAAAGCATTGCAGGGTATACCTTATACAGGGTATCCCGCTTCCACTGCTCTAAACCTTACCGGGTTATTTGGCAGGTCTAAACAAACATTAGAATACAGCGTGTCCTATCGCGATCCGTTACCTGTCTGCGAGTTTGAATAGGTTTTATGATGGATATTTATTTTAATGATTTTAAATTCCTTAACAATTTTAATTTCGTGGTAAATTCCTTTTTTTAAATGGTGGTGGTTTGGAGTCTTCAGTGTTAAATGTGTTGCATATTGAAATAAATTAAAAGAAATTTTAAGAAACCAATTTTTTTTTATTGTTTAAGCCAAACCAATTTAAGTGCTATGTGTCAAGATTAAATTATGTATAACAGAGGAATCTCACATTTAATGGCAAAATTTGGGCATTTCTTGCCGCTGAAAATGGTCATACCTCTACTTTTGAGCACTCAATTTCAGATTCCTCTGCCATCAATTATTTGATCTTTAAACGTGTCAAATAATTATTTTTGGCTTAATATTGTCCAAATACTCAGTTTTAGCGAATTTTCCCTATAGGGAAGAAGCTATTACCGTAGGTCTCATGGTGAGACTTAAGCCCGAAACCATGATAACTTTTTGTTTTGAGGTCCCCAGAAGCCAAAAACACTATTAGTTCAAATTTATATATATGTATATATATATATATACATGTGTGTGTGTGTGTGTGTGTGTGTGTGTGTGTGTGTGTGTGTGTGTGTGTGTGTGTGTGTGTGTGTGTGTGTCCGTGAATGCGATAACTTGAGTGAAAAACGTCCGATTTCGATGAAATTTGGCTCAAATGTGTAAAGTGACATTTATGACTTTAAGTTCGAAACCCAGAAAAATCGGACTATGGGAAGGGGGGTTTATGGGGGTTTTAAATTTTCCAAAAATCAGTTTTTTGCATTTTTCACCCTAAAATTTTTAAAACATTTAATTTTGGTTTTGGCCATGTTATAGAGCTTAAAAAAACAAATAATATGGTATTTTGAATTATTACCCTAGGTTAAGTGGTTGCGGAAAAAATCCAAAAAACCTCCTCATAAAATCTCCCATGTTTTTCGTATGGGAAAAAGGTTTTTGGCTTTTCCTCAGTTAATTTTTTATTTAATCTTAACATTTGCTTTTACCAATCACTTCAGCTCCACAAAACAATTATTTTGGTGTTTAAATTGTGATTCCACGTCCAACCGTTGCAGAGATATTCAAAGTGCAAAACACAGTACGTTGTCCAATGTTACCCTTATGGAGAATAAATCAAATTTGATATCTCGATTATTAATGAACGTATATTGATGAAACTTGGTATGTGGCTTCATGTTGTACTGGTATATTGATATTTCCACAAAAAAAATTTGTTGTTGATTATCCCCGTAGCAGCAAACCTGCATACTCAGCCCTAATGTTATTCTTATGGAGAATATGTAAAGTTTTATATCTCCCTTAATTATGAACATAAATTAATAAAACTTGGTAATGTAGCTTCGCCTGGTTCAGTTACATTGATAATTGCATAAAAACTCATTTCTTATCTTCCTCGTTGCAGCAAACCTGCGTACTCAGTCCTAATGTTATTCTTATGGAGAATAAATAAAATTTTATAAATCACTCATTTAAAAATGTATTTTTATGAAACTTGGTAAGTGGCTTTATGTAGGAGTGAAAAACATATAAATGCATTGGAAATTCGCTGAGTACGCAGGTTTGCTGCGACGGGGGTATTTTGTTTTAGTGCGCAATAGTGTTTTACGAGCGAGGCAAAGCCGAAAGAAAATCTAATAGTTGAAACTGCCAATTTCTCTATATCATCGAGTGACAAATAAGACAAATTAATTGGATGTCAAATTATGTTTCAGCTTACCTCCTAAAACTTGCCTTATACATGCTTAAATCTAAAATCAATTGCAACAGTTACATAGAAGGGTTTTTGTTGTTTCGTCGGAAGAAGACAAGGCAGTGATTTCGGGAAGAGGAAATTGAGTTACCAACTAGATTGTCTACTGAAATTGACAATGTCGCCATGTAGTAGAACATTGAATTTAGTAAAGTATTCAGTTAGATTGGAGATTTGGATATGAAAATATTGCATACAATAACCATATGATTGCTTTCGCAATGAATAATGAACATTATGTAAACATTAATGTAACTTAATATTCAACTAATTAAACTGTATATTATAGTAACTTAAAATGTTTTTGGGATACCAGAAGAACATGAAGCTTATGCCACAAGCAAGGTGGTTATGATAAACGTTTTTTCATACACAGCTGTTTATTTAATATTAATTGCCTGGTTTCTGGAAATTTGACGTGACAATTTTCTGCAAGTAAAAAGGAAATTAATTATACGTTGGACAATGTTTAATTGTAACTACTAAAATTGTTTATTAAATGGTTCAAACTATTCTGGAATAAGTGTTTTACAAAATAATCGATCGTTGTTTAAGGAATAAGTTAAAAGATGTTTTCATTCGAGCTAGGAGGAGCTTGTTGAACAGTAGAAGAGGTCAACCCTTCTAATTAATTAAACGATGGACAATTTGTTCATGTCGTGCAACTTTTGTCTTAAACTTTAACTTAATTTGAAAATGTCTTAAATTTCCACTGGATTTGATAATGTGTGTTATTGACTGTACATTTAATGAAACTAGTTTAATTTAAATCACGAATATTGAATTTTAACTCAAGCCGTGTCATTTTAGAAAGAAACAGACATTCTATTGGCTGTCATTGCAATGCATGACTACTTAGCATGTAAGATTCTATGATTTATATTGATCTAATCTATTAGATTTTTATAATATCTATATTGTATTTTTTATTCTTTTACCTTAATTAAATAATACCCCCGTAGCAGCAAACCTGCGTAATCAGCGACATTCCAATGCATGTTTATGTTTCTCACTACAACATAAAGCCATTCACCAAGTTTCATAAAAATACACGAATAAATAAGTGATTATAGCATTTTATTTAATCTCCATAAGAATAACATGGGGTATGCAGGTTTGCTACTGCGGGAAAAGTCAGAAAAATATTATTTTTTTGAAAATATCAATAGACCAGTACTAGGTGAAGCCACATGCCAAGTTGCATCAACATACCTTCATAAATCATCGAGATATAAAATTTTAATTATTCTCCTAAAGATAACATTAGAGAAAGTACTGTGTTTAGCACCTTGAATATCTCTGAAATGGTTGGTCATAGAATCACAAATCAAACACTAAAATAGTTGTTTTGTAGAGATGAACTGATTGGTAAAATTAAATGTGAGGTTTTCATTAAAATGAACTGTGGAAAAGCTAAAAACCTTTTTCCCATTAAATTAACATGTGAGATGTTATGAACACGTTTTTTGGATTTTCTCCGCAACCATTTAACCTAGGTTGATGATTCAAAATAAGATATTATTTGTTTTTAAGCTCTATAAAATGGTCGAAACCAAAATTAAGTTTTTCAAAAATTTTAGGGTGAAAATGAAAAACTGATTTTTGGGAAATAGTAAATCCCCATAAACCCCCCTTCCCATGGTCCGATTTTTCTGGTTTTCGAACTTAAAGTCCTAAATGTCACTTTACACATTTGAGCCAAATTTCATCAAATCAGATGTTTTTTACTCAAGTTATCGTGTTAATGGATATATATATATATAAAATTTGAACGAATAGTGTTTTTGGATTCTGGGGACCTCAAAACAAAAAGTTATCATGGTCTCGGGCTTAAATCTTACTATGCCACCTACGGTGATAGCTTCTTCCCTATAGGGGAAATTCGCTAAAACCGAGTATTTGGACAATATTAAGCCAAAAATAATTATTTGACACGTTTAAAGATCAAATAATTGATGGCAGAGGAATCTGAAATTGAGTGCTCAAAAGTAGAGGTATGACCATTTTCAGCGGCAAGAAATGCCCAAATTTTGCCATTAAATGTGAGATTCCTCTGTTATACATAATTTAATCTTGACATATAGCACTTAAATCGGTTTGGCTTAAACAATTAAAAAAATTGGTTTCTTAAAATTTCTTTTAATTTCTTTCAGTATGCAACACATTTAACACTGAAGACTCCAAACCACCACCATTTAAAAAAGGAATAGATTTATTGTTATATTAACTTACGTTAAATAACTGCAGCAAAATAACATTCTTGAAACATTTTATTTAAAAGTTCTTTGGCTTAGGGCCGCTTTCCCCAAGTAAACTTTAACTTAAACTTGGGTTTAAACTTAAGATTATGAGAAATTCCACTTTCCCAATGTGTCATGGTTAGTTTAAACCCGGTGTATGTTAAACCTATAATAACCCTGTTTAACGATTTTATTCTATACTAACATTACCTTAAATCCAGAGTAATAAACTTTTTTTCAGTTTACCTAGGGGGTAAACAAACAAACAAAATAGTATGAAAAATGTTGCTAGCTTGATATTTTGTACATTAAACTAAACTGGCTTTATACAATTTTTTAGAAAAACAAATTGTGCAATAATCCCATATTGTAAAATATCTCAAGTTTAGTTTAAACTTGAGTTGGGGAAAGCGGCCCTTTAGAAATAGTTTAGTAGTCTATATAAAAGTGAAGTAATTTGTTTATTAAGTTTGAAACACCATTAAAAATAGTTTCCTGCGCAATCTTACCTTTCAAGTTTAAACAAGCAAAGTTTTAAAAGGTCGCAATATTGTTACAACAAGTGTATCCCTCTATTATAATTAAAACGTTAATAGAGAACCAACATTTAAAAATTAATACAAATCCCAAATATTCAATAAACAGCAGAAAAGGCCCATATCCATAAACTTAGTGCAGATACGATACGGATTTTAACATCGCTAGCCGACAACATAGCACCAAGCATGTGGAAATGATCGATAACTTGATTGGCTTCCATCCAATGTGTAATGTATTGCGAAATGTAAATTATACATAGGGTTATACTGTACATATCGATAGGTATTGTAGTTATTAGTTATTACGTAAGTACAGTTATTAATAAATAAATATCGTTAAAGATCTCAGGCAATCTAGTGTGACTAACGATCAATAAATCACATTCGTGAAACTATAAGACTTCAGAAATTAGTTAATTAGAAAATACAATTTTTACGGTGGTGTTTAGAAAGCTATGTAGAAACCCAGGAAGCACTGGAATAGTTTCTGTTCTCCAAATCTAGAACGAGCACTGGAAGAAATGATATTTTTGAACATTCAGTTATACTAAACATAGTATAAAATATGTTCAACAACAACTAAAAAAAATGGTTATAAGAGTATTTTATTTATTTAACTGTTCCGATTGGTATAGTTTTAAATGAACAATTGGCACCAATATATGTCCTTTTTCAAATATTTATTGCAGAGTTTAAACGTGTTTAGTTAAAAGTTACTTATTCAATCATACCATCTACATAGGTTATACATTTTTACCTAGTTCTAACCGTCAACGCGACCGATAATTCATGCCGAGTATTAAATTACCGAACTCGGTGGGTCAGAGGTGGAGCGCTGGCCTCACAAATTACATGCGGTCAAGCGCAGGTTCGATACTGGTTGACTGATGTGATACCGTTTCACGAGCGGTCACCGTCACTGGCTTGTCCATGTGACTAATGACTTTATGGGGGTACCTCGTTGTCTTTAAAAATGTAGAGTTTATTGGTCTGGTAACGGCCAGTTGAGGGTAAACGAAATTATTGCGGAAATATATTTGATTCCAAGAATCTTTACATTCAATGTTTGTGAGTTATCTGAAGATGCCAGCGATGCGAAAGGCCTCACAAAATATAAAAATTGTATGGAATATTATACCATACTATTATATGTTACGTCACCACTTTCAAAAATCACACAGACACTAATTAAAACTGTTAACACTGAATCTCTGCTTGGGTTACTGTGCTGTGTAAGTATTATTTTGAGTAAATTTTCTTTGTATTGTATGATTTTAGTGGATTTTATAATGCTCTATTAGAATTTTGCAAGATTAATTTTCAGTTTTTGCTCAAAAATTATCAATAAAATAAAGTTCTAGCATTTTTGCAACTTAAGAAGGCTTTAGATTGAAGATTCTAAAACTTCGTAACACCAGTAAGGTTCTTTGCCCTCACTAGTCTGAATATCACAGACTAATAACCTAAATCTGTCACCGATTCTAAGAATCACACGACTGTGACTTAAGATTGGACCTTAAAAGTTCATAAAATCCCGGATGTCCATTAGAAACACTGAATTACAATAAAATATTTGACAACTAGGTTATCAAATTCGATTACTATAACGTGTACCTCAGCATGAAATGAAATATTAAGATACTCGTAAAATATTTGGACCTGTATGATAAAGCTAATACAAAACAGAGAAGAACAAAAGCCGTAATAAAACAAATTGTGGTTACCACGCAATAAACTATTTTACAACTTGGATGAGTTAAACGGCTGTTGTTGTTATCTGGTATTGCAGAATTAAGTGTACATTGAATAAAACGCAATTTACATTTGTTTACGTTTAGTAGAATACCTTGAATAGACAAATGATGCGACTATACGTGTCCTTTTAGGTCAGTTTTATATGTCCTTCGCAAGGAAAATTAAGGTAGGATATAAATCTTATCATTTTTCGTTACTTCGTTTCAATTTTACATTATCTTGCAATAATTTAATGTTTCAAAGAAGTGGTTCACCCAAGCTTCTGCCCAACAAAACGGTGATATAAAGAAATTTAAAAAAGTCTAAAACTTATGAAAATTGCAAAAAAGATAGTGCATAATAATGTTTATTATATTATACTTGTTATGCTAAACAGCTTATTTTTCTATGGTGCTCGCAATACCAATTTTCAATTAATTAATGTGGTAAAAATAATTATAAATCCGCCTTGGAGTGTTCTTTAATAAAACCGCAGTCGAGAGTCATCACCTCAAGGGCCTCGGACGCTTTAATTAAAAGGATATCTGAAATGTATTAAGCCAAGGTTGGAGCTTTAAAGGGATTCTCATTAACGAAAGAAATGCAAGAGGTCTTTATCAATAGACGGTCTTGTAGTATTCCTCAAAGAAAGTGCTGTTTACGGTGATAAATACAGTCAAAGTCTAGTGAAAAGTAAAAAAAAATACTTCGTAGTCTCTCAAAAATGGTTATTGTTCACAAAGGATAACTTAAACATCCCTTAAAATATACTAAAATGTATAAATAATTTACATGCTATAACGTATTGAGTAACCCTGTACACACCACCGAACTCGTATGTTCTTTATATATTAATGGATAATAAGGGAAACTTACAAAAACTCCAGATTACATGTTAGGACAGTTTTTATCAGACTAACCAGAAAACATTTTAAAAGATAATTACATGGTTTTCCCCGCTTTCCTAAAAGCGTTTTTGTGCTCTATTAAAAAATGGCGTTGGCGTTGATAGAAAATGGGGTTGCACTGTTTCTATCGTATGTGGCCGAGGATATATTAAAAACAAATTATTTCCGTAGCTTAAGAGGAGAAAATATACGGTCATTTCTGCCTCAGGCGCTCATTTGTGCCATTAAAAATTGATGTTGTACTTCTTTCTTTCTACTGCCATCCCTCCTGGAAATGCGCATAAACTCAAATGATTTTGCATTTTGGCAAAATTCTAGCTATAATATTTACCTGTTCACTTTTAAATGACTTTATAACGCAGCTATTTAAGGTTCTATTTAAGTTTATTTACCTAAATTTCATGTATTTACTGCAAGATCTACTTGTGAAAAACAGACCACTAGTTAGTATGTTCCATTATGTTAGGAAAAGATTGCTACATTTTATTAACAACTGGAGGTTCCTACTGTTCAGGTTTTATTGATGATATCTGGAGGTTTTAGGCTATTATATGCATTTTACAACTATATTTCAAAAGTTAACAATTTCTGAACAAAGGTAACTATTAAAACATCAGTATACAAACATGAATTTTGAACTTAAGAGGGGGCCGGACCTAGCTCCGCCAGCCGCCGGCTCCGGTCGTTTTTTAACATGGGGCGCTACTATAAATGTTTTATTTTATTGAATGCCCGCCTTTAAATGCAAAAATGATCGCAGGCAAAACAATCTGCTAGTTGTTAGCCGTTTGACCTTAGAATCAAAATGTATTATTTAAAAAAAATAACACCTAAAACATGTAAACTAACTTTCTTTTTTCCCATAAGGAGTTGTGTACTTTTGAAACAATTTGTAAAATGACACGTTTTATATAAATTAAATTTGAAAACGTCATAATAGCAGTCATGTTATTGTTAATGTTTGGCCTGAGTATTTTTTCGGTTTTAAAATGTGAAACTGTTCCAAAATAAGACTTTTTTAGCGAATTTCCCCTATAGGGAAGAAGCTATTACCGTAGTCGGCATGGTAAGACCTAGGCCCGGGACCATGATAACTTTTCGTTTTGAGGTCCCCAGACCTCAAAAACACCATTCGTTCGATACTGTATATATATATATATATATATATATATATATGTGTGTCCGTGAGCACGATAACTCTCGTAAAAATTATCCGATTTTGACGAAATTTGGTATAAACATGTAAAGCAGCATTTATGACTTTAAGTTCGAAAACCAGACCGATCGACCTATCCGAAGGGGTATTTTGGGGGGGTTATGTACCCCAAAAATGGGTTTTTTGAATATTTTACACATAATTTTTGAAAAAGTCAAATTTTTATTTTGACCATTCGATTCAGCTTAAAAAAACACACAATTTGGTATTTCGATCATTCCTCTACGTCAATTGGTTACCGAGATATTGAAAGTGCTAAACACAGTACGTTGTCTAATGTTATTCTTATGGAGGAAAAGAAAATTTTTTTATCTCGCTTATTTATGAACGTATACTGACGAAACTTGGTATACAGCTTCATCTCGTTGAGGTCTATTGATATTTGCTCCAAAAAATTGTTTTTGCATAATTCTCCCGTAGCAGCAAACCTGCGTACTCAGGCCCCATGTTATTCTTATGGATAATAATTAAATGCTCCGTCTCCCTTAATTATGACCATAAATGAATAAAAACTGGTATACGACTTCACCTAGTTGAGTTATATTGATATTAGCATAAAAACCAATTTTTTGTGTTCCTTGTTGCAGCAAACCTGCGTACTCAGCCCCAATGTTATTCTTATGGAGAATAATTAAAATTGTATATATCGCTTATTTTTGAATATATTTTTATGAAACTTGGTAAGTGGCTTTATGTAGTATTAAGACATTTATATCTCCATTGGAAATTCGCTGAGTATGCAGGTTTGCTGCGACGGGGGTATTAAAGTCTTACAAAACGAGTAGGCCCACAGACTGCAACTGGTTCACCGTCACCCCGATAGATGGCAGCAACGTCGCTTACCGACCAAAGATCCCGTTTCCGCAACCGATTTCGCGCGGCAGATTTGATTCTCCTTTTGAAACCATTATCACCTACTGCTCGAAATCCAGTACATTTTTCCTCATATTTTTTAATTTACATGGCTCCTCATGACATACTGTCTGTCATTTCAGTAATCATTTATTATTTAATGTCTGTAACATATCTGTTCTTACTGCTATGCTGTGTTTTGTTTTACAAAACGATAATGACACCTTAGTACATGGTGTTCGTTTTACTGTACATGTTGGTACTGTAGAGGGGAGATGTTGTGCTTCCAGCTGCTTTTCAATCACGGCACGGTTTTTGTCATAACTGCAAGGCAATAGTCTCTCCAGATTGTATAGAGCTCACTGAGCAACGCGCCGTAAACCCCTAGTATTACTTTTCATAAAATATAAAAAATATTTCAATTAGAAATGTCTATCAGTCACTTAGCCAGTCCAAACCTGGGAAAAGTGTGGGAAATCAGTATGTCACAGGAAGTGTTGCCCTCTTTGGTGCAGGTAAAATTCCATGATGGTCGCTTATTTCGCTGGTCACTAACTTCACTGAAGTGTTGGTTGACCTCACAGGTCGCTTATTTCGCTGGCCGCTTTTTCCCCGACACCAGACTTCACCAGAAGAGAGTAATATATAATTTTGAGTCCATGTAAATGTTCCGGAACAATGCACTGACCGATTCTAAGACGTGAAATGACTTGGAATTTTTGATCTTGATGTCTTGAATTTTGAAAACCAAGTCGGAGTCGTAATTTGAGGTTTCAGTCCAAAAACTCTGCTGACTCAAACTTGGGCTTTGTAGGCCTAATAACTGATGCAGCCTCCCAGTCCTCTTCCCATTGTACATTAGCTTTCTTGGTGACGAACAAATTTGTGTAATTGAAACAAGGTAGAAACGAGTTATTAATATTGTTTAAATGTAAAGCATCTTTATCAAAAGAATCCGGTAACTCGTTCCCTTTTATGCCAATGCGAGAAGGTATCCTAAACAAAATTACTTCGTACTTCAAATTTAATAATTTTGTAAACTGTAGTCTGATTTCATATTCGATGTGTGCAGATTTAGCATGAATAATACTTTTGGAATCAGATAGAATTATTATTATTTTACTTTGTGGTAACGTTTCTACGTACTTCATGGCAGTAAAAATAGCTAGAGCTTCAACATAATAACTCGAATAGTGTTTATTTAATCTGAATGATATAAGCTTATAGTTGGTTTTATCATACACACAACAACTTACAAGTCTTCGTTCGTCAGCTTTAGAGCCGTCAGTGTAGAGTTGCATATAAGAAAACCATTGTGATAGGATTTCAGACTCGATGCAATTTAACCATGAAAGGATCTGTCATTTTTAGAAGACTTAGAAAATACGAAAAATATATTGGGAAAGTTGTAAATAAACTATTAAAACGTATGTAACAAAATGGACATAAGTATAAATATTTAATATCAATTTCCATTTACACGTGTTGAGTGTATAACTGGAAATTAGCAATTGAGTATTATTTTTTGTCCAATAAAGACTTGATTGATTAACATTGTACACATTTCCAAGGCTTGTTTTTGTTCATGTTTCAACAGCTGTTAAATCGTACACTCTAAATATGAGTAAGAGTTACTTGTTAAGTTTGTTGGTTGCTTGCTTGCAACTCTGATCTCAAGAACGGCTGCAACGATTACCTTCAAAAGTTGTATTTTTAGGCCTGAGCGCACCATTGTGGACAGGGCTTACAGCAGTAACATATGAGATAAATACTGATACACAAACCACTGAAATGATAACAAGATTATTGTCTGATTATCAAAAGAAAGTGACTGGCGGGCGACCGCGCGGCGACCGAACATTCTAGATTTCATAACCTCGTGGAAAGTAAAACACATGGGTAAAAATCTCCGATAAACGTTATTAAAATAGTCAGTTAAACATGTTTAGAGAAATTTTTTCAAATATTTGTTATTTCATTCCGATGAGTTTATATGGATAGTTATATTTTAAAAAGCATGAATTTAAATTTAAAATTTCTCAATTAGAGTTAAAAAAAAAAACTATCAATATAAACTCATCGGAATAAGGTGCGAAATCTTTGGCAAATTTACTACAAAGGTGTTTGACTGGCTATTTAAATAACGTTTATTGGAATGTTATCTTTTCTCGAGGTTATGAGGTTGCCGCACGGCCGCTCTGCCAGTCACTTTCTTTCGATAATCGTAGAGCTTATTAGCAATAACTTAGCTCGGTTTGTAGCTAAAGGAGTCATTATTAATTAATTTTCCAGTAAACCGTAGATAAAATGCAGGCTAAACAGAAGGTTAGAAGTTATAACCTCTACAAGTTACTAGTGTTTTATATCCTGACTATAGCAACAAAGTCCGTTAGAACAAAAAATACAACGGTCTATAGAAAAAGATCACAAATTGTGTCAATGAAAATTGCTAAACTCGACTATAATAGTGAAAAGTGATATTCTTAAAGCTTATGAAATTTTCTTACGGGATATAATAAAAGACGTCTTACAACACTTAAGAATTATATTACACTTTCTTTAAACATTTTTCTTTAAATCGATATAAGGCGGTGGCTACATAACTGATACTACAAAAACAAATTTTGACCAGAGAAATTAATAAATAAATGTCTAATGTATTTCTTATAACTTAATATTGTTGTGCTAGTAATTATTATCAGACATAATATTTAGACGAAGTTGCAACATATTAGATCAGACTTCACACCAAACAGTCTTGACAAGAATTTTGGGTTTAGTCCCTTATATGCGGGGCGTGCGAGAAGCCGCCAGTGACAGTGAACCCGTCATTCTAGGTGTTGTAAATCACACTAGACAATACCGATCCTTTGACTGAAGGTCGAGCCTTCGCACGCTGCCGGTCGGTAAGGAAGAATTATTTGAAAAACTGCTAGCGCTCTAGTGGCCAAACCCCAAACGAAAAGGCGGAATTCTATCTGACTCCTGCCCCCTCTTAACACATTTTGTTAGTTTTCATTACTTAAAAACGTCAAACCTATGTGCTTCGAGGTCCTTTTTAAAGGTTGATAATTAAACGGTTACACAACTAAATAACTGAAAATATAAGAAAAGGACGTTTACACAATCAAATGTATCAAGTAGATAAGTTTTGGTTAAATATAAATAATATATGATAGTTTTAGAATAGATAAATATATATCTTGATTTACATTTCTATTTTTTTATTTGTCCTGACTACTTAAACAAAAGAATAATTAACCAATCTAAACATAGAAACTGGCCTTATAGCCAAACATTTATGATCTAGGATTAAATAATTTTTTAAAAGGGCAATCAGTTAAAATTTAATTGATAATCGTAACATCAATAGCCCCTATAAGTGAATCTTTCTTAGTTTGATGCTATCAAATTAAGTGTTTCGAGGCTGAAGAAAAGGGAAATACAAAAGAACAAAGAGGAAATGTAGACCAAGAGCACCGATTACACCGTTCAGTCACTGGTCCTTTGTCCATTGTGAGACTCTCAATCTGTGTGATTGGAGGTAAGAGGCGCGCCACAGAGAGTCAAAGCCGTTTCCACTAATATTGTGCAATGAATTAAAACATTAAAAAGTTGCCTGATTCTGTCTTACAAAATTAATATGGAATAATTTGGTGTTTCCGATGATTTTGTGTCGTAAAATTAAAATAAAAATATTTTCAATTAATGTAAAATGCTAACTGGAAATGTGATCGCTTCAAACAGAATAAGACCAAGGATTGTCACATGATGTAATGATATATCAAACTTACACTATTGTTTCTGATGCTATATTTTCTTCTAAAATAGTATAGATTTATTAATTATTTTTGTATGAAAATCGAATGCAAATTTAAATAATAACAGAAGGACAATAAAGTAGACAGGGACACGATTTCGCTTAAAGTAAATGTTTTAATCTAAGCTTGCTTAGCCTTGCAAGCCTAAGGACATACGGACGTCCTTATTTTGTATGTTATAATGAGGGTCTGGTTTCAGTGGGTTCAACATAACGTTTTATGTTACTGTTTATAATGAATATAAAGGGCCATCAGAAGATTTTTGTCCTTGTTTAAAACACGAAAGATATTTTTCCAAGAGTTGGTTTTATGATATTTAAACGTTCTGGAAATTTATGTGCATTTTTATCTTCACTAACAAATCAAAAGATTCATTTCTAAACAGTATGAATATGAAATAAAGTCTAGTTCTATATCCATTCTAGAGTAACAGTGCTACATAAATACAAATATAGTACTAAATGTCAAATCATAAAAATTCTCAAAATTACAGTAATTAAATTAACTTTATAATTATTTGAAACTAAAGTATCCGTTAATACATAAAACATAATCTTTATGTTATTGAATAACAAATGCGTATTTAATTAGATAATTACAGTACAGCAGAGTAACAGCCAACCTTATATCACGAGCTAAGTGTTGCATAACTAAGTGTTGCATAACTAAGCGTTGCACAGTCATTGGTTGATTATAAAGGTACAAATTATAAATTACAGTTTTCATTGATTTTACAAATATATGTTTAAACTCTTTTAACACTTCTATTTATTGTTGAACGATATTTCTGTTATTCATTTGACAGCCATATGTCCTCATTATGCGCACATTACATTAACGTAATTTCCTTGATTACCTTTGATTATTAACGTTTAATCTATTGAAAGGTTCTGTGGTGGAAAGATATTGCAGGCATATATTTAAAAAAATAGAACATAACTGGTCTTTAAGAGCAAAGCTCGGCTCCCCAGAATATTTTAGTTTATTCAATTGACCGCTAAGTGTTTAGTGCACTAAATATATAATTATATAGTTGCCAAGAATAATTAAAAAATATTTAGTAAAGTACTTGTAAGCTGATAAGATTAATTAATCCACTGAGTATCAGCGAAATTAATTTCTTTCCAATAACCTAATTTAGAAAATCTCTCATCAATTTCACAACGACGCGAGCGATAATTCGTTTAAAAGAGATTATACGATATAAGCAGAAAATCCGCCTGAGTATCAATTAACAACTCTGTGCCACGTAAATTAATGCTTCATTAATATTTATAAAGAACCAAGGGGCTATAAGGTTTATAATCCGTATTGGGTCAAGGAATTAGTAATAATTTCTCATTAAAGATTTAAATTGAGGTAAAAATAAAAGAGGTTATTATAAATCTGATTTTCTATTTTATAATCACCTGTTGCCTAAGTTTTAGCGAATTTCCCCTATAGGGAAGAAGCTATTACTGTAGTCGGCATGGTAAGACCTAGGCCCAGGACCATGATAACTTATCGTTTTGAGGTCCCCACATGCCGAAAACACCATTCGTATAAAGCTGAATATATATATATATATATATACATATGTATATCGTGTGTGTATATATATATGTGTGTGTGTGTGTGTGTGTGTGAGCCCAATAACTCTCGTAAAATCGGGTCGAAGCTCTCGTGGGTTCCACAATGCAGCTGATCGAGCGTGCATGCGACTCGTCGATGCCTCGGAAAAAACCTGTCCGGGGTCGTCGCCACGTGTACTGGTGGACGGACGAAATTGCGGAGCTCAGGAGAACGGCACTGATGCTTCGCAGAAGAGCGCAGAGAACTCGAAACCGACCGGAGGCTTTGGCCAGGTCGGCAGAGCACAAGACTGCGAAAAAAGCTCTTGCCAGTGCAATTCGCCTGAGCAAGGCTCGCTGCTGGAAGGAGCTGTGCCGGGACGTGGACTCCGATCCATGGGGAAAAGGGTACAAGCTCGTCACGAGAAAGCTCGGGGGAATGGGGGCCAGCAGTGCCTCTATGCCTGCAGGCACGATCACGGCCATCGTCGATGCTCTCTTCCCAAGTCACCCTGTGAGGCGAGAGGAAAGAGTAACGGGGCCGGTGCCTGATGTTCCTTTGTTCACGGAACAGGAGCTCGTGGCAGCGTCATCTGCCATGCACAACAACAGAGCTCCAGGCCCTGATGGCATTCCGGTTGAGGCTCTGAAGGTTGTGGCGGGAAGTCACCCACATCTGCTGCTGCGCATGTTCAACGCGTGTTTGGCGGCGGGTGTGTTTCCGTCACGCTGGAAAACAGCTAGACTGGCGCTCATCAGCAAAGGCAAAGGTGACCCGGAGTCCCCGTCCGCATACAGACCACTCTGTATGTTGGACACGGCGGGTAAACTCTTTGAGAGGTTGCTGAAACCCAGGTTGAGGTTGGCCGTCGAAGCCGCTGGGGACTTGTCCCCCCGGCAGCACGGCTTTCGGAAGGGCCACTCAACCTTGAATGCCGTGGCTGAAGTCCTGGGCGCCGTCCAGCGGGCTGACACGGCCTGCCATCAGGCCAGGCCGATCGTGCTGCTGGTCACCCTGGACGTTAAAAACGCTTTTAACTCGGCCCGTTGGGTGGACATGCTCGAGGCGTTGCAGCGGGACTTCAGGGTACCCGACTATCTCTTGGTCGTGGTACAGGACTACCTGAAGGAGCGCAGGCTGCTATATAGCACAGAAGCAGGGGTCCGTTCCAAAGTGGTCACCGCCGGCGTGGCGCAAGGGTCGATCCTTGGCCCTGACCTTTGGAACGTGGCATATGACGGAGTGCTTCGCCTCGAGATGCCACCACAAGCCTATCTCGTGGGCTACGCAGATGATGTAGCCGCAGTCATCACGGCTCGGAATCCGGAGTTGGCCCAGCTTCGCCTCAACCAGGTGATGTTTCGGGTCAACAGATGGATGAGCGGTCATGGACTTGAGCTGGCGGTCGCCAAGACCGAGATCGTCATGCTCACGCGACGGAGGATCCAAACAGTAATCCCTATGACTGTTGGTGACGTGGAGGTCCAGACGAAGACTGCGGCGAAGTATCTGGGAGTGGTGCTTGACCGCCGCCTCACATGGTGGGAGCACATCCAGGCGGTTTGCAACAAGGCGACGAAGGTTGTTCTGTCGCTCAGCAGATTGATGGGGAATGTTGGAGGCCCGAGGTCCAGCAAGAGGCGACTTCTCATGTCCACCGTCAACGCCACTCTCCTGTACGGCGCAGAAGTGTGGGCGGGTGTCATGAGAGTCAAAAAACACAGCAAGAGAATTCTCTCCGTTCAGCGCAGGGCGGCTCTTAGGGTTGCCTGTGCGTATCGCACTGTGTCTGGACTGGCTGTAATGGTTGTGGCTGGAGTGTTTCCCCTTGATCTGCTCGCCGCTGAGAGGCAGAACATCTTTCGCCGTGCTCCTGATCTCGGAAGAGACCAAGCTGCTGTGGAAGCCAGACTCGAAACTCTGCGAGTTTGGCAAGAGCGTTGGAACGGTGGACTGGAAGGGCGATGGACGTTTCGTCTCATCAGAGACATAAGCCCGTGGTTGAGCCGTGCATTTGGGGAAATTGACTTTTTCTTGTGTCAATTCCTGACGGGCCACGGGTACTTCAGGGAATACCTTTTCCGCATGGGGAAGGTGAGGTCACCTCAGTGTAGTTACTGCCCGGGGGAGGTGGATGATGCTCATCATACTTTCTTCCGGTGCAGTCGTTTCGCTGAAGACAGGAGGAGGCTCGTCTCTGCTGTCGGCGATCTGTCCCCGGACGTCGTGGTTGGGGCGATGCTTCGAAATGAAGACTCCTGGAGAGCGGTTGCGCTCTTCGTGCAATCTGTTCTTCGGGGAAAGCGAGACGAAGGATGCTTAGGTGACCTCTAAGTTTCCCGAAACGGTGACGTGACCCGTCTGGGCGCAAGACACGCGGGCCAGTGCCGAAGTTGTCCGATAAGGGTTCCGGCCTGGTTTTTCCCCCGCGGCTCCGTAGGAGGTTTAGTGGGTATACCTCGTAAGAGGGAGTCCCACACTGTTCCTTTGGTACAGATTCCTTTGGCGCATTAAGCGTTCCTCCTACGTAAAAAAAAAAAAAAAAAAAAACTCTCGTAAAAAGGGTTCGAATTTGATGACGTTTCGACAAATACGAAGAGGTATTGTGTGGGGGTGGGGGTTTGTACCCCAAAAAATATTTGTTTAATGTTTTATATTTAATCTTTGAGAAGAATAATTTGTAATTTGCACCATTGGATTAAGTTTAAAAAACACATAATTTGGTGTTTTGTTCATTGCTCTATGTCAGTTGGTCCCAGAGATATTTAAAGTACTAATCACAGTACGTCGTCCAATGTTATTCTTATGGAGGATAAAAGAAATTGTATATCTCGCATATTAATGAACGTATATCGACAAAACTTGGTATACGGCTTCAACTGGTTGTGCTCTATTTTTATTTGTACAAAAAACATTTTTTACCCATGGTTCCTGTTGCAGCGAACCCGCGTACTCAGCCTCCATGTTATTCTTATGGAGAATAAGTAAGATATTATGTCACCCTTAATTACGAACATTAAATAATAAAATTTGGAATGTGGCTTTACCCGTATGTGGAGTTATAACAAATTTGCATAAAAACACATTTTTAATTGCTCTTTTTTACTGCGAACCTGCGTACTCAGCTCCCATGTTATTTTTATGGAGAATAATTAAAGTGCCATTTATCACTGGCTTACGAATGTATATCGATGAAACTTAGTATGTGGCTTTGCCTAGTTGAGTTATATTTATATTTGCACAACCCATATTTAGTGTTGCGTGTTGCAGCAAACCTGCGTACTCAGTCCCATATTATTCTTAAGGAGAATTTAAGTAAATGTTATATATAGCTTATTTATAAATGCATTTTAAAGAATTTTGGTAAGCGGCTTTATGCGGTATTTAGACACATATATTGGAAAATCTCTGAGTACGCTGGTTTGCTGTGACGGAGGTATTATGCATTATTGCTATCTTCTCATGTAAAGCTTACAAAAACCGCTTTACAGGAAAAAAGTTCTATAATAATAAATAATTCCAAAACTAGTGGTAAAAGAATAAATTTTAATGAATTCATTTAATCGCTGAAAATGTGTTGTTTAGTAAGTTAAAAGGATATTTGCTTAAGTTGTAAAAAATGACATTTCCAAACTATTAAAATCTGTAATCTGATCCCTTTTTTAGTCGTGTAAAATACCCAAAGCAAAGACAAATTGTGTAGTGTCTATTGAGTTTTATATAAACTTGGATGCAAATCACAGACAAATAATTAACAGAGCACATTAAAGGTAGATAGAGTTTAAGAAAAAGGAATATTTGAAGAGCGCATATTTTAGGAGACACTAAAAAGAATACTATAAGATTCAAGCGAAACTGTAATATCTATATTAGAAGTAAAGGTTTAAGAGTTGTTGTATGTGTTAAGTAGGGGAAAGGTGGTTACATAGGGGGGGGGCTATAATCTTAAAAAATGATAGTATACAATTACGCCCAGGAAAGTACTCTCATAAGAAAACGCCTGAGGTTTGGAGTAGTTTATTTTCATGACTGAGTCATTTTGACAGTAGTAGTTTGGAATGGTTTCCCATCCGTGAACTTTACGGAGGCATACTTTTTTAATTTTATTTGACCATTTGACCTCAACCCTGTTTTCTGTTGGGTTAGTAATAAACATTGGCAGTAGGTTTAAAAATTGAGTCAATAATCTCGATTCCACGATATCCTCTATTAGTCTATTAGATGCATATTAGTCATTCGGGAAGGACAGATGGGGTCGTGGAGGAGGAAGTTCGTTCTTAAAAAGACCCTGTGAAGAAGCAACCGAAATAGAAGTCGCCGAAGACAGGTGTGGTGAGAGATGGGTCTGCCTGTTCTGTGTAGAGATTAAGCGTACAGTACGACACGTTGTAACACTAGTTTTCTACTCGTAACTCGTTGGGTTTTAATCATGTAATATTTTAATATTCCTACCTCTTTCTATTTTAATAGCAGTATGCAAATTTCAAAGCAAATTTATCTATAATTTGGAGACCTATAATGTTAGGAAATAACAAACTTTTGTAATAAGTAAATAAAATCTTACAAATGATGTAAATTCATAAAAATACATAGTTTAGTGAGGTCCATATTGCCATTGTTGTTTTGTGAAGACATTAGTACCACATTTTTTTGTTGTTGTTATAGTGTAAATCTCTGTTCCAAAATGCAGAGAAAAATGAAATTTTTAACTAAACTAGTTTTTTGTGAGAAAATATCACGACCAGATGAAATCACTTTACAAATGTTGTGTTAATTTACCTAATGTCACCTAGGCACGATGTAAACGTTTTTTGTTCGACATATTTAGTAGATAGATAACCTTTAATCGTGTGTACGTATTGATATAAAAATTGTAAGGTAGGGCAGGTAGAGAGTCAAGACGAGTTATCGTTCATTTCCGCATGGCCGCTGCTATATCATTGGTCTACAATATCGAAGTCCGGGTAGATTTGGTGCTACATTTATGGAGATAAACAACTTCCTGCTTTTACGGTATAATTACTGTAAATTTAGTATTAATTGTTTGGTAGGTAATAGGCAATGTATTTAGCATTAATTTTAACTTTTGCTCTTGTTTAATTGTTTATTAGGAAATACTGTGTTTAGAACTTCATTAGTACAAACTGACAAGGTATTTAAAATGTATTTGATACTCAATCTTAAGAAACAGTTAGACATTTTTACTCTTAATAAATTATTGTATACTCAAAAGAGGATAACTTGACGGGGGGACAACTAGACATGTTGATTTAGATGATCTGTTTGGTAAAATGTTACGATTGTATGCTTAATTGATTATGTATTGATTATCTATTTTGACTTTTACAGTAACATATTGTAAGAGCTTAGAACAACCTTATGCACTCCTTAAATTGTATAAATGCGGGTGAAAATACTCTAAAATGTATTTTATTAAGCTGCTGTATACTTGTGAACATTTCATCTTTAACTCATGACGGATCCAATGATTTTTAATGTAGATTTTAATGTTCGTCTAATCAGTTTTATAAAAATATAAATCTTAAAACAGACTTCTTTATAGCAACCAATCTTAGACTACATGTTGACATTTTCAATTTCAGAAGACAATTCAGTTGGTGACTCAATTTTCTTTCCCCAGAATTTCGTCTTCCCTCTCTTTTGTTAGCCTGGCAAAAGGAAAAATGTGCAATTTATAAGACTCAGATTTTAGAGGGGTAATTTAGACATGAAGCTTACATGTGTTAATATTAGGTGATATGATAATGTATACGACAACGTCTAACTAAAAATAAGCCAACATCCACGAAGTAATTCAGTCTAGTTGCTGTTTAATTTATTAAGAAATATAAGAAAATCCTTCCATGTAAAATATCTCTATGTGCTGTGATAATAAATTGACTTTAATATGTAATAGTCCCTAAATATTTCTAACCATAATCTCAACATATTGTTAACCACACAAAGTGTTGGTGATGAGAGCACATTTTATTTTGTGGCGAAAGTAATTTTACATTTAATGGCGTATTTAATAATAGAATACACAACTCTAATAAATTATAATGTGATGAACAGTGTATGTGTAACTAAAACAAAAAAACTATTTACACTCCAGCATACAATTTATTAATTAATTACATGGATAAAGGGAGTCAGAAAATAGCATGGACTGTAGTTTATAATCCTTTTGATTCATTAAAATGACAGAAAAATCAGTGTAATGAATTTAATTTAGTAACTCTGTTGTTGTTTGTGAGCAAATAATTGGTAAAATATATAATTTATCAATGCTGTTTAAGGTATTATAATATTTTAGTCTAAAAACATTGCATGCATATATACATGAGGCACGTTGAATTTTAGACAAAAATTCTTATGATAAAAAGTGGAGTGAAAATGCGAGATGTATTTGACATCATCTGTATATGTGCCATAATTATTGTTGAACAAATCCTATTTCTTTGTCAGAGTTACGTATAATTTGTACCTGCTATGCAATCTTAAGTCACTTCCACCTAATATATACACCTAGCTCAAAGAGGTAGGGCATGTTTAATGACAATAACTGCTTCAGTTTCCATTTAAATTGTAAGAAATTTCAACAATTAAAATTACTCAGTAAAGTCTTTTAAATTAAAATTAACAAAAATACGCATAATTAAGTTAAACAAATTTTAAGTCATAGCATCAGTCTTCATTAGAATTTTATTTGAAAATGGTGGTTTCTGCTTGGTGGACAGAAACGGTTTTCATTATGGTTACGAATTTTTCCGCAACGTCAGTTTGTTCCAAGAGGGTGTTTGTGAATTTGCTGCTGTAAATATTCAGTTCACTGATGAAATATTTGTTATTATTTCAACGCCACAGGCATTTTGTTACTAGTACTTAAGCTATTTTAAGGAGAATTGGTAAAAACCCCTCAACTGGACATCCCGGGGATCGAACCCATGACCTCTTGGACTCAACAAGAAGCTAACACGTAGATTTCAGAGGTTTCATCAACGAGTCATATGGTCTTGTTGACAACTTCATAAGTGCATTTGTGGACATTAATAACAAAGTAACAGAAGCTGGCGAATTCCATACTGACCTGGCAACAGAAACACGACGTCATCAAAATAAATAATATTAAACTGTTTTGGGATGAATCATTTGAGCGAAACCATAACTAGAGAATTCAGGTGATCAAAGACCATATTTGAAACGGTTTTTACTAACATTGTCCCTTCTTCGTTTTGTTCTGTGCTCCATACAGAAATGTCCGATCAATATGCCCAAAATGCCGATTAAATTATTTTTACATTTAAATAATAACATTATTGGAAGCATAAGTAATCTGTTCTTTATGTTTTGTGGTATTCATCTATGCTGATGACATTTCTCTTACTGTTAGAATTTCATCTATCTTTGAAAATGAAGAAAGGATGAAACTGATGTTACTGAATCCAATTCCATTTTAAAAGGGCTTATAGAGAATGGTATTTTTATGAATTCAGTGAAAACTGGGAGCTTATCTTGAATTAAACATCATTCTCATTGTGATTAGTTTCAACTTCAATGTAATTTCATTCATTGAGCTTACCAACGTCATTAATAGTTCAACAAAGAAATTGCGATGTACCAAAAGTAGGCCTAGCCTAGATTGTAGAGAATTCATGTTTTCAAACGTTTCAATTACCATAACTGAGTTGCATTAATATTTGTAACATGTATTATTATTGTTAATTTACGTTTAATTGAAATACTTGTAGGTTATAATAGTATATAATTCGTGGCATATTAGTGGCATTTTTCCCCTTTTACGAACAAGGCATTTATCCTACCCCACAGTCCGTCGGCACTGCGGCCTAACATTAGCACTCATTCATACGCTACTTGTCCTGCATACTTATCGGTACTGCTGCGGCCGAACACTTACAATTATTGACACAACGCATTACATTTGGATCTACCTTTGGCAAAGAACCTACACCCTAACAGTAGGGTATATTGGACACTCCGACCCCAGGAGGAGCCCCCCCCCCGAGCCCCACCCCGAGGTCTCGTCTGTGACACTTTGCGAATTTTTTTTTTGCGAACTTTTTTGCAAACTTTTTTGCAAACTTTTTTTGCGAATTTTTTTTGCGAATTTTTTTTTTGCGAATTTTTTTTTTTTTGCGAATTTTTTTTGCGAATTTTTTTTTGCGAATTTTTTTTGCGAATTTTTTTTTTGCGAATTTTTTTTGTTGTTGCGAATACTAACCTAACCTAACCTAACCTAACCCATCCTAACCTAACCTAACCTCGGATCAGATTTCTGATTGCAGATTCTTGTTCGTCTAGTCGAGCCGAGTCATTTGAGTTCCCACATCGTACACTTTGGATGATGTTTACAAAAAAGGGGCCCGCACCACACTTTCGACCTTTTTTTTTGCATTTTTGGAATCTCCTCGTCAAGCCGAGTATTCTCAGTACCCACATGACATACTTTGGATAATTAATACAAGAGTTGATCAGGGTAACGCTACAACCAACAGAGCTAGCCCATCAGCGCTTGCGGTCAATTGAACTACCAGCGAATGCAAATTTTGAGGAGAATATAATTGCAATGCTTTGAACATATACTGCAAAGGGGGGTGTATCGATACACCCCCCTTCAAGTACTCTGCACCGAGGCAGCTGTTCGCACAACCGACTGACGCGTCCAGTCTACTGTCTGGGAATGCGGATGTTGTAATTTGATACCTCGACTGGAGGGTGCAGGTGTTCACACAAAAAACCGACAAGTCGAGACCTGTCTGGGAATGCGGATGCTGTAATTTGATACCTCGACGGGAAGACGGCTGACCCTTCTAGGAACCCATAATTATAGACCACCTGCGTCGAATTCCGAGCAATAAATCACCAGTTGTCAAACACCCATGGTATCATTCTTGTTTTAGGCTTCATCAATTCCTGACGTATGGGGGAGCGAAAATCTCCCCCTAACCCATTATGTGTTAGGGGGAGCGAAAATCTCCCCCTAGTAATTAAATCAACAGAACACCAGTTGTCACGGTCTCATTCTTGTTCTAGTCTTCAACAATTCCTGACGTATGGGGGAGCGAAAATCTCCCCCTAACCCATTATGTGTTAGGGGGAGCGAAAATCTCCCCCTAGTAATTAAATCAACAGAGCTAGCCCATCAGCGCCTGCGGACAATTGAACTACCAGTGAATGCAAATTTTGAGGAGAATATAATTGCAATGCTTTGAACATATACTGCAAAGGGGGGTGTATCGATCCACCCCCCTTCAAGTACTCTGCACCGAGGCAGCTGTTCGCACAACCGACTGACGCGTCCAGTCTACTGTCTGGGAATGCGGATGTTGTAATTTGATACCTCGACTGGAGGGTGCAGGTGTTCACACAAAAAACCGACAAGTCGAGACCTGTCTGGGGTGCAGCTGCGCCCGACCCCAGGAGGGGCAGGAGGAGCAGGAGGAGCAGGAGGGGCAGGAGGGGCAGGAGGAGCAGGAGGAGCAGGAGGGGTAGGAGGAGCAGGAGGAGCAGGAGGGGCAGGAGGAGCCCCCCCCCCCTCCGACCGGGCAAGGTTTCGTCTGTGACACTTTTGCCAGCCAAGACGCCTGCGGACAATTGAACTACCAGTGAATGCAAATGCGGATGTTGTAATTTGATACCTCGACTGGAGGGTGCAGGTGTTCACACAAAAAACCGACAAGTCGAGACCTGTCTGGGGTGCAGCTGCGCCCGACCTCAGGAGGGCCAGGAGGGACAGGAGGAGCCCCCCCCCCCCAGACGCCTGCACCAACACTTGGAAGAAAATCCTCCTACATTAGAAGGATTTCCTTCTGTTCCCTAACATGAAAAGCTTTTGTGGCCTTGAAAAAGGCCGATTATGATGGTGGGATCAGGTGGAGGCTAAGGTGTTGGAAAACGTTTATTTTTTACTGTTGAAAAACTTTGTTACTTCATCAGGGTGCAGTTCATCGGTCCGCCGATTCCACCACATTTCAACAAGCATCATGTACTTCTGCTCATGTTCAATGGCGTAGAAGTGCTCCTCTTCAATGGGGTAGAAATTCATCTTGTAGTCAATGTCACGCTGCCAATATTCCCACTCCAAGCCGTCCAGCGGGCAATGGTTCCACATGCTGTTGATTCCCCGTCGTCTGGAGTACAGAGCGTCGTCAAGATCTTGAGTAGTTGAATACATTTTTGGTTCATGAACGTACTTGAACTTTTTGTCAATGCGCCATAGCCTCTTCTTATGGAAATGCTTCAAGGTGCATTCATCGTCGTCTTTTCGGTTGTAGAATTCATCACCTTCGAAGTAATCATCTTCATCGTCAAACGGTCTCTTCTTATTATTGCTACTCATTGTCGTTTCCGCTGCAACACATACATCCTCCAACTCAACGTCTGTGATGTCACAATCCCACTCGATGTTGGCCATGATCTCTTCGTAGCTGTTGACGCTTCGAAACTCAAGACTAAACTAAACTTTACTGCTAGGGGCGGGCTGTGCGTCGTGGGATGATGGGCGCAGGTGTACAGACAAAAAACCGTCGCGTCACCATACTGTCTGGGAATGCGGATGCTGTAATTTGATACCTCTACGGGAGGGCGCGGGTGCTCACACAAAAAACCGACGAGTCGAGACCTGTCTGGGAATGCGGATGCTGTAATTTGATACCCCGACAGGAGGGCGACCGACCCTTGCAGGAACCCATAATTATAGACCACCCGCGTCGAATTCCGAGCAATAGTACACCAGCTGTCAAACACCCACGGTCTCATTCTTGTTCTAGTCTTCAACAATTCCTGACGTATGGGGGAGCAAAAATCTCCCCCTAAGCCATTATGTGTTAGGGGGAGCGAAAATCTCCCCCTAGTAATTAAATCAACAGAACACCAGTTGTCAAACACCCACGGTCTCATTCTTGTTCGGGAGTTTGAAGTGTGTGGCTGTGTAATAGTGTTGCTGTGTGACGTTCTGTCAGAGCGATCGCCCGACGTTTTGACCTAACCTACAAAATGAACCACTTAACCGCCTATGTGTTTAATGATCGGCCTTTGTCTGTACTGTTTGACAGCAGCGATAATCCATGGTTCAAAGCTAAGGATGTAGCTACAATATTGGGATACGCCAACCCTAAAGAAGCAATCAGAGTACATGTTAGAGAAAAATATCGCAAAACAATTCCTGAAGTATGGGGGAGCGAAAATCTCCCCCTAACCTATAACGAGAAACATTCAATCTTTCTTAACGAGCCGGGATTATATTCGTTACTTATGAAATCTAAAATGCCCATCGCCGAGAAGTTTCAAGATTGGATCTTTGAAGAAGTTTTGCCATCCATTAGAAAAAATGGACAGTACAGACTTATAAACGAGAACCAACGGCTGCTACAATCACTTACAAAGTCGCTAACAAATAACCGAAAGCTAGATCAAACAAATTCCGAGTTTAAAACTACAAATGATATATTGTGTATGGAAAACCAATCCATGAATCAAACGCTGATCGAACAGACATCTAAAGTGGCAGTGTTGCCTGAAGATGTAAATCTGAAGCATATATTTTGTGTGATGATTAGGGAAACCCTTCTAGAGCAGTACGGAGTTTGTGAATACAAGTGCATTCGAACACAGAAGAGGAATTTCAAACAAGCCTTGAAAAAAGCAAAGGAAGAAGGATTTACAATGTGCTACTGTAGAGAAAATGTCCCCAACGGCATAAACATAGTGAATAAGGCTAAAGAAGTGATGAAGAGTTACGGCATGCACATTGACTGCAGATACAACAACATCCTAACCTCGCACAATTTCATTAATGTAGTTGAACATATCTTTGACAATGCATAGGTCTGCGCTTGTGGACTCGTTCCAGAACCTTCGACGCTAGTCAGGTAGCAACAGTCGATACGTGCTCCAAAGATGACCAGTGTGGATGACGCAAGAAAAGTAATCACCATATCAATGAACAAAATACGTTATAAACGTAACAACATCCGAGAAAGGCTCGCAATCAAGTTAGTGTTGGATAGAGCGAGAGATGTGTTTGAGAGAAAATATCATATGAAACAGCATACTTATGAAAAAAAAAACAAAAATATTGAATATCATGTGAAAGAATATAACTATGAAGAAAACAAAACAGACTGTTAAATTTAACGAGGAGCTAAATACACAGTACACTTACGAGCCCTGTGAGGATGTACAACAATTAACGTGGACTCAAATCGCAATAGATGAAATGAGATTCCGCAGACCGTTGGAACTGATGTTGGGTGAAAAAAATCAAACATCTAACCTATTGCAACAAGATGTGTCACAGCGAGTGCATACAGTTTACTTCAAGGGTGAGCAGACGCACCACCAGTCCGTAGTACGGTAGAAGTCACACGGTAAGGACGTCAACATGGACGCTTACGTTTCTGCGGACGACTATATCAAATCGTTTATTCAGGAGATTGAGGTTATGAACAATAATGCTAGTGATCAGACATTGGCATCACCTCAGACGTCATCTGTAAAACCGATCACTGCCTGCAAGAGACGAAGGAGGCCAACTCTCATCGAAGTGGAAACCAAGAAACCAGGATGGGTGCCAAAACCAACAGATGATTGTCCCATAGTGTCATGGATGGAGGATGGGAATACTTTTGCTGTTCAAAACCCGGGAAACAAAGGACAAATTTTATTGAAAATGATAATGTACGATGGTACAGATATGGTGTTCATGTGCAGTTTATTTTTGGACAAAGATGGTGAAATGCTCCAAAGTGTTAGACAAGTAGTTGATAAAGTGGAAAACATGTGGATCGATAAATCATCAGGAGTACCGAAAATTACAGGCTTAACTCAAACTGTTACACAACGCAGTGCAGTTTCGCAACCAACGTCGAAGAAGCGAGCTGTGAGGAAGAAACAACGAGTGTCGCCAGCAGTCAATTAAAGCATCAGCATTCCCAGACAGGAGGGCGACGCGTCGGTTTTTTGTGTGTGAACACCTGCGCCCGGCCAACTACTAGAGATGTCGAGCAGCAGCACTTTCAAGCTAGAGTTTCCGAGCGTGAACGGCACTGCAGCAACCGAGGACCTGAGAGCTACCCTCAACAACTGCAAGTCTGACTCTCCGCTCTACACCAGGATAGACGATCTCAGAGAGGAATGCGGCTATCTCATCACTGCGATGGAGCGAGCCACAACACCCTTTGGCGAGACGATCATCGTGATCCTGGAGGGGCAGGTCGGGGACGACTTCTTTCTGCGAGTCTACCTGCCTAGGCGCTTCAACGAGGTCCTGAGCAACACCGACATCGAGCGCTACAACAGCGGGTTTGGAGAACGCCTTCGCTTGGTGAAGCGCAGCCCGAGGGGTTCCAATAGCAGATTCACACCTTTGGAGTTTATGTAAAGCAAGACTTGAAGATTATGTAAATACCTTTGTAAATTAGTTTTCCTAGTCAATACTTATAGTCACGTTCAGAACATAACCACTGTGTTATTTATTTCACTTAACCCCAAAAATGTCCTTTGGTAGTAAGTTTAAGAGCGTGAGTATGGTAACTGTGAGGTGTTTAGCTCATCAGCGTCATCATCAGAATCATCGATATTTGTACATGGATGTAACCCACCGCGTAATGCGATACAATTGATTGGAGCGCATCGTGTGTGAGCTGTCTTGTGATGGCGACATCGCACTGCGTTTGTAACAAAATAACGTGTACATTAACACGACGATCACTTTTCTTGCTTAAGTCACGATGGGCATTATGGCGTACGGGACGATTGGTAATAACAGCGTTTAAAGTAAACTGTGCACATTCGTTGTGATACGTCTTGTCACAGCACGTTAGATTTCACATTCTCACATTCAACATCAATTACAATTGTAGACGTAATCTCATTTCATCTGTTGTGATTTAAGTCCACGTTAACCGTTGTACATCCTCACGCGGCTCATAAGTGTAATGAGTATTTAGTATGACAATAAACTTCTCGAATGTTAGTACGTTAAATCGTAGCTTGTTCATTGACGCATCGATCCCTATTCTTGTTTCAGTCTCAATATGCATTATGGCGTACGTGCCAGATGGTACTAACAACGCTTGAAATAAACTGCACACATGTGTTGCGATACATCCAAACACAACAAGTTAGATGCATCATTCAATCATTCAGCATCAATTGAAATGTTATGCGTGGCATCATTTCATCTGGTGTAATTTGAGGGAATAACTCGACTACGATCCTTTATCGTATGTTAGTTCGTTAACAACGTAAATTGTACATTAACACGACGATCACTTTTCTTGCTTAAGTCACGATGTGCATTATGGCGTACGGGACGATTGGTAATAACAGCGTTTAAATTAAACTGTGCACATTCGTTGTGATACGTCTTGTCACAGCACGTTAGATTTCACATTCTCACATTCAACATCAATTACAATTGTAGACGTAATCTCATTTCATCTGTTGTGATTTAAGTCCACGTTAACCGTTGCACATCCTCACGAGGCTCGTAAGTGTAATGAGTATTTAGTATGACAATAAACTTCTCGAATGTTAGTACGCTAAATCGTAGCTTGTTCATTGACTCATCGATCCCTATTCTTGTTTCAGTCTCAATATGCATTATGGTGTACGTGCCAGATGGTACTAACAACGCTTGAAATAAACTGCACACATGTGTTGTGATACATCCAAACACAACAAGTTAGATGCATCATTCTAACATTCAGCATCAAATGAAATGTTATGCGTGATATCATTTCATCTGGTGTAATTTGAGGGAATAACTCGACTACGAACCTTTATCGTATGTTAGTTCGTTAACAACGTAACTTGCACATTGACGCATCGATCACTTTTCATGCTTAAGTCACAATGTGCATTATTATGTATGTGACGACTGGTAATAGCAATGTTTGAAGTAAACTGAGCACATGTGTTGCGATACGTCTTGTCACAGCAGGTTATATTGCTCATTTCCCCATTCAACATCAATTACAATTGTATGCGTAATCTCATTTCATCGGTTTTAATTCAAGTCCGCGTTAACTGTTGTACATCCTCACGCGGTTCGTAAGTGTAACGAGCATTTAGTTTTACATTAAACTTCTCGTATGTCAATCCCAAGTAATCGGTGTTTGAAGAAGTTTGCCTTTCCCTCAAGAATTGTCACTAGCATTATAACATACGTGTTTAATAACCAGATCGCACTTGTAATATTTTTGTATACCGATAAAAATTCCAAGTAATCGAGGTTTGAAGAAGTTCGCACATTGATAAAAAAAAAAAAATCCAAGTAAACGATGTTTGAAGACGTTTGAGTTTTCGCCATCACACAAGTTCCAATCTTGGGTAATGTCAACCCAAGAAAATGAAAGCTAACAGCATCACGTAGTTGTGTTAAGTTACGATAGGTATAGTTAGGTTTATTAAGACTGTTTCCAGTTAGAAAGGGGAAACATGGAGAGACTTATCTCATCGTTAGGTTACGATATCCAGTGTAAAGTTAGGTCCCTGCATAGAAATAGGAAACGTAGACAGTTGTATCTCATCCTTAGGTTATGTTATGCTCTGTTAAGTTAGGTTTGTGCTTATAGATAGGAAATATTGTCAGTAGTATCTCGTCGTTAGGTTAAGTCATGCTCTGTTAAGTTAGGTTTGTTGTTGAATATACAAAAAAAAAAAATCTGTACCTTAATGTCGGCGTGCGCATTATGATTATACCATTTTTAAATTGCGCATTATGATTATACCATTTTTAAATTGCGCACGCCGACATTAAGGTACAGATTTTTTTTTGTATATTCAACAACAAACCTAACTTAACAGAGCATGACTTAACCTAACGACGAGATACTACTGACAATATTTCCTATCTATAAGCACAAACCTAACTTAACAGAGCATAACATAACCTAAGGATGAGATACAACTGTCTACGTTTCCTATTTCTATGCAGGGACCTAACTTTACACTGGATATCGTAACCTAACGATGAGATAAGTCTCTCCATGTTTCCCCTTTCTAACTGGAAACAGTCTTAATAAACCTAACTATACCTATCGTAACTTAACACAACTACGTGATGCTGTTAGCTTTCATTTTCTTGGGTTGACATTACCCAAGATTGGAACTTGTGTGATGGCGAAAACTCAAACGTCTTCAAACATCGTTTACTTGGATTTTTTTTTTTTTTTTATCAATGTGCGAACTTCTTCAAACCTCGATTACTTGGAATTTTTATCGGTATACAAAAATATTACAAGTGCGATCTGGTTATTAAACACGTATGTTATAATGCTAGTGACAATTCTTGAGGGAAAGGCAAACTTCTTCAAACACCGATTACTTGGGATTGACATACGAGAAGTTTAATGTAAAACTAAATGCTCGTTACACTTACGAACCGCGTGAGGATGTACAACAGTTAACGCGGACTTGAATTAAAACCGATGAAATGAGATTACGCATACAATTGTAATTGATGTTGAATGGGGAAATGAGCAATATAACCTGCTGTGACAAGACGTATCGCAACACATGTGCTCAGTTTACTTCAAACATTGCTATTACCAGTCGTCACATACATAATAATGCACATTGTGACTTAAGCATGAAAAGTGATCGATGCGTCAATGTGCAAGTTACGTTGTTAACGAACTAACATACGATAAAGGTTCGTAGTCGAGTTATTCCCTCAAATTACACCAGATGAAATGATATCACGCATAACATTTCAATTGATGCTGAATGTTAGAATGATGCATCTAACTTGTTGTGTTTGGATGTATCACAACACATGTGTGCAGTTTATTTCAAGCGTTGTTAGTACCATCTGGCACGTACACCATAATGCATATTGAGACTGAAACAAGAATAGGGATCGATGAGTCAATGAACAAGCTACGATTTAGCGTACTAACATTCGAGAAGTTTATTGTCATACTAAATACTCATTACACTTACGAGCCTCGTGAGGATGTGCAACGGTTAACGTGGACTTAAATCACAACAGATGAAATGAGATTACGTCTACAATTGTAATTGATGTTGAATGTGAGAATGTGAAATCTAACGTGCTGTGACAAGACGTATCACAACGAATGTGCACAGTTTACTTTAAACGCTGTTATTACCAATCGTCCCGTACGCCATAATGCCCATCGTGACTTAAGCAAGAAAAGTGATCGTCGTGTTAATGTACACGTTATTTTGTTACAAACGCAGTGCGATGTCGCCATCACAAGACAGCTCACACACGATGCACTCCAATCAATTGTATCGCATTACGCGGTGGGTTACATCTATGTACAAATATCGATGATTCTGATGATGACGCTGATGAGCTAAACACCTCACAGTTACCATACTCACGCTCTTAAACTTACTACCAAAGGACATTTTTGGGGTTAAGTGAAATAAATAACACAGTGGTTATGTTCTGAACGTGACTATAAGTATTGACTACGAAAACTAATTTACAAAGGTATTTACATAATCTTCAAGTCTTGCTTTACATAAACTCCAAAGGTGTGAATCTGCTATTGGAACCCCTCGGGCTGCGCTTCACCAAGCGAAGGCGTTCTCCAAACCCGCTGTTGTAGCGCTCGATGTCGGTGTTGCTCAGGACCTCGTTGAAGCGCCTAGGCAGGTAGACTCACAGAAAGAAGTCGTCCCCGACCTGCCCCTCCAGGATCACGATGATCGTCTCGCCAAAGGGTGTTGTGGCTCGCTCCATCGCAGTGATGAGATAGCCGCATTCCTCTCTGAGATCGTCTATCCTGGTGTAGAGCGGAGAGTCAGACTTGCAGTTGTTGAGGGTAGCTCTCAGGTCCTCGGTTGCTGCAGTGCCGTTCACGCTCGGAAACTCTAGCTTGAAAGTGCTGCTGCTCGACATCTCTAGTAGTTGGCCGGGCGCAGGTGTTCACACACAAAAAACCGACGCGTCGCCCTCCTGTCTGGGAATGCTGATGCTTTAATTGACTGCTGGCGACACTCGTTGTTTCTTCCTCACAGCTCGCTTCTTCGACGTTGGTTGCGAAACTGCACTGCGTTGTGTAACAGTTTGAGTTAAGCCTGTAATTTTCGGTACTCCTGATGATTTATCGATCCACATGTTTTCCACTTTATCAACTACTTGTCTAACACTTTGGAGCATTTCACCATCTTTGTCCAAAAATAAACTGCACATGAACACCATATCTGTACCATCGTACATTATCATTTTCAATAAAATTTGTCCTTTGTTTCCCGGGTTTTGAACAGCAAAAGTATTCCCATCCTCCATCCATGACACTATGGGACAATCATCTGTTGGTTTTGGCACCCATCCTGGTTTCTTGGTTTCCACTTCGATGAGAGTTGGCCTCCTTCGTCTCTTGCAGGCAGTGATCGGTTTTACAGATGACGTCTGAGGTGATGCCAATGTCTGATCACTAGCATTATTGTTCATAACCTCAATCTCCTGAATAAACGATTTGATATAGTCGTCCGCAGAAACGTAAGCGTCCATGTTGACGTCCTTACCGTGTGACTTCTACCGTACTACGGACTGGTGGTGCGTCTGCTCACCCTTGAAGTAAACTGTATGCACTCGCTGTGACACATCTTGTTGCAATAGGTTAGATGTTTGATTTTTTTCACCCAACATCAGTTCCAACGGTCTGCGGAATCTCATTTCATCTATTGCGATTTGAGTCCACGTTAATTGTTGTACATCCTCACAGGGCTCGTAAGTGTACTGTGTATTTAGCTCCTCGTTAAATTTAACAGTCTGTTTTGTTTTCTTCATAGTTATATTCTTTCACATGATATTCAATATTTTTGTTTTTTTTTTCATAAGTATGCTGTTTCATATGATATTTTCTCTCAAACACATCTCTCGCTCTATCCAACACTAACTTGATTGCGAGCCTTTCTCGGATGTTGTTACGTTTATAACGTATTTTGTTCATTGATATGGTGATTACTTTTCTTGCGTCATCCACACTGGTCATCTTTGGAGCACGTATCGACTGTTGCTACCTGACTAGCGTCGAAGGTTCTGGAACGAGTCCACAAGCGCAGACCTATGCATTGTCAAAGATATGTTCAACTACATTAATGAAATTGTGCGAGGTTAGGATGTTGTTGTATCTGCAGTCAATGTGCATGCCGTAACTCTTCATCACTTCTTTAGCCTTATTCACTATGTTTATGCCGTTGGGGACATTTTCTCTACAGTAGCACATTGTAAATCCTTCTTCCTTTGCTTTTTTCAAGGCTTGTTTGAAATTCCTCTTCTGTGTTCGAATGCACTTGTATTCACAAACTCCGTACTGCTCTAGAAGGGTTTCCCTAATCATCACACAAAATATATGCTTCAGATTTACATCTTCAGGCAACACTGCCACTTTAGATGTCTGTTCGATCAGCGTTTGATTCATGGATTGGTTTTCCATACACAATATATCATTTGTAGTTTTAAACTCGGAATTTGTTTGATCTAGCTTTCGGTTATTTGTTAGCGACTTTGTAAGTGATTGTAGCAGCCGTTGGTTCTCGTTTATAAGTCTGTACTGTCCATTTTTTCTAATGGATGGCAAAACTTCTTCAAAGATCCAATCTTGAAACTTCTCGGCGATGGGCATTTTAGATTTCATAAGTAACGAATATAATCCCGGCTCGTTAAGAAAGATTGAATGTTTCTCGTTATAGGTTAGGGGGAGATTTTCGCTCCCCCATACTTCAGGAATTGTTTTGCGATATTTTTCTCTAACATGTACTCTGATTGCTTCTTTAGGGTTGGCGTATCCCAATATTGTAGCTACATCCTTAGCTTTGAACCATGGATTATCGCTGCTGTCAAACAGTACAGACAAAGGCCGATCATTAAACACATAGGCGGTTAAGTGGTTCATTTTGTAGGTTAGGTCAAAACGTCGGGCGATCGCTCTGACAGAACGTCACACAGCAACACTATTACACAGCCACACACTTCAAACTCCCGAACAAGAATGAGACCGTGGGTGTTTGACAACTGGTGTTCTGTTGATTTAATTACTAGGGGGAGATTTTCGCTCCCCCTAACACATAATGGCTTAGGGGGAGATTTTCGCTCCCCCATACGTCAGGAATTGTTGAAGACTAGAACAAGAATGAGACCGTGGGTGTTTGACAGCTGGTGTACTATTGCTCGGAATTCGACGCGGGTGGTCTATAATTATGGGTTCCTGCAAGGGTCGGTCGCCCTCCTGTCGGGGTATCAAATTACAGCATCCGCATTCCCAGACAGGTCTCGACTCGTCGGTTTTTTGTGTGAGCACCCGCGCCCTCCCGTAGAGGTATCAAATTACAGCATCCACATTCCCAGACAGTATGGTGACGCGACGGTTTTTTGTCTGTACACCTGCGCCCATCATCCCACGACGCACAGCCCGCCCCTAGCAGTAAAGTTTAGTTTAGTCTTGAGTTTCGAAGCGTCAACAGCTACGAAGAGATCATGGCCAACATCGAGTGGGATTGTGACATCACAGACGTTGAGTTGGAGGATGTATGTGTTGCAGCGGAAACGACAATGAGTAGCAATAATAAGAAGAGACCGTTTGACGATGAAGATGATTACTTCGAAGGTGATGAATTCTACAACCGAAAAGACGACGATGAATGCACCTTGAAGCATTTCCATAAGAAGAGGCTATGGCGCATTGACAAAAAGTTCAAGTACGTTCATGAACCAAAAATGTATTCAACTACTCAAGATCTTGACGACGCTCTGTACTCCAGACGACGGGGAATCAACAGCATGTGGAACCATTGCCCGCTGGACGGCTTGGAGTGGGAATATTGGCAGCGTGACATGGACTACAAGATGAATTTCTACCCCATTGAAGAGGAGCACTTCTACGCCATTGAACATGAGCAGAAGTACATGATGCTTGTTGAAATGTGGTGGAATCGGCGGACCGATGAACTGCACCCTGATGAAGTAACAAAGTTTTTCAACAGTAAAAAATAAACGTTTTCCAACACCTTAGCCTCCACCTGATCCCACCATCATAATCGGCCTTTTTCAAGGCCACAAAAGCTTTTCATGTTAGGGAACAGAAGGAAATCCTTCTAATGTAGGAGGATTTTCTTCCAAGTGTTGGTGCAGGCGTCTGGGGGGGGGCTCCTCCTGTCCCTCCTGGCCCTCCTGAGGTCGGGCGCAGCTGCACCCCAGACAGGTCTCGACTTGTCGGTTTTTTGTGTGAACACCTGCACCCTCCAGTCGAGGTATCAAATTACAACATCCGCATTTGCATTCACTGGTAGTTCAATTGTCCGCAGGCGTCTTGGCTGGCAAAAGTGTCACAGACGAAACCTTGCCCGGTCGGAGGGGGGGGGCTCCTCCTGCCCCTCCTGCTCCTCCTGCTCCTCCTACCCCTCCTGCTCCTCCTGCTCCTCCTGCCCCTCCTGCCCCTCCTGCTCCTCCTGCTCCTCCTGCCCCTCCTGGGGTCGGGCGCAGCTGCACCCCAGACAGGTCTCGACTTGTCGGTTTTTTGTGTGAACACCTGCACCCTCCAGTCGAGGTATCAAATTACAACATCCGCATTCCCAGACAGTAGACTGGACGCGTCAGTCGGTTGTGCGAACAGCTGCCTCGGTGCAGAGTACTTGAAGGGGGGTGTATCGATACACCCCCCTTTGCAGTATATGTTCAAAGCATTGCAATTATATTCTCCTCAAAATTTGCATTCACTGGTAGTTCAATTGTCCACAGGCGCTGATGGGCTAGCTCTGTTGATTTAATTACTAGGGGGAGATTTTCGCTCCCCCTAACACATAATGGGTTAGGGGGAGATTTTCGCTCCCCCATACGTCAGGAATTGTTGAAGACTAGAACAAGAATGAGACCGTGACAACTGGTGTTCTGTTGATTTAATTACTAGGGGGAGATTTTCGCTCCCCCTAACACATAATGGGTTAGGGGGAGATTTTCGCTCCCCCATACGTCAGGAATTGATGAAGCCTAAAACAAGAATGATACCATGGGTGTTTGACAACTGGTGATTTATTGCTCGGAATTCGACGCAGGTGGTCTATAATTATGGGTTCCTAGAAGGGTCAGCCGTCTTCCCGTCGAGGTATCAAATTACAGCATCCGCATTCCCAGACAGGTCTCGACTTGTCGGTTTTTTGTGTGAACACCTGCACCCTCCAGTCGAGGTATCAAATTACAACATCCGCATTCCCAGACAGTAGACTGGACGCGTCAGTCGGTTGTGCGAACAGCTGCCTCGGTGCAGAGTACTTGAAGAGGGGTGTATCGATACACCCCCCTTTGCAGTATATGTTCAAAGCATTGCAATTATATTCTCCTCAAAATTTGCATTCACTGGTAGTTCAATTGACCGCAAGCGCTGATGGGCTAGCTCTGTTGGTTGTAGCGTTACCCTGATCAACTCTTGTATTAATTATCCAAAGTATGTCATGTGGGTACTGAAAATACTCGGCTTGACGAGGAGATTCCAAAAATGCAAAAAAAAAGGTCGAAAGTGTGGTGCGGGCCCCTTTTTTGTAAACATCATCCAAAGTGTACGATGTGGGAACTCAAATGACTCGGCTCGACTAGACGAACAAGAATCTGCAATCAGAAATCTGATCCGAGGTTAGGTTAGGTTAGGATGGGTTAGGTTAGGTTAGGTTAGGTTAGGTTAGTATTCGCAACAACAACAAAAAATTCGCAAAAAAAATTCGCAAATAAAAAAATTCGCAAAAAAATTGGCAAAAAAAAATTCGCAAAAAAAAATTCGCAAAAAAAAAAATTCGCAAAAAAAAAAAATTCGCAAAAAAAAAAATTCGCAAAAAAAATTCGCAAAAAAAATTCGCAAAAAAAGTTTGCAAAAAAGTTCGCAAAAAAGTTCGCAAAAAAAATTCGCAAAGTGTCACAGACGAGACCTCGGGGGGGGGGCTCGGGGGGGGGCTCCTCCTGCTCCTCCTGGGGTCGGAGTGTCCAATATACCCTACTCCTAACTATAAAATTACCCTGAAAACAAATGTATAAAAATAACAAATTCCTTTTAGTGAAACATTTGTTAACACTGTAAAATTTAAAATATATTTTACATTTATATTTAAAATATGCAACGTGAATTTTAACTTCCATAAAACTTTAATTTAGGAAAATATGCTCTAGATATGGTTAATTATACAATGCCCGTACTATAATTAAAAATTTACAATTCATCGCTATCAATATTGTCATACGGGACGAAACATATCATATGGAATCTATAATTTATATTATACGGTACATCCTTTGTAAAATACTATTAGGACTAAATCATTAATGAAAGGTTTTAAAAAGTTAGAGATTGTCCTTAATTTAAAGCGTTTTTTGTATAAATATTCCAATGTATGTAGGTGATCTAAAACGTCGATGAAATCGTTTTGTTTGGTCGACTTTAAAAAGAAATGGTTTGCTTTGGCCTTCACAATCGACTTAATGTACAAATTAATAATATTTTGTTAATGTGGGACAGTGTGACTTGGTTTGGATTATCCATGGTTAATTTAGGTCAAAGACATTTTTTTATGTTCAAAATATTTAAAAGAATGGCTTGATTTTGGTATTAACATGTAAAAACATCCTTACCTTACATGTAACATATAAATCTGTAAATTATATACGTAAATTTTATTTTCAATATATCCAAGTAAAAATATGTACTTCTGTAGGGTTAATTTATTTTACTTTCAAAGCTGCACTTTAGAAAGATGGCTCTTACTGAAAACTTCATTGATATTTCTGGTAACAAAATGGTACTTACAAATTGATGTTTGGTTAATTATTCATTATGAAATTACAAGCTTTATCAAGCTTAAACAGTAAATTGTTGTCTATTTATTTTCAAATTTTAAGCTTTTTTTACTAAGTTAAGAGTGTGTAATAGGTTATCATTTGTATGGGCTATAAAACCATATTAGTCTCATTTAAATCTGAACAATATAAATCTTCTTAATAATTTAGTTTCTGTAAGAGGTTCACTGCCTCATTGTCCAATAATTTTTCTCTCCTCTCGACCCTCGGACTAAAAATGGGTGACATCTACCCGAACATAGGCTGAGCCATTAAAGAACAGGTTGAACAATTTGGACAACCAGGACTAGAATTCGAACCCTCGTCAGGAGCGCTGCCTTTAGATTCGGACGTCCTGTCGTTGTCGCTGTAAGACTACGTCAACGTCTCGCCACTATAACGTATACCATCCTCATATGGCTTTATTGGTTGATCGCTAAGATCAATAGTTGTTATAATAAAGCTTATATTTTTAATAATCAATGAGTAATTAAATAATAATGTCCTATTATGATAGCACTTTCTTAAAAGTTACACTAGGTAAATCTGTTTCGAATATATTTATCCCAATTTAACGTATTACAGAACTGAACAAACATTCAACGGATTCATAATATGTATACAAATTAACATAACATATAACAAATGTTGGATACTATGTGAAAGTGCACTTAGCAAAATGTTAATGTTTAGTGAATATTTTCACTATCAATATGAACAAAACTAAATCTATTGGTAGTTATTAAAGTTTAAAGTTTATTTACAAATATTTTTCGCCTTCATCAAATAAAGGGAGTTTTTAGCAAGAAAACCTTTGAAAACCTCTCACAAATTTCCAATCTGGATAATTATTTGAGATTGGTTGTGTTACATGCTCTTGAATTAATCTCTATTATATATTATATATTCACATTTAAATTTAATTTGTCAATTACAGTAATGCAGAGCGAGTGTTGCTGGGCCCAAAAACACTCGTGGATCTCTGATTTAGTTGTGGGTTGCTTGAAAGAAGAATCTGATTGCAAGAAACTATTTTATTCAAATCTGAGCAAAGACATTACAACAAATACATAATTAAATTAGAGCCGGAAAATAGTATTTTAAATTAATGTAATATAGATCACCTTAGAGGTTATGGCTTTGGTCGATTTCTGGCCTTTTTAGTTTTAATATTTTTTTGTATTTTGTATTTAAAATAATCAAAAGCAGTTCTCAAGTTAAGTATCAAAATGTGGTAATCAGGAATTCCTAGTTAATCAAATGGCGGTTTATTAAAACAAGCGAGTGGTCGGGAATAAATAATAATGTATTAGTCCTCCTAACTAAGCCTCCTGACCTCCGACACACTCTATCCTCCTATATCTTTTTACCACCAATTTAAATTATGCATTCATATGATTCATGATTAACTTATTTATAATATGAAGTGGTTCCTGATCTGAGCTCTGAACTGCTGCTTAATTAATTTTACTCTTTTTTTTTTGAAATCAACCAAACAGTAACACTCTGTTCTATGAATACTAAATTTCCTAGAATTTTGTATTATACTTAATTTCCAGCTCTTACAATTATTTTAGCTTAGAGACAATTGATTTGAGTTTAAATATTTTCCAAAAGTTTTCTTGCTTAATACAAATTAATTCTTGTACAGGGAAAAATATCTTTAAGTTAAATTATGACAAATAGAGAGTTGCTATAAATAATTTGTGAATACGATATTACATCAAATAATTAACAAAGATAAATGAATTTAAACTTAACAATTATTAAACTTTGACCAGTACCAGTTATGACATGTGCCCTATGAAATATGACCAAGTATGTAAAACTAATAAATATTACTCACATGAACATTGTAGAAAATTACATACACAAAACGCTCACAATATTAATACACTGTAACACTACTATGCACTTAATATTAATAATACCAGTTGTTTAATTTATTCCCCGTAAAACGACAAGAATGGCAGTGTTAAAACCTGCTCTTAGCACGTGTAATTTAGAAAAAAGTTTTATTAATTAAATAATACGAATGTGATTGTACCGCGAATTTCGGCCTTTTCTTTAAAACAATTCGCGAAATAGAAAACGTATGGGGTGCACCCCGTTAACAAATCGACGAACTTTTGGAATTGGCAAATAAACGCGGTATTGAATTTAGAAAAAGGTTTTTGATGATGTTACACCGAATAGTTCCGGGCTAAGAGAACGAGAAGCCGCAGTCGTCCAGTTTTATGAGCGAGGCGGGTCACGTGACTGCATTGTTGTCAGTTACTCCTGTACGCGGTAGTGCCTTCTAGATGTTTCTGATATGGCGGCAAGTTTGAGTTTGAACTTGTAACAGTTGTTGGAGGAGTTTGTTGTTCTGCTGTTTGATTGGGCGGAAAAGCTAATTAACGATTCAATTATTCGGAAGCTAATTATGGGTTGAGATTTCTTAAGGCAAAGCTTTTACGTAAAACACTTTGATAAAAACAGATGTTCTATATTTAGTTATACTAACAATATTTCTTTACCAACAAAATACATAATATCAGCAATGCAGCGTCCTTTTTCCAATGCTACCCTACTATGTTATCAGTGTAATGTGTTATTTTACTACTGGACATACATGTGAACGTTTTTACTTATGAAGACTTATATTGTCACTACACGTCACTTATTCACTACACGTCAAACTATATATTGCCACTTTTAAATATCTACGTTTTTAGTATAATATATTTTTATAGTTGTGTGAATAATGATCAAGATTAATTTACATAGACATATGCATTTTTTATTTCTAATTCACTTGGTTGTACGAGTGATGTAATCGTGCAATGATGTTTTACATCCAAAACCAAATAAAACTCAATATTAAAAGTAATGTAAATAACTAAAATGCCATCTCATCTTGGATCTGATTTCTTAAAACCATAAATGTTTACGTTACGGGATTGGACAATGCAATTTCGCCGTTCCGAATTGCAACGGAACGTCGTGAACAAAAAGTAAACGAATTGGATTGGATTGGATATTTATGTTTCCATTGCTTTAGAGCTGAACCTAATTTAGGAGATTAGGTTAGCTTGGATGTATTTGTTGTAAATTCAAGAAAGAATTATAAATATATTGGGTAGGAAGTGTTATTTCTTAGTTGTGAAAAATATATTTGCCACCGGTATTTTATGCTTAACGTGAAAAATATGATTTATTGTTCTCTTTCTATACATTTATTTTATAATTCCAGATTCTCCTTTGCAATAATCGTCTCTTTCTTCAAAATGTTCTCTTTCAGAGAAAACAATTATAAAACTAAAAGTATATATAATTTTTAAAATATAAAATAAATTTATCAAAACAATAACAAATAACAATACTAAACTTCCGAACTAATATAACATTAAACCAAACTGCAAGAGGCATAATAATGTAGTCGAATTTTGTCTAACATTGGACAATAATATTAAATAATGCTTAGTGTTTTATTTAAAGATTTCATAATATTGCTCCAAACTTCGAAAAACAACTGACTGTGTCAATTTAGCAGAGGTGTCAATGTCACTCAATCTGCCTGCAGAGTAATTACGAAAATCCTGTTGTTATATTGATTCATATTGGAATTGAATCTAATTTATCGTGTATTATGCGGAACATTATATTTATGAGGAATAATGTAATATATTTCGTGGTCGTATGGGAAAAGTTATGAAATTATATTCAATGGTATGATATTTTTGTACTACTTTCTAAGTTTATTATTATAAACACTCAATAGCGAATTTACAATTTTCCTGCCGGATAGCGCAATATTCTGCCCTCGGTTGCGTATTGTTTCAGTGGTTTACATGCAACTTGTTCTTGCGTTTGGCTGCAAGCCAATTTTCCTCCATTTAGTTTGTATCTCACCTATCACTTTATTATTCGTAATATCCGTTCTTGTTATCACAATTGCAATACATTTTCCTTTGCAAGAACTTCCGGAAACTTGTCCAAAGTTGAAAGAAATTTCGTAAAAATCATGACAATAACATAAAACCAGACTGTTGTTTGTAATTAATTTTATAAATATATCGTCAGAATTATGGTCCTCACAATTTGGTATTGCTTCGTTAAGTTAAATATTGAAATTGGATAGACTTTTTTGCCTTTTGAAAATTGAATTAACGCCGTTTAGCTACTGCAACGACAATTAATCGAATTTGTTTCTAATTGTAAGAAACCCCACCATAAAAAAGGTCAGGTGTGAAATGAAAGGACTTTATTATACAAAAACAGGTTACTAACCTTTATCCGTCTTCGATCCTTGTGAATCACCTATATGGTGCTCGAGTTTGGGTTTTAACTGACCATTATCAAACCGTAGACAAACTTCTTAATTACTTCATGCGAATGTCGTCATACTCTAAAATATTTTCCACAAACGAACAACATTTATAACACACGCGGGTCACGAACACACATGTACAGTTTGGCCTGCCGCACATTACCGAACATTTATAACACACACGGGTCACGAACACACATGTACAGTTTGGCCGGCCGCACATTACCGAACATTTATAACACACACGGGTCACGAACACACATGTATAGTTTGGCCGGCCGCGCATTACCGAACATTTATAACACACACGGGTCATGAACACACATGTACAGTTTGGCCGGCCGCGCATTACCGAACATTTATAACACACACGGGTCACGAACACACATGTATAGTTTGGCCGGCCGCGCATTACCGAACATTTATAACACACACGGGTCACGAACACACATGTACAGTTTGGCCGGCCGCGCATTACCGAACATTTATATTTGTTATTGGGTTATTCATTTTGAAGTACGGTAACAGCTTATACTGTTATTTGTTTGTTCTTAAAATCACAAAATATTTCTAGAAAATATTAATTTAATAAATTTGTATATTTTTAAATGTAGGCGAAAATACCCTATTTTATAGCATATAATTTTAACTAATTTAATGCACTTACAAATAACATAAATACATTTATAGAATTAAAAAACTATCCACCAACTGACATAAAATACATTTTAGCGAATTTCCCCTATAGGGAAGAAGCTATTACCGTAGGTCTCATGGTAAGACTTAAGCCAGATACCATGATAACTTTTCATTTTGAGGTCCCCAGATGCCAAAAACAACATTCGTTCAAACTTTTATATATGTATATATATATATATATATATATATATATTTATTTATATATATATATATATATGTGTCCGTAAGCACGATAACTCTCGTAAAAGAGGTCCGATCTTAATGAAATTTGGTACAAACGTGTAAAGTACCATTTATTTGAACGAGTTCGAAAACCAGACAAATCGCACCATCCGAAGGGGGGTTTTGGGGGGGGTTTTGTACCCCAAAAATGGTTTTTTTGGGGTTTCCACATGTAATTTTTTTTTTAAATCAAATTTTAATTTTCCCCATTAAATTCAGAATAAAAAAACAAACAATTTGGTATCTTGATCATTGCTCTACGTCAATTGGTTACTGAGATATTGAAAGTGCTAAACACAGTACGTTGTCTAATGTTATTCTTATGGAGGAAAAGAAAAATTGTATATCTCGCTTATTTATGAACATAAACTGACGAAATTTGGTATATAGCTTCATCTGGTTGTGGTTTATTGTTGTTTGCACAAAAAAACAATTTTTCGCCTATGGGTCCCGTAGCAGCAAACCTAGGTACTCGGTCCCCATGTTATTCTTATGGAAAATAATTAAAATGTTATATATCGCTTATTTATGAATGTATATGGATGAAACTTGGTATGTGACTTCACTTAGCTGAGTTCTATTGATATTTGCATAAAAACCCATTATTTTGTGTTCCTTGTTGCAGCAAACCTGCGTACTCATCCCCAATGTTATTCTTATGGAGAATAATTAATATTTTAAATATCGCTTGTTTGTGAATATATTTCTTATGAATCCCTGTTAAGTGGCTTAATGTGTTATGTTATAATTCATTGGAAATTCACTGAGTATGCAGGTTTGCTGCGACGGGGGTATTATAACCAATTATTGTAAAGACAATCGTACAATATATGAACACGTCTATTGTTTGGAAAATACATGGAAAATACGTTGTTTGAGTTTATGATTTAGTGGACAATTTATTGCTGACGTAGCTCTGGGTTGACACGCTGTACAATATGGTCCATAAAAGTTTTATGTTCGTAGTCTCATTATTGCACAGTCATCATTTATGCCTTTGTGGCATAAAGCCAACATTTACTATCAATCGTTTAAACAATATCTACTTTATAAATTCAATGAATATTTCCCTAACATCCAGCAAGTTTAAAAGTCTTTTGTTTCTCTTAATATCGCAATATAGTCCTACTTATTCGTGTTTAAACTACTTTAACGTAAAACTACAGTGTTTTACTAACTGATAAATTAATGGTTCATTAATGAATATTGTAAAACATAATTTTATAAATTTTGCTATTTCCTTGATCTACAAGTGATATTTCGTAATATAAAACCTTTGCGGAAAGTGTACTACAGCATGCGCTCCACTTAATGCACATATTTCCACTTCAAGCTCATGTTTGTATATTCGTATAATGTTTTTAGACTATCCAAAAATACTAGGAAAGACGCCAATATTTTCTTTAATTTCTGCATCAAACAAAACTTACAATTTGAGTATTCCATTACCTCAAATTAATTAGACAAACAGTTATCATCGTATCGCCACTTCCTCATCTCTATATAAAAGTAAATATAAATCGATGTTAACTTGTTTCCTCTTTGTTCCGTATGCGTTCCTATTCTAATAATCAGATTGTTATAGAACTTGACACGGTCATTCGGGTCGGCAATAGGAATATTAATCGAAGTACTAATCCTTACATTGGACTTTTGAAACTATTAATATTTACCTTATGGAGAAATTATTTTAATTGAGTTTCCATGATAATAATATTTTTACCAACGGAAATAAAAATAACCACTCGATCGAAGTCACGGGTACCAGATAGCATATTATAAACAACAATTCAAGTCAATATATATATTTTCATATTTGTTAATAGTACGATTGTCTATAATACTTAAAGGTATCCATTGCATAACGAAAGGTTAGCTTTTAGTTGTGGAATCTTCTGGCATGTGGTTCGTGTTTTGATTATACCTTATAAGTACTTATCTGGAATTTTATTATTTAGGAGTCACGTTTTCCAACTTACTCGTTGTACAACAAATGAAAGATATTATACACAATTATAAACTACTAGCTGCTAATCCCGTTCTTTGCAACGGAGAATAAATCATAGTAGAAAAACTAAGCTGTTATGTGTAATGCATTCTGTGGTTAGCCCGTGGAACTACTACGAATCAATATTAGCTGTTTGTACTTTCATCAGCTCAAACAGAAATGAATGTCTATAATAATAACATGGGACCTTGGAAGTCTCGTGGGGCAAAGCCCTTAGGACTTTTCAAAACGAAACTAGGCCTATGTGTTAATACGATATTTAAGGAAAATTCCTGTAAATTTTCATGCCAATCGGTTCAGTAGTTTTTAAATGGTTGAGGAACAAAAAGCAGACAGACATACACCATCCCATTTTCACATATTAGTATGATTAAGCCCGAAGCATTTGTTTGAGTGATACTGCACAGATGCTTTGAAACTAGATAATCATTGCATTTTTAGCGAATTTCCCCTATAGGGAAGAAGCTATTACCGTAGGTCTCATGATAAGACTTAAGCCTGAGACCATGATAACTTTTCATTTTGAGGTCCCCAGATGCCAAAAACACCATTCGTTCAAATTTTCATACATGTATATATATATATATATATATATATATACATGTATATATATTTATTTATATATTTATTTATATATATATATATATATATATATATATGTGTCCGTAAGCACGATAACTCTCGTAAAAAAGGTCCGATCATAATGATATTATGATATATGATTTTTAATATATTGGTTTTATAGGTTTTACAAATGTGTAAAGCACCATTTATTTGAACGAGTTCGAAAACAAGACGAATCGCACAATCCAAAGGGGGGTTTTGGGGGGGGTTTTGTACCCTAAAAATTTGTTTGGGGTTTCCACATGTAATTTTTATTTAAATCAAATTTTAATTTTACCATTGAATTCAGCATAAAAAAACAAATAATTTGGTATTTTGATCATTGCTCTACTTCAATTGGTTACTGAGATAGTGAAAGTGCTAAACACAGTACGTTATCCAATGTTATTCTTATGGAGAAAAAGTAAAATTGTATATCTCGCTTATTTATGAACATAAACTGACGAAATTTGGTATATGGCTTCACCTGGTTGTGGTTCATGGTTGTTTGCACAAAAACACAATTTTTCGCCTATAGTTCCCGTAGCAGCAAACCTAGGTACTTGGTCCCCATGTTATTCTCATGGAAAATAATTAAAATGTTATATATCGCTTATTTATGAATGTATATGGATGAAACTTGGTATGTGACTTCACTAAGATAAGTTCTATTGATATTTGCATCAAAAGCCATTATTTTGTGTTCCTTGTTGCAGCAAACCTGCGTACTCCTCCCCAGTGTTATTCTTATGGAGAATAATTAATATTTTAAGTATCGCTTGTTTGTGAATATATTTCTTATGAATCCTGTTAAGTGTTTTAATGTGTTATTTTATATATTCACTGGAAATTTGTTGAGTATGCAGGTTTGCGGGGGTATTTGTTTTTTATTTACTATCGAAGATGTAGTTAATTCTGCCTTATTGGTTTAGCATGTAAATGTTAATTTATTCAATTGAATTATTAACTACAGTATTTACACTACAATACAGAACAGTATCTCAGAACAATGTATGTTATCAAATTCTGAGTGACCAGTGTCTCTAAATTGCAATACCGTTTAAAATAAGTAATATTACAAATATTGTACCCAAGAATACCATCTGCATTGAGTCAGGATTGATAGAGTCGTTTGCCCTAATGAGTTGCTTACCAAACTTTAGAAAACACATTACATGAGTAATCGTACACATTGTATACATAAAAATAAATATTTAAATATAAGACCTAAAACATTAATAATCCAAACATAAATATATACAAACACACACTTCAAACGCTTGACATAATTTTAGTTTATAAGGAAATTAAATAAATAATTCAATAAAAAATGTCCATTGTACACTCTTATTCCGATGGATACAACTAGATAAGGTCTTATAGCTAATACTGTCCGGGAAAATTTGACAATTTTGTGAGGACCTAGGCCGGATATAGGTTTTATTGTATCAAGGAAAGTTATCTGAAAACGGTCATATACGGATCAGCGTTTGGAAGTGATGAGATCGGGGTTTAGACTGTTTATATTATAACAGTCATAAGATAAGATATTTTAGGAAGTCAAAACAAACCAATATAAACAGGTTAACATACCTTGACGTCAGCAATTCCTTATTTGACAAAATGGTGACTATAGTTTCGTTAGTTGACTATGTTGACTGTTTTCAATGTTATGTGTCATTTGTTAGGATGTGTTCAGTGTATTTTTATAAAGTGACGACATTCTGATTAGAATGGATTAACGCTCTTATTTAAGGTTTTGATAATGGCTACGTGCTAGCCGAAACTATAGTCAACATTTTGTTACTATGTATAAGGAATTGCTGACGTCAAGTTATGTTAACCTGTTTATATTGATAAAACAATTACGGAAGGCTTCAACATGAATAAATACACCCGTCGCAGCAAACCTGCATACTCAGCGAATTTCCAATGCATATTAATTTATCTTAATACCACATAAAGCGACATACCAAGTTTCATCAATATACATTCATAAATAAACGATTTATGACTTTTTAATTATTCTCCATAAGAATAACATGGCGGCTGAGTATGCAGATTTGCTGAAATATGGATCACTAAAAATGGGCTTTTATGCAAATATCAATATAACTCAAGTAGGTAAAGCCACATACCAAGTTCTATTAATTTATGTTCATAATTAAAGGAGATAACACGTTAATTATTCTCCATAAGAATAACATGGGGCTGAGTATGCAGGTTTGCTGCTACGGGAGCTATCGGCCAAAAAATTGGTTTTTGTGCAAATATCAATAGACCACAATGAAATGAAGCAATATACCAAGTTTCGTCAGGATAAGTTGATAAATAAGTGAGATATACAATTTTTCTTATCCTCCATAAGAATAACATTGGACAACGTACTGTGTTTAGCACTTTCAATATCTCAGTAACCAATTGACGTAGAGCAATGATTAAAACATGAAATTGTGCGTCTTATTAAGCTGATTCCAATGGAAAAAATAAAATTTTACTTTTTCAACAATTGTTTGTAAAAAACTCAAAAAACCCATTTTTTGGGTACAAAACCCCCCCAAAATACCCCTTCGGATAGCTCGATCCGTCTGGTTTTCGAACTTAAAGTCATAAATGCTGGTTTACACTTTTGTACCAAATTTCATCAAAATCGGACCTTTTTTACGAGAGTTATTGCACCCACGGACACATATATATATACAGTTTTGAACTAATGGTGTTTTCGGGGTCTGGGGACCTCAAAACGAAAAGTTATCATGGTCCCGGGCCTAGGTCTTACCATGCCGACTACGGTAATAGCTTCTTCCCTATAGGGGAAATTCGCTAAAACATGGGGTGTTTAAATGTTTACACACTAATTAATTGTTAAGTTCCTAATGTTCTTATAAAACCAAGAACCTAATTAATATATGTATTATTTTACTAAATAATGGTCTGAAACAATAAGTTCGCAAAACAAAATCGTAACTAGTGGAAATTTGAAAATCCTGTATGTTATTTTTTTGTTGGGGATTTAAGAGAATTAGGTTTAATAAATACGATGTTGTAATACAATATAATACTAATATAAAAACGCAATGGCCTTAAAATTTACAGATTCAGAAAAATTGCATTGTTGATTTTATCAAATACATTATCCATAGCAATATTTGTACTTTTTGAGCAAATCTTTTTATAACCGTACACAAATACATATCATATTTGTTAGTTTTAACTACGCCAACGTTTCAAAATCAATACTATATCAAGAAGTATATATTTTTTATATTTTAAAGGTTTCTCTAGAGAATATGAAATATCGAAAGCACAACTGTGAGGCACTTTTAACAAATTATTTTATAACACAAGATAAATTACTTGCCACAAAATACATTATATATTATCAAAATTTTTGCTAGATATAGACGATATATGTACCTAATATCTAACGAGTTGTTGACAATACTGATATATATTTTTTGGGAGATTATTTTAGCCCCAACCGTTGACTCTTATGAAATTCCTTAAACAATAATTTTTATAAATTATTGTAACATTGCATTCCTTGCTATTTCCTTTTTTTCTTAGTGCAAGTAGATATCGGATTTGATAGCTAAATATAGATAAAAATAAATTAATTGCTTGTTATCCCGAATAATATTGAGTTATGGAGTTCTTTTAATCAATCACAAGCTCTGTTTTGATCTGTTTGAAGTTTTAGATTCGCAACCAATGATTTCAAATATTTATACTAGCGGTCACATTGTTTGTCCGATTTACTTCAAATGTGGTAGGGATGTTCCTTTATATAACCAGCTGAACAAAAGCAATTGGGCTATTTACAACTTTATTTTATTAAATGTAATCGCAGAAGCGTATAAATAAAACATAAATCATAACGTTTACAAAGAATACATTTTTTATAAAAACTTAAGTTGTAATATTTTAACATTTTACGAATTCAAATCGGCCTCCACCATGGAACAAAGAAGTACTTATGCTTAGAGTTTATATGACCTAATTTAAATGCAATATTCATATTGAGAACACTTATAATCTAATATAAAGTCCCTCATAAAAAGGAATTTCAATTTGAAACGTTTGCTTTATGCAAGGTTTACGGGGTTCAGCAAGGTACGGGGTTTTGAAATATCAGATCATCATTGCAAATATCAGATATTTTTTACAAATCCATATTTGAAGAAAACAAAAACAGATTAAGTGTAAATGATATCTTCATTTGTTGTGGAAGTGTCATCTTACCCACAACAACTGTTTTTGTTTTGTTTTAATAGGGATTTTAATGTATTAATATATGTTTATTATTCAATGATGATTAATATGAGGACTAAAATAGTAAAGTCAGTGAATTTGTTCAATTATAAACCCTCATTACTGCACAATAGTTACTCATTATAACGTTCCCAATATTGATGAATGTTCCCGAAAAGTATTTATTCTTACGTAGTTCCACAAATGAGGTGGAAATACAAAGGAGTTAGTGTAAACATAGTTTAATAAAGTCACCTTACAACGGAATAAGTTATTCTGCACTATTTCCAACGCAGTAATCTATTTTAATTTGTGGGAAATTGTCTTATGGTAATGATATTATATTGAAGATTTATTAATATAAAGAACAACTATTAATACTAGTATAATAGAATGTTATTACAAAACAATGTTATTTAATCTCTCAGTCATTTTGGGAAGTCGCCTTCAGTAGTAGAACGAACCATAATTTGTTCCTGCATTACGCACCAGCTTATAGATGAAGTTAAATAGTGAGATAGGCTCATAATGTAATATATATCAGTTATCATTAAAAGGTACTAGGTAGATGGTCCATGTAGGGATGGCACTAACTATAATTAACATATATTGTAACGTTTGAATAAGTAGAAGCTTTCCAATATTAATATTTTATCTGAATTGATCACAGTGGCGTAGAATCTGGGACGTTCCTCGATTTAATTATACCAAAAGTGATCAATATCTAGCTGTTTAAGGTTACTTATGTAGTTGTATTTAATTAGGTTAAAGTTGATTAATCTAAAACATTCATGATCAAATATTGTGGCTCATGAGGGTGTAGTTAGTTAATCTGCCATTAGCAACAACAGTGTAGATTAACCCAGTTGTCACAGTGGAGTTATTTTACTCATCAACATAATAAACTGCAGATTTGTGCTTCCGGATGATGAGTATATTTACATATAGGTAATGTTTTTACATATAAAACTATATGTAAAAAACAAACAAACATAGCTAACAAAAAACATGAAACCATTACCAAACATAAATAATTTATTTACCTTTATAACAACTCCATCTTATAAGATATCCTATAATTTTGCTAACGAATGTTTAAACACTTATTTATCACTAAAGTGAAATGACTACACTAATATTTATTGGATAGTGTAGTAGAATGGATTGTATTAGGTAGTTTATTTTATTATTCAAGACAAGGGCTTTAATTTGGTACAACACATGACCACCCCGCGGTGAATATAAAAGTGACTTCCAAGTAAACTATATTATGATTTCCAATATTTTGATGACGTCATTCCTCAAAACGCTCAAGGATACCGAAGTGGCGCCCGTAATATTCGGATTTAGAAAAATTGTTCTTTTAGAATTAGTAATAAAACCCCTTATATATTTATTTTGGTCACTCATCTTTTACCGTCACCGACTATAGTGATTATCCATTGATGTATGACTAACAGTAGACTATTAATATTAGCTAGTGGCTTGAAGGGACCATAGCCCCTAACCTTGTTTTAAGTAGGAACATATGTCAGTTCGTAAACAACGTAGACTCTTAATCACATGTTCTAATGTAAACAAAGCAGACGTTTTTAAATCCCCATGTTTTTTATGGGGGATGATTTACGTTATTTATCGTTTGCTGGTAGTTTTTATAAATACCGTTATTTTTCTTGAGTCCCTGGGATCAAGACCATTAATTTGAGCCGTCTCCCATCATCCTGAGAATTCCCAATCTCCTACAATTTTGACTTAAAAATTTCGCTTACATAATTATATGTAAAGATATTAATATTGACCTAAAGTCATCTTTAACTATTAACCTACTGTCGAAAAATAAAAAGTACACATTTGACAAAAATATGCTTTAGAATAAATGTAGATATATATATATATATTCAGATGCCTGATTAGACATACATTTAGCTGGTATCCTAGTGATAAACTGTTATTACAATTTATTTTAAATCATATTATTAAAAAACAAAGTAATAAATTTAGCCATCAAATAATACAAATTAAATGTAATTATTGTATTTTCTATTTACTTGTACAACTAGTTTAAACTTAACATTTGTAGGATTTATTGTAAAATATCGAATAAAGCACGTGTCAATCAGGGAAACACTATAATTAGCTTTTAAATTGCATAATATAAAATTCTTATTGCATTTTATTTCTCAAAATATTTATTCTACAAAATATAACAACTTATACTTATTGTACTTAGTGATAATCTGGCGAAATTTTAGCAAGAGTAAGATCACATTAAAGTTCTGTGAATGTGAACATTTGAATGTTTACACGTTAGAAACAGAATTTCCACCAGGAACATACTCGTACTTAGCTAATGGCTCTCGTATCCTATGGGAGCAGCCCAGCGACAGTTCACAACATTACATTCGTGTTTTAAGAATAACTAAGTCCTCATACCTTCTGAGTCGCGTAATTCAAGGACAATAGTTGTAATATACCACAGGTTTGAATTCTCTCTTCCTCGAAAATTCATTTGCGAGCCAAGCGCGGAGCATTTGAAGATTGCAAAGAAAGATTAATTAATATTAAGTTATGTTATTGTTCCTAGGTTAGTCATCAAATAATTAAACCCATTAAATAAGTATGGATTAAGTTCTGTATATTCCTTTTTTAAAGCACCAACAATTTTTTATGGTATTGTTAAAAGTAATATATGCAGTATTTTTGGTTTTTGTAAACAAGAAAAACAGCCGGAAAACGGACCGAGATATGACAAATGTTATCTTATGTTATACGCTTGTTTTGACCAGATGATAAAGTTTGAATGGTATGTGGAATGGTGGTTGTGAGACACTCTGAATAACTAGTTTGTTAAAGTAACTTTTAGTCGCAAACAAACATATATATTGGACCAGCCAAAAGTACTGAAACAATAGAAAACATCAAGTGGGGTTCAAACCACGTCCAAACAACCAGAGAGGCAGAGAGCTAGGTTTCCGCATTGACTCTAGCGCTGCGCCACTGTCGCTAATGTAACCTTGCTTAGGCAGTGGCGCGGCTTCTGTAGCGTTCGCACACTATATCCAAATACGCACGAATATTAGGTCAAACATTCGCCAGAAAGTTCACTGAACACTCGTCACTGCTTTAGTCAACAATGTATTCGTTAATCGTGCAGCTCACACACTCCACCACATTCGGGCGTACTGTACTCTTGAATAGTGAGGGACGGTTTTAACGTTCTATATCTTGTAATTTATCTCTGGAATTGCTAAATTAACGTTACTTATACTGATGTAACGATTTAGTTCTCTAAATATAATTTTGAGTGATACAATTATAGTAGTACTGTTACATCTGATATGAGTAGTACTAGCCGTTACCCATGGCGGCTTCGCCCACGCTCACTACATAGCGTTAGGAATATAAATGTTAACTGACTAAGAATCGCGTCGTATTCAAAGGCAGAAGTTTCAAAAGACGTCTCACATATTTTTGGTGAACGTTTGCCACCACTGGACATAGATAGCCCTGACAGTAATATTCAGCTTTCTCAACAGTTTCTGTAGATCACTAATCTGCCATTTCAGTTGCTCTCAAACTGGCCTGACGCTGAGCTTGCTCTTCACGTCGAAGTTGCTGCTCTTCTGTGGTTTCTTATGCTCTGTGTTCTTTCTGCCGTAGAGCTTGTTGAAGCCTTTTAATTTCAATTCGTGCTGAAGTTTCCTGACCTCTATCCACTTTATTAAATATTTTAATATTTTAATTCTCTTTTTCTAAATTAGAGAATAATTTGATTACGTTTCCCTGGCGTTATTGTGATACAGGTACCTTCGTGGTTAAACGTGAAACAAAAGTACAAACAAATACATAAACTGAATAGCTTGTTGAAAATATTAAATGCAGAACACCTATTTAAGTTATCATCTGACCCAGTAAATGCTAGTGCCCATTAAGATTAACATGGGACGTTTAGAGGCTACTGGGGCAAAGCCCTAATAATGTTTTAAAGTGAGAATACGCCTATACGTTACTCTAGGATATTAGCTATCTTCCTACCAAATATCAGATGAATCGGTTTAGTAGCTGAGGCGTGATTGAGCCTCAAATTAAAAAATAAACTCACAAACATTTATCTTTATAATATTAGTATAATTTTGTATGTTACAAGCTCAGTTTTAATATAATGATTTTTTAGAGAAGTGGTTCTTCATTACGTCAGTATTTGTGTTTGTACTGCCACAATCGTACATGAGGAGATAATAGCAAGAAGTGTGGCGCCTCCAGTTTCAATAAATATTAACCACTACCCGCTGGCACTTTGCCAAACAGGCTACAACTTGTGGTAATATCAAATGCGAGCGGATCCCTTCGTTAATATTAGAGTAGAATTGTTAAAGTCAGTTATAAATACCGAAATAATTTTCAATTTAACTTAATTTCACTGAAATAGGGGTTTGTAATATGAATTAAGTTTTAAATATCTCAAAAGGCTATTTACGACATAAATTACACGTGTTTTACTAGACATAACGTTAAACCGTAGAGAAAACATTGAGGAAACCGTAAAACTGGCACCCATGAGTACTATACTTGATTGAAGGTGTTATTGGGAAAATCTGAGGAGATATTTTCTTAAAGAAATAAATCAAATACAAAATTAATATAAAAAAACATACCAAATAAGAGTAGATCAGAGGTTTTTATTTAGTAAAAACACTGGAATTTTGGAAAATTGTTTAGTTTTTCATTGAACCGTAATAACAAACTTTCCCCATAACAACACCATAGAGACTGTAAAACATATTCTATGATAACATTTTCTCATGTGATTTAAACGCATGCCTTATTTTAATTTGGCTTATTTACTGTGTTAACGTCTGCATTATTTAACAAATCTCAAATAAACTGTTATAGTGGCCGGGTACATGACACATAATCAAAACTTATTGCGTTATATGAAAAAGCGAAGCCTTTTGGTTCATTTATTTCATAGGATCCAAAGACCAATATATGAACCGGAAACCATGGGAATCAGACCCAAAAGCCCAAAAGATACAGTTAAAGTGCTAGTTTATCATACTGCGTTCATTTACATCTTTAATATTATGTATTTAATGCACAAATATTGTCATAATTTACATATATATATTTTGACTATCTATATTTTGTGTAACACTTGTTATTCAAAATATACAACTTTAAAATACTATTTAATACCTCATTTTAAAATTTACCCTAACCATACTGCTGTTTCACATTGCAATCTGCCTGTAAATTAATAAGTCAATTAATTCTTCTATAAGATACTACATTCACTACAGTAAATTTATAATATCAGACTCTAAACTATAAACCGACACTTCGTTTTGAAGTATTTAGTTATCGCGTGCAACATATTAATTAAAATTGAGTGATTATTTTAATTTGTACATTTCGGTTTTGTTTATTGTTTGTTACACGGCACAAGAAATAACAGACAATATCCCAGTCTATAGCAATGTTGCCAATGCAAATATGTCATCCAAGCAAGTGCGGTCTACATTGCATTGCACTATTATTCCAGCTTGCAGCAGCACAACATTTATCGTGGTAACAAAAATTCTTCAAAACAATCCTTAGTTTTATTTGTTATATGTTTATTGCCATTTATAGTCACAATATTGATAGAGTTGTGTGCCCATGACGTCAGCAATTTATGATTCAAGTTTAAGGATTTTTTAACCAAAATAAGTCTTTAAAATTAAAAATGCTGGTAATATTATTATTAACTTTACTTCATACTTCTTACTGTTTTTTGCTACTGAAACACCGCTTTTACAATTTTCCAAAACAGACGGTGTGCCTTCCCATGCCGCCTTGAGATAAGGATCAAGTCAAGCGGAAGTGATATATTGCTTGGAAATTCTTTGTAAGATCAACTGTTGCAGGTTTTTATACAAAAATGCCGATCACAGAACATTAAAACTTATATTATGTAAAGTAAACCATATTATCATAATATAGGTTGATCCATTTTTCAAATTATCGTTTGTATTTATGAATTAGGTGTTAATATCATTTTATAAGCTCATTGAGAAAGTAAAGTATATTATGCAATTTAAAAGTATTATTATAAATCATCATAAATTGCAAGGACCATAATTTTTTACATTTTGTATCACCGTTTCAATAAATTTGGTAGAAATTACTTATTAATAACATATTTTTATCATATTAGAATTCGGTGTTATAAAATATAAAACATTGTAAATGCAAGATAGACTGCTATTTCACAAACAGAAACTCCTACTGTGTTTTACCACAGAGATATTCCATTTCGCAGAGAAAGACTTGAGCCTCGTTGCAGCTCAAGCGAAAATGATATATTGCTGGGAACTGGTAACAAAGTACAACTGTTATCTGGTCTTCTTCTGGAGAATCGCTGTTACCTAATTCTATTGAAATTGAACACTAACCTAAATATATCATCAAAAAACACTCACTGACTCATCAGAAAATGTCCATAATTACCAAACCTAAAGAGTGTGTTAAGGTTCTAAGGTTCTCTTAAAGAAGCGGTTGCTTGTTAAGAAGCGGATTTAAAACATTCCCTCAAGCATCAACCCCGCTGGCCTTCAAAGTCCCACCGTTATTATTATGGACATATTTATTTACTATGTATATATATAACATAAACAGATATATGATATAAACAGATATAAACAGATATGATATAAACAGATATAAACAGATATGATATAAACAGATGTTCAATATTCAAAAGCTTATACAAAATGCACCACAAGCAGACCTGTTGTCCTGGAACTTTCCCAGCAAATAAAGTATCTATACAATTATGAACTGCAAATCATTGTCAAACCACGCTTTTGTTATTTTCAATACGTAAGTTTTGATCATTAAATTAGTTCATACAGTTGTTCTGTGAACTAATTTGAGATAATCTTATAGCTAATTTTGTACTACTTGATGAACTTTTTTGTGAAGTGATTTGAGAAAACTTCAAGATCTCTGCGATCTTATAAATATTAAACTTCATCACAACCACTTTACAAGTTAGTATTATAGTCAATAATCTGAGGGCCATTTAGTTAATATTTATAATGTTATTTTTCTTTACTTATTAACCTTATTAGAGATAACAAATAGCCGCAGTTAAGTCAAGTTTTATTAGGACAGTATGAATAGTATTCCGCAACTTTTTAAATTTATAAATCTAATTTTTAACAACATGGCGGATCAGTTTTAGGATACCTTGTGTATGAGGCAGTTTCTGGTCTTATGTACAGCGTACACTAACCTCAGAGAGACACAGGTAAAACTTGGATTTATTAATCAGAGGATTGACATACAGCTATAAATAATTAAAAAATTAATTTTATAATTAAAAAGGAGAAACGTTTTCGTTACATATTTTATTTATTTTCTCAACAACAAAAAATAAAGAAAATATGGTGTTTTCATTTTTGTATACTGTAGTAAAGAGGTAGCTAACTGTAAAAAGGTGTTGTTATATAAATACTCTATAATATTTACTCGGAGGGCTAAAGTAATTAGGTTTTAATTTTAAAGTATTCAGGAACGTAACCTTACCACATAGTCATTGTATTTATTTGAAATTATTGTAATTGTATTTACATTGTAATTATATCCATTGGTTTGGAGATGAGACTTGCCAGCCTCAAACAAGGCCTTATGTTGTTTCTCTGACAATGTTGTTTGTCATCTGTTCAATCAATGTCATTGTTGTTATGACAATTAATTATACTCCATTATCACTCTAGGATTACGTCATTTTACATTTTGTACTGTCAAATATATCCTAAATATTCTTTTATGATATGCACATAAATTAAAAGTTTAAAATAAATTATGTTATTGAAACATACACAATAATATATACATTTTAATCGTAAAATAAATATTTACCATCAGCTGCAATGCGTTGTTGTTACTCTCTTTTCTGCTAATTATTGATTATTATGTTTGTTTATTATGACATTTTAATATCAACAACGACGGTAAGAATAATAAGAATAAATTAATTATTTTTGATCAACAAAAACTGTTGCACCGCATTTAGATCCGTATATTTGTAATCATAACAAAACCAATGTTTATTCTTATGACTCATCTTTAGTTTTTTACTACATTTAATATTAATTAAATTCAATATTAATTAAATTTAGTAAAAAACTTAAGGTGAGTCATAAGAATAAACATTGGTTTTGTTATGATTGCAAATATACGGATCTAAATGCGGTGCAACAGTTTATGTTAATCAACAATAACTTCTGCCTGCTGAAGTAGCTACGGCAGAGAACTTTTGATCCTGCTCAATTTTAGTGCTCATATACACGCTTAGAAACTACATACTGGGTTTCGATGTACAACAAAGTTTAAAAGTTTTACATGACTTAGTACCTGTCTAGAACTCTTAAAAATTAGACGTTTTCGATTAAAATACAAAATGAGCTAACTGATAAATTTGGGTGGTATGTTCACTCTAATATTGCAAGATCGGTTACACAATTATTCACATAATAATTATGCAAAAATATCTTGTAAACTACCAAATTTTAAATTTATTTATCGATTTATTAAGTTGGTAAGTTAAAATTTGGGTTATCACTTAAAAATTTTAATTTTAATAACGAGGGAGAAACTATGCAAGAAAATCATTCCAGAAGACCATTATTTATATCTTTGTATTTTTTTACCTTGTACCATCTTTTATGTATATTTACCGTCTTGTATGTAAGTACAGTATAAGTGTAAATATACTTTGTGGTGTTGTGAGACGTAGCTTATTTATCCCGTTTATTATAACAACATGTATCATGATATACTAAAGAAATTATTTACTATTTTCAAGTGTTTATTAATACATGGGAATTTGTTAATGGAATTTCCATCTTGCAGTCTAAGATTTAAGGAGAGTCTATTTCATTAGTTTTCTTTAGATTTCCTCATTAAATTTCAAAATATGATCTTAGAAAAGTCTTTTTAAACGCTACGGTAACGAGAAGCCAAGCCTGAATTTCTTTTCAAACTTACAGTATTCATAAAGTTAAGTGTCCACGACTCTTCAATAATTTGCGATGGAAATTTTCTCTACAGCATCCTCCGAGTGTGTCTTCACAACCGTATTGTACGTGGCATGATTCAACCTTGTTTCGTTACTGTGGAATTGAATGTGTAACCATCGTTAATAAGGGGGTAGATTTATCTTAAGATTAAATTACTAAAACCATGTTTAATTACTGTTTCATTCATAATACTGTAACTGCTTTAAGGGGATTTCCTTTGTTACTGGTCCAACACCTTGTATTTAATTTTTAATAATAATTTGTTTCAAAATTCAACAATATAGTATTTAATAGAAGTCTAAGTATATATTTTAACCTAATACCTTCTATTAACAGGAACTTTCATATGATCGGTTATTTTTTCAAGGGTCTCAAAATCATATTTAAATGAACAAAAACTCAGTGATTTAATGTTATGACCAATTTTAACTTCATATTAATAAATGTACTTTTGTTATAAAATGCTTACTGTCAATATTTTTGGATGTATCTAGTTCATATTCTAGAGAGTAATATCTTTTATTAGCCAAATTAAAGATCAGAATTATTAGTTCCTATCATCATCATCATCATCATTAGTTCCAAGTTAGATTTGTACTTGATACTCTTGATAAACTAAAAGCCATAAAATGGACCTGTTGTGTACAAATATGTTGAGTTAAAAACGACTGTACAAGTCAAGTGTAACAAAAAAGGTTTCCAAACTGTTTAGAAAATCTAGAAATTTAACCATTTAACTATAATTCCTGTATAACTTTGTGTGACAGTTAGGTAGAGCAAACAGCGGTTGAAAGGATAGGTTTTATTTTATGAAAGGATTAAAACGCTACGAACCGTTAAAAAGCACTTGAAACTTTCTCGTCTCAACGTCTTTCTTAGTTTTATTGTAAAGTTTTACGAATACATAAGTTTACATAAGTTAACTAATGTTTACCAACTTAATTACATACTAATGGGTAAGTTCCAAAAGATTTAGGTAAAAAGTAAAAGGAATTTTACGAAGACCACGTGGATTTATTAAATCTCCCTAAAAATAAAATCTATTTTACTGAATAACCTTTATGTAATGTATAAAGTATCAGTTTATCTTTATACATAATTATGTAAGTGATTTAAGTCAAAATTGTGGGAGATTATGAAATCGCAGGTTGTTGGAAGAAGTTAAAATTAAAGGTCTTTATCCCAGGGGCTCGGGAAAAATAGCAGCATTTCCAAAATGTTACCAGCAAATAAGAAATAACGTAAAACATTCCCATGGGAATGGGGATTTATGGGGTTTTTATTTTTGACAAAAATCAGTTTTTGCATTTTTCACCCAAAAATTTTAAAACACTTAATTTTGGTTTCAACCATTTTATAGAGCTTAAAAATAAAATAATATAGTCTTTTGAATCATTAACCTAGGTTAAGTTTTTGCGGGGAAAATCCAAAAAACGTGCTCATACAATCTCCCATGTTAATCTTATGGGAAAAAGGTTTTTGATTTTCCTCAGTTAATTTTAATGTAAACTTCACATTTGCTTTTACCAATCAGTTCAGCTCTACAAAACAATAATTTTGGTGTTTAAATTGTGATTCTCCGTCCAACCTTGCAGAGATATTTACAGTGCTAAACACAGTACGTTGTCCAATGTTATCCTTATGCAGAATAATCAAAATTTGATAACTCGATTATTTATGATTAGTATGTTGATGAAACTTGGTATGTGGCTTTACCTAGCACTAGTTTGTTGATATTTGCACAACAAATAATTCTTTGCCAATTTACCCCGGCAGCAGCGAACCTGCATACTCAGCCTCCAAGTTATTCTTAAGGAGAATAAATAAAATGCTATGTATCACTTATTTCATCATGTATTTTTATGAAACATGTTGAGTGGCTTTATGTGGTAGTGAAACACATATACATGCATTGGAAATTCACTGAATACGCAGGTTTGCTGCTACGGGGGTATTTTATATTTACTTATTAAATCAGTTTTAAATTAAATTATTAATACCTATCAATAATTATGATTTGTACAAGTATATAAATGTTACTAGCCCCTAATATTTTTCATAACTTTAGTTATCTGTTTTTATTATGTAGTTATATCTTGGGTATATATTTTTTTACAACTAAGAAATAACACTTCATACACAATATATTTATAATTCTTTCTTTAATTTTCAACAAATACATCCAAGCTAACCTAATCTCATGAATTAGGTTCAGCTCTAAAGCAATGGAAACATAAATATCCAATCCAGTACAATTCGTGACTTAGTTTACTTTTTTGTTCACGACGTTCCGTTGCAATTTGGAACGACGAAATTGCATTGTCCAATCCCGAAACGTAAACATTTATGGTTTTAAGAAATCAGATCCAAGATGAGATGGCATTTTAGTTATTTACATTACTTTTAATATTGAGTTTTATTTGGTTTTGGATGTAAAACATCATTACACGATTACATAACTCGTACAACCAAGTGTATTTGAAATAAAAATGAATATTTTTGTGTCAATTAATCTTGATCAATATTCACAAAACTATAAATAGATCATAATAAAAATGATGATTTGTTTAGTGAAAATATATAGGTTGGCGTGTATTGAATATATAGTGACTTCATAAGTAAAAACGTTGACATGTATGTCCAATAGTAAAATAACAAGTTACACTCATAACATAGTAGGGTAGCATTAGGCAAGTACGCTGCATTACTGATATTATGTATTTTTTTTATAAAGAAATATTGTTAATATAACTCAATATAGAACATCTGTTTTTATCAAACAGTTTTGCGTAAAAGCAATCCCTCGTTTGCTTTAAGAAATCTCCACCGATAGTTAGCTTTTGAACCATTGAATCGTTAATTAGCATTTCCGCCCAATCAAACAGCAGAACAACAAAATCCTGCGAGAACCAATCTCAAATAATCATTCAGATTGGAAATTTTTGAGAGGTTTTCAAAGGTTTTCTTGCTAAAAACTCCCTTTATTTGATGAAGGCGAAAAATATTCGTAAATAAACTTTAATAACCACCAATAGATTTAGTTTTGTTCATACTGATAGTGAAAACATTCACTAAACATGTACATTTTACTTAGCACACTTCCATACAGTATCCAACATTTGTTATAATATGTTCTCTTAATTTGTATACATATTATGAAACCGTTGGATATATGTTCAGTTCTGTAATACGTTAAATTGGGATAAATATATTCGAAACAGATGTACATAGGGTCACTTAACGATGTGCTATCATTATAGGACATTTATTTAATTACTCATCGATTATAAAAAGATCTAAGCCTTACCAAAACAACTATTGATCTTATCAACCAAACAATAATGCCAAATGAGGTTGATATACTTTATAGACGTGAGACGGTGACTTAGTCTTAAGGTGTCCGAAACCAAAGGCAGCGCTCCTGACGAGGGTTCGAATCATAGTCCTGGTAAGTTCATGTTGTCCATGTTGTTCAACCTGTCCTTTAATGGCTCACCCTATGTTCGGGTAGATGTCACCCATTTTTAGTCCGAGGCTCGAGTGGAGAGAAAAATTATTGGACAATGAGGCAGTGAACCTCTTACCGAAACTAAATTATTAATAAGATTTATATTGTTCAGATTTAAATGTGACTAATATGCTTTTATAGTCCATACAAATGATAACCTATTACACACTATTAACTTAGTAAAAACAGCTTACAATTTGAAAATAAATAGACAACAATTTATTTTTTAAGTTAACTTGTAATTTCGTAATGAATAATTAACCAAACATCAATTTCTAAGTACCATTTTGTTGCCAGGAATATCAATGAAGTTTTCAGTAAGAGCCATATTTCTAAAGTACAGCTTTGAAAGTAAAATAAATTAACTTTACAGAAGTAGCCGACATATTTTTACTTGGAAATATTGAAAATTAAATGTACTTAGATTGCAGTTTTACATGTTACATGTAAGCTAAGGATGTTTGTACATGTTAATACCAAAATCTTTCCATTCTTTTCAATATTTTGAACATCGTAAAACATCTTTGACCTAAATTAACCATGGATAATATAAACCAAGACACACTGTCCCACATTAATAACATCTTATTAATTTGTACAATAAGTCGATTGTGAAGGCCAAAGCAAACCATTTCTTTTTAAAGTCGGCAAAAAAAGTATTACAATAACCTACATGCATCGGAATATTTATACAAAAAACGCTTTAAATTAAAGGACGATCTCTAACTTTTTAAAACCTTTCATTTATGATTTAGCCCTAATATTATTTTACAAAGGATGTATTGTATTATGTACATATGATAGATAACATGTGATATGTTTCGTCTCGTATGACAATATTGATAACGATGATTGGCACATGTTCAATTATAGTACGGACATTGTAGATTTAACCATACCTAGAGCATATTTCCCCATATAATGATGTTGGAAGTTAAAATTTACGTTGCATATTTTAAACATAAATGTAAAATATATTTTTAATTTTACAGCGTGTAAAAATGTTTCACTAAAAAGAATTTGTTATTTTTATAGATTTTGTTTTCAGGGTGATTTTGTACGCAGGGTGTGGGTTCTTTGCCAAAGGTTGATCCAAATGTAGTGTGTTGTGTCAATAATTGTAAGTGTTCGGCCGCAGCAGTACCGATAGGTATGCAGGCCAAGAGCCGTATGAATGAGTGTTAATGTTAGGCCGCAGTGCCGACGGACTGTGGGGCAGGTTAAATGCCTTGTTGGTAAAATGGGAAAAATGCCACTAATATGCTACGAATTTTTTACTATTATATCCTACACTAATTGCAATTAAACATAAAATAACAATAATAATACATGCCACAACTATTAATGCAAGTCTGTTACAATTTAAATGCAAAATGAAGCAGTTAATGTAAATAAACATCATTTGTCTTACCTCTTTGAGCTAGGTGTGTATATATTAGGAAGTGACTTGAGATTGCATAGCAGGCTCAAATTATACGCTATAACCATTCTGACAAAGAAGAAGGATTTGTACAAAAATAATGATGGCACATTTACACATGATCTGAATTACATCTAGCATTTTCACTCCACTTTTTATCATACAAATTTTTTTTATAAAATGCAAAGTGTTGCATGTATATATGAATGACATTTTTATAGACCAAAATATTATAATACCATAAACTGTATTGTAAATTATATAATTTACCAATTAATTGCTCACAAAAACACACCTAGTTACTGAATTAAATTCAATAAACTGATTTTTCTGTCATTTTAATAAAACAAAAGGATTCTAAACTACATACAGTCCATGCGATTTTCTGATTCCCTTTATCTACGCTGGAGTATTAAATAGTTTGTTTTAGTTACAAATTCACTGTTGATCACGTTAGTTTATATTAGAGTTGCGTACTCTATTATTAAATACATTTAATAACATGGAGAATAACAAAAGCATATCATGCAGGCTGCGTACGCAGGTTCGCTGCAACAGGAATCATCGGTAAAAAGTGTTTTTTGTGCAAATAACAATAGGGCAAAACCAGTTGAAGCTGTATGCCAAGTTTTGTCGGTATACGTTTATAAATAAGCGAGATATACAATTTCTCTTATCCTCCATAAGAATAACATTGGACGACGTACTGCGTTTAGCACCTTCAATATCTCTGGAACCAATTGACGTAGAGCAATGAGCAAATCACCAAATTGTGTGTTTTTTAAACTGAATCCAATGGTGCAAATTAAAAATTTATTGTTTCAAAGATTAAATGTAAAACATTAAAAAACATTTTTGGGGTACAAACCTCCCTCACAATACCCCTTCGTATCTGTCGAAATGTCATGAAATTTGAACCCTTTTTACAAGAGTTATCGTGCTCACGGACTTTATATATATATATAAAGTTTTGTCCGAATGGTGTTTTTGGCATGTGGGGACCTCAAAACGAAAGGTTATCATGGTCCTGGTCCTAGGTCTTACCATGCCGACTACGGTAATAGCTTCTTCCCTATAGGGTAAATTGTCTAAAACGTAGGCAACTAATTGTAAAATAGAAAAACAAAAATATAATAACCTCTTTTATTTTTACTACAATTTCAATCTTTAATATGACATTCTTAATAATTCCTTGGCCCAATACGGATTATAAACATTATAGCCCCTCGATTCTTTAGAAATGTTAATGAAGCATTAATTCACGTGGCAGAGAAATGTTAATTGATACTCAAGCGGATTTTCTGCTTATGTTGGCTGTTACTCTGCTGTACTGTAATTATCTAATTAAAAATGCAATCTTTATTCAATAACATAACGAGTTTGTTTTTATTATTTATGGATACTTGTTACATTGTTCTTGAATTAATCTCTATTATATATTATATATTCACATTTAAATTTAATTTGTCAATTACAGTAATGCAGAGCGAGTGTTGCTGGGCCCAAAAACACTCGTGGATCTCTGATTTAGTTGTGGGTTGCTTGAAAGAAGAATCTGATTGCAAGAAACTATTTTATTCAAATCTGAGCAAAGACATTACAACACATACATAATTAAATTAGAGCCGGAAAATAGTATTTTAAATTAATGTAATATAGATCACCTTAGAGGTTATGGCTTTGGTCGATTTCTGGCCTTTTTAGTTTTAATATTTTTTTTGTATTTTGTATTTAAAATAATCAAATGCAGTTCTCAAGTTAAAGTATCGTAATGTGATAATCAGGAATTCCTAGTTAATCAAATGGCGGTCTATTAAAACAAGCGAGTGGTCGGGAATAAATAATAATGTATTAGTCCTCCTAACTAAGCCTCCTGACCTCCGACACACTCTATCCTCCTATATCTTTTTACCACCAATTTAAATTATACATTCATATGATTCATGATTAACTTATTTATAATATGAAGTGGTTCCTGATCTGAGCTCTGAACTGCTGCTTAATTAATTTTACTCTTTTTTTTTGAAATCAACCAAACAGTAACACTCTGTTCTATTGATACTAAATTTCCTAGAATTTTGTATTATACTTAATTTCCAGCTCTTACAATTATTTTAGTTTAAAGACAATTGATTTGAGTTTAAATATTTTCCAAAAGTTTTCTTGCTTAATACAAATCAATTCTTGTACAGAAAAAATATCTTTAAGTTAAATTATGAGAAATAGAGAGTTGCTATAAATGATTTGTGAATACGATATTACATCAAATAATTAACAAAGATAAATGAATTTAAACTTAACAATTATTAAACTTTGACCAGTACCAGTTATGACATGTGCCCTATGAAATATGACCAAGTATGTAAAACTAATAAATATTACTCACATGAACATTGTAGAAAATTACATACACAAAACGCTCACAATATTAATACACTGTAACACTACTATGCACTTAATATTAATAATACCAGTTGTTTAATTTATTCCCCGTAAAACGATAAGAATGGCAGTGTTAAAACCTGCTCTTAGCACGTGTAATTTAGAAAAAAGTTTTATTAATTAATTAATACGAATGTGATTGTACCGCGAATTTCGGCCTTTTCTTTAAAACAATTCGCGAAATAGAAAACGTATGGGATGCACCCCGTTAACAAATCGACGAACTTTTGGAATTGGCAAATAAACGCGGTATTGAATTTAGAAAAAGGTTTTAGATGATGTTACACCGAATAGTTCCGGGCTAAGAGAGCGAGAAGCCGCCGTCGTCCAGTTTTATGAGCGAGGCGGGTCACGTGACTGCATTGTTGTCAGTTACTCCTGTACGCGGTAGTGCCTTCTAGATGTTTCTGATATGGCGGCAAGTTTGAATTTGAACTTGTAACAATTTTCCCCCCCTCCAAAAGAATTTTTAATTTTTGTCTAACCTAACTTGGGATAAAGAGAGAGAAAAACAATTTTACACAAAAATTAAAAATTACTAAAGTTAACAGTAACAATACTTATAAAGATAAACATAACAATATAGTATCATTAGTGAGAGAGATGGTGGACTCTTACGGCTACATTCCCTGTAAGTTCCACTTCGGTCATAGACTCATCCCTAACACTTGGTGAAACTAAACTGTTCAGAGCTACACAAGGTTCCAGTTTGTTGCACTGCACTACACATGTAATTTTATCCTGAATACTGTCCATGATTGTGATGAAGGCTTTTCTGTTTAAGTGAATTCCATCTGTCCTACCATTATAATAGAAATGTTCAATTAAATAGTTCATGTTGTGACCAGTGAAAATTGTATCTAAATCCAAAATAAAAATGTGAGACTGTGTTTCGTTTGGAGACAGAGAGAGAGATGTGACTTCCGACATCGTTGGTGCCAATGAGCAGAACACAGGTTGGTTGTAGTTCGGCAGCGTGTTTTCGCACCTCGGTGACGATGTGTCTCGTAGTCGCCCCTGGTATGGTGATGTGTTCGGCGGCGGCTAGTTTCCACTGTTTCACTGCTCTGTGTAGATGGGAGTCTCCCACACAAGAAAACCTGTCATATGGATTTACAAAAAGGAAATGGATCTTAAAAAAAATTAAATCAATAAGTCACAACAATTTATTCTGAAGTAAAAAGATAAAAAAGTATATATATATATATATTTCAGACTGGAGGAAAAAATTTCTTTATTTGATCAACATTAACTATCTGCTTTTGTGTCTGATCATTGTCCTAAGTTATTTCAACATTAACCGGTGAAGTGAGTTTAGTTACAGTATAAGGTCCCCTCCATTTGTGACAAAGTTTCGCTGTTATTTTCTTATCTTTATTACTGAGGGAATGCCTATACAAAACAACTTTATCACCAACAACAAAATTAGATGGAGTTCGATTCCTGTCATACCGTAACTTCGTTCTATTGTGCGCCTTTGTGAGATTCTGAAAAACATTGTCTAAACTCGGTTTGTTATTATGTCCTGTCTCTAAATTCCAAAGAAATTGCAATGGGTGTGTAAGTTCTCTACCTAAGAAAACGCTTGCGGGGGTGAACTTTGTTGCTTCATGTTTTGCGGAATTAAAAGCAAGCATTAAATATGGTAAATAAATGTCCCATGACTTATGATTCTGATTATGAAAAATTCTCAATGCAGTAACTAGGTTTCTATTAACTCGCTCAGCAACATTTGATTGAGGTCTATATGGTGAAGTTGTTACATGCTTAATTCCTAAACCAAAAAGAAATGAAAAAAATTTTTGCGATGTGAAGACGGAGGCATTGTCTGTAATTAGGCGCTGTGGAATACCATGCTGTGCAAAAATGTTATTTCGTAAAATATTTATTGCGGAATCTGATGTCTGTTTTCTAACTGGGTATAAAAAGCAGAATTTCGAAAAATTGTCCACCAAAACAAAGATTGATTCATTTCCTCGTTGTGTTCGTTGTAGCGGACCAACAAAATCACAAAACCATTGCTCGTTACAATTTGTCGGTATATGAGAACTTAATTGACCAATTTTCTGGTTTTGCGCCGGTTTTGAGAGTTGACATTGTTCACATGACCTAACAAAATTCCTAATAAATTGTGTCATGCCTTTCCAAATAAATTGCTTCTGAATGTGATTCATAGTTTTGGCTATGCCCGCATGTGCAAACATAGGATTCTCATGAAAATATTTAACAATAAAAGTGTGCATGGACTCTGGAACTACTATTTTGCTTTTCCTGCCCTGTTTACCAAAATACAAAATATTATTGCGCAATGAGTGGCTCTTGACTGGAATTTTATTTCTCAAATCTGAAATAATTAAACTTAAACTCGGGTCTTGTGCCTGTTTTTCCCTAATTGAAGTAAATAGTTCTGGAAAACATTGCAGAGTGCAACATGTAGAATCCTCGATGATTTTAACGGTATTATCCGTATCATCCTTGAAGACTCTACATAAGGCATCTGCCACTACATTTAATTTACCCCTAATATTTTCTATTTCAAAATCAAACTCTGAAAGACGTAACACCCACCTATCAAATTGAGCTGTATGTTTACCCTTATTTTTTAAAATGTACATCACGGCAGAATTATCGGTTTGTAGTGTAAACTTCTTGTTTAAATATGGCCTAAATTTCTCAACTCCATATAAACATGCTAAAAATTCCTTCTTATGCATGGGGTATTTACGTTCTGTTTCACTTAATGTTCTGGATGCAAAATGAACCGGTAAAAGATTATCTCCCTCTTTCATTTGTAGAACTGCTGAAATCGCATTGTCACATGCGTCACAGGTGACAACAAAATCTCCATTAAAATCTGGCAATGTTAGTTGAGTTGACGAAACAAGGGAATTTTTTAATTCATCAAAAGCTTTCTGGTGTGTGGCTGTCCACTGAAATTTAACGTTCTTCTTCCTTAAGTTATATAGTGGCAAGGCTATTTTGGAAAAATCCTTAATAAAGCGTGAATAAAAGTTTACACATCCTAAAAATCGCTGAAGTTGTTTCAAATTACGGGGTCTGGGATATTTCAAAATTGGTTCAATTCTATCGGGGTCCAGTGAAAGTGTTCTGTTCGAAATGATGTGCCCTAAATATTTTATGGAGGTATGGCCTATCCTAATTTTTTCCGGATTTATTGTGACATTGTATTCCTTAAACTTATCTAAAACCTGTAAGATGTGTTGCTTGTGATCTTCCCAATTCTCGCTATAAATTAAACAATCATCCAAAAAATTGAAGACAAACTTAAATTTAAAATCGCCCAAAATTTCATCCATAACTCTAGTAAGTGCTTGGGATCCGATTTTCAGGCCCTGTGGTACTGTGTTAAATTCGAATAAACCATACGGAGTGCAAAATGCTGTATACTGTCTTGATTGTGAATCTAATGGGATTTGAAAGAAGGCATTATTCATATCTAATGATGTGAAATACTTGGCTTTACTCAAAAACTCAAAGGCTGAATTTAAAGTAGGTAAGGGGTGAGCGTCATATGAAATATATTCATTTATCTTCCTGTAATTGCAAACTAATCTGAATTTATTTTTGTCCGCTTTTGCGACTAAAAAGGCTGGAGCACAGTGCATACTAGTTGACTTCCTAATTACATTATTTTTGAGCAACTCATCAGTAATATTTCTCATAGCATTCATCTTATCTGGAGGGACGGGGTAGTGTGGGGAGCATATAGGCTTATCTACCAAACAGCTGATGTGATAAGGAGAGACGCGGGCCTGCCCTATCCTCTCTGTTATGACCGAGGGGTATTCTTGCAATATTTTCTGTAAAAATTCCTCTGTTTCCTGTGAATGAATTTTATTTGCGTCGGAAAGTTCTAATAAAAAATTACTATCAGGCTGCTGTTGCTTCACAAAAATGTCACTCATTTGAATCTTACTGTCATTATTGAATTTAAAGTTAATAGTGTTACTAGAAAAGTCTAAATTCATTTGGGATTTCTGCATAAAATTTACACCTAAAATGATGGGAAACGGAAGTGAATTAACTATAAAAAAATCAAATGTCCATGAAAAATTGCCTATTTTGAAATGAAGCTTAACTAATTTCCTAACCATGGTGCTTTGCTGATTAATAGATTTAATCAACATCTTAGTTTTAATAACTTCCTTAATGCTCGGTGATGATTTAATGCTTTGAAAAAATTTATTATCTATTAAACAACTTGTTGAACCAGTATCTATAAGTGCTTTCTGTGATGTATTGTATGGAATAAAAAACTTTACTGTCGGTAATCTCAAGGAAAAATCTAATGGAACTACAGAAATGGAGGTGTTCGTTTGTGACAATTTAACTACCTCCTCATTAAATTGCCTCGTGCATTTCCCTGCCTACAAAATCGTGCGATGTGCCCCTGCTTCCCACATGTAAAACATTTAACCTGTGATTTTTGTTCAAAAACTCGGTGAGTGATGGGGTTAGGTACAGTTGCTTGTTGAAGTGGGGGAAAGGTACTGAAATAATGATTGTCCGCCTGGACTGACGCATTTACTGCATTTGCTAAATGTTTTAATTCCCAAATTGTCTTGGGTTTCTCACAAAATGAAAAACTATTGCGCATGCGTGGATTAATATTCGAGAGAATTACATCAATTAAATATTCGTCTGGAAAATTGCACTGGAGTGCTACGGCTGAGGAAGTAACATCATTGATAAATGCTACAAAGGTTTCTTGGGGCCATTGTAATCTTTTAACAAACTTGTTTACTACTCGCTCTAACTGTAATCCTGGAAAAAAGGCTGTCAAGATTGAAAAGTGTAAATTATCCCATGTAAGATTCAATTCCAAACCATGTGACCAAATTCCAAAAAGATGTGCTTGCGTCTGAGGCAAAATTAATTTAATTACTTCATTGTGACCAACCCGAACAATCTGAAAAATCGTGTTTACTTGTTTCAAAAACTGAATAAGATGTGACTCATTCTCCCCTGAACAAGGTTGTAGTTTCCTAACTAATTCGATTACAACGGTGCGATCAGTCGTTGAGAGCGTGCTAAAATCCTGACCTGTTTGGTCACGCGTGCAAAAAGTGTCGGTTGCGCAATCCTGTCTTGGCGTGTATCGAACATGTGTGGAGTTTACCCTTGGTTCAAAATTCTCGGGCAATGATTTTGCATCACGTAACCTATTTTCCAAGCTGACATGCGCACCTGAATGGGAATGCGGTAAATCTAAATTATTGTTCGCCTGAGGGGCCTGCTCTACCTGTATCACAACTGGAGCGGATCTCTCCGAACCTTGAACTCCTAGATAACGTGATTGAACCCTTGCCGCCCTATCTCTTGCTGTTGTGACATATTGACGTCCATAAAACATTTTTTTAATCAATATCTAAATCTAACAAAATATGAATAATTTGCACAGTAATATAACAAAAATATCAATAATAATTAATTGGTCATATTTCGCCACAATTGCAACCCACAAATCAGTGTCTGCCTGCTACCACTTGTTACATTGTTCTTGAATTAATCTCTATTATATATTATATATTCACATTTAAATTTAATTTGTCAATTACAGTAATGCAGAGCGAGTGTTGCTGGGCCCAAAAACACTCGTGGATCTCTGATTTAGTTGTGGGTTGCTTGAAAGAAGAATCTGATTGCAAGAAACTATTTTATTCAAATCTGAGCAAAGACATTACAACACATACATAATTAAATTAGAGCCGGAAAATAGTATTTTAAATTAATGTAATATAGATCACCTTAGAGGTTATGGCTTTGGTCGATTTCTGGCCTTTTTAGTTTTAATATTTTTTTTGTATTTTGTATTTAAAATAATCAAATGCAGTTCTCAAGTTAAAGTATCGTAATGTGATAATCAGGAATTCCTAGTTAATCAAATGGCGGTCTATTAAAACAAGCGAGTGGTCGGGAATAAATAATAATGTATTAGTCCTCCTAACTAAGCCTCCTGACCTCCGACACACTCTATCCTCCTATATCTTTTTACCACCAATTTAAATTATACATTCATATGATTCATGATTAACTTATTTATAATATGAAGTGGTTCCTGATCTGAGCTCTGAACTGCTGCTTAATTAATTTTACTCTTTTTTTTTTGAAATCAACCAAACAGTAACACTCTGTTCTATTGATACTAAATTTCCTAGAATTTTGTATTATACTTAATTTCCAGCTCTTACAATTATTTTAGTTTAAAGACAATTGATTTGAGTTTAAATATTTTCCAAAAGTTTTCTTGCTTAATACAAATCAATTCTTGTACAGAAAAAATATCTTTAAGTTAAATTATGAGAAATAGAGAGTTGCTATAAATGATTTGTGAATACGATATTACATCAAATAATTAACAAAGATAAATGAATTTAAACTTAACAATTATTAAACTTTGACCAGTACCAGTTATGACATGTGCCCTATGAAATATGACCAAGTATGTAAAACTAATAAATATTACTCACATGAACATTGTAGAAAATTACATACACAAAACGCTCACAATATTAATACACTGTAACACTACTATGCACTTAATATTAATAATACCAGTTGTTTAATTTATTCCCCGTAAAACGATAAGAATGGCAGTGTTAAAACCTGCTCTTAGCACGTGTAATTTAGAAAAAAGTTTTATTAATTAATTAATACGAATGTGATTGTACCGCGAATTTCGGCCTTTTCTTTAAAACAATTCGCAAAATAGAAAACGTATGGGATGCACCCCGTTAACAAATCGACGAACTTTTGGAATTGGCAAATAAACGCGGTATTGAATTTAGAAAAAGGTTTTAGATGATGTTACACCGAATAGTTCCGGGCTAAGAGAGCGAGAAGCCGCCGTCGTCCAGTTTTATGAGCGAGGCGGGTCACGTGACTGCATTGTTGTCAGTTACTCCTGTACGCGGTAGTGCCTTCTAGATGTTTCTGATATGGCGGCAAGTTTGAATTTGAACTTGTAACATACTTTAAGTTTCAAATAATTATAAAAAGTTAATGTAATTACTTTTATTTTGAGAAATTTTGTTATTTGACATTTAGTACTAGTTCTTTAGTTTTGTTGCACTGTTACCCTACAATGCATACAGAACAGAACTATATTTCATCTTCATACTGTTTAAAAATTAATCATTTGATTTGTAAGTAAATATAAAAATGGAGATAAATTTCCAGAACGTTCAAATATTATAAAACCAACACTTGGAAAAATATTATTCGGGTTTTAAGCAAGGACAAAAATCTTCTAATGGCCTTTTATATTCGTTTTAAACAGTAACATAAAACGTCCTGTTGAACCCACTGAAACCAGACCCTCATTATAACATACAAAATAAGGACGTCCGTATGTCCTTGGGCTTGCAAAGCTAAGCAAGCTTAGATTAAACATTTACTTTAAGCGAAATCGTGTCCCTGTCTACTTTATTGGCCTACTGTTATTATTTAAATTTGCATTAGGTTTTCATACAAAAATAATAAACAAATGAATACTATTTTAGAAGAAAATATAGCATCAGAAACAATAGTGTAAGTTTGATATATCATTAAATCATGTGACAATCCTAGGTCTTATTCTGTTTGAAGCAATCACATTTCCAGTTAGCATTTTACATTCATTGAAAATACTTTTATTTTATTTTTACGACACAAAATCATCGGAAACACCAAATTATTCCATATTAATTTTCTAAGACAGAATCAGGCAACTTTGTAATGTTTTATTCATTGCACAATATTAACGGGAACGGCTTTGACGCTCTGTGGCGCGCTCTTATCTTCAATCACACGGATTGAGAGTCTCACAATGGACAATAGGCCAGTGACTGAACGGTGTAATCGGTGCTCTTTGTCTACATTTCCTCTTTGTTCTTTTGTATTTCCCTTTTCTTCAGCCTCGAAACACTTAATCTGATAGCATCCAACTAAGAAAGATTCACTTATAGGGTCTGTTAATGTTACGATTATAATTTAAATTTTAACTGATTGCCCTTTTAAAAATTATTTAATCCTAGATCATAAATGTTTGGCTATAAAGCCAGTTTCTATGTTTAGATTGGTTAATTATCTTTTTGTTTAAGTAGTCAGGACAGATAAAAAAATAGAAATGTAAATTAAGATATATATTTATCTATTCTAAAACTATCATATATTATTTATATTTAACCAAAACTTATCTACTTGATACATTTGATTGTGTAAACGTCTTTTTCTTATATTTCAATTATTTTGTTGTGTAACCGTTTAATTATCAACCTTTAAAAGGACCTCGAAGCACATAGGTTTGACGTTTTTAAGTAATGAAAACTAACAAAATGTGTTAAGTTCAAAATTCATATTTGTATACTGATGTTTTAACAGTTATCTTTGTTAAGCAGTTCTTAACTACTGAAATATAGTTGTAAAATGCATATAATACCCTAAAACTTCCAGATATCATCAATAAAACCTGAACAGTAGGAAGCTCCAGTTGTTAATAAAATGTAGCAATCTTTTCCTAACATAATGGAACATACTAACTAGTGGTCTGTTTTTCACACGTAGATCTTGCAGTAAATACATGAAATTTAGGTAATTAAACTGAAATAGAACCTTAAATAGCTGCGTTATAAAGTCATTTTAAAAGTGAACAGGTAAATATTATAGCTCCAGTTTTGCCAAAATGAAAAATCATTTGAGTTTATGCGCATTTCCAGGAGGGGTGGTGATAGACAGAAAGAAGTAGATCAATTTTTAATGACACAGATGAGTGCCTGGGGCAGAAACGACCGTCTAGTTTCTCCTCTTAAACTGCGGAAATAATTTGTTTTTAATATATCCTCGGCCACATACGATAGCAACAGTGCAACCCCATTTTCTATCAACGCCAATGGCATTTTTGTTAACAGAGCACACAAACCCTTTTAGAAAAGCGGCCAAAACCATGTAATTATCTTTTACATCTTAATTACCATGTAATTACCATGTAATTATCTTTTTTTTTCTTTTTTTTTGTATTTTTTTTTTTAATTATCTTTTTCTGGTTAGTCTGAAAAAAACTGTCCCAACATGTAGTCTGGAGACTTATGTTTTTGAATGTTTCCCTTATTAGCCAATAATATATACATAACTTTAGTACAGGGTTATTCAATACTATATAGTATGTAAATTATTTATATATTTTAGTATATTTTAAGGTATGTTTTAGTTATTCTTTGTGAATAATAACCTTTTTCAGAGACTACGATGTATTTTTTTCAGTAGACTTTGACTGTATTTATTACAGTAAACAGCACTTTCTTTGAGGAATACTACAAGACCGTCTATACATAAAGACCCCTTGCATTTCTTTCGTTAATCAGAATCCTTTTAAAGCTCCAACCTTGTCTTAATACATTTCAGATATCCTTTTAATTAAAGCGTCCGAGACCCTTGAGGTGATGACTCTCAACTGTGGTTTTATTAAAGAACACTTCAAGGCGGATTTCTAATTAATTTTACCACAAGATATTCATTGAAAATTGGTATTGCGAGTACCATAGGAAAATAAGCTATTTAGCAAAACAAGTATAATAATTTTAAATATAACTATCGTTTTGTGTAAATTACGTAGGTTTTAGACTTATTTAAATATCTTTATATTACCGTTTCGGTGGGCATTAATTTAGGTGATACAAAGGTGAAACATTTCTTTTAAACATGATTAGTGTATAATGTAAAATTGAAGCAAATAATGCTAATAATAAGTTGTGTTACCTACTTTAAATTTTCTTCGTGAAGATATAAAACTGTCTTGAAAAGACAGCCATAGTCACAACATCTTTCTATTCAAGCTTTTTTATCAAACATAAACAAATGCAAATTAGTTTTATTCTAAGTACACTTAATCCTGCAATACCAGTTAACAACAACAAAAGCTGTTTACTCATCAGAGTTTTAAAGTACTTTTTTGCGTGATCACCACATTACAATTTGTCTTATTACGGCTTTTGGCCTTATCTGTTTTTTATTAACTTTATCATACACTTCCAAATATTGTACAAGTCTTTCAACAATTCCTTTTGATGCTGAGGTACACTTTATACTAATCGGTTTAGTTGTCAAATATGTTTGAAATTCAGTGTTTCTAATGGACCTTCAGGATTTTATGAACTTAAGGCCCAAACTCAAGTCACCATGCATCGTGATTCTTAGAATCGGTGACAGATTTAGGTTATTAACCTGTGATATTCAGACTAGTGTGAGCAAAGAACCTTACTGGTGTCACGAAGTTTTAGAATCTTCAATCTAAAGCCTTCTTAAGTTGCAAAAATGCTAGAACTTTATTTTACTGATAATTTTTGAGCAAAAACTGAAAATAAATCGTACAAAATTCTAACAGAGCATTATAAAATCCAGTTAAAAAAAGTATCATATCAGTCAACCAGTATCGAACCCGCGCTTGACCGCATGTAATTTGTGAGGCCAGCGCTCCACCTCTGACCCACCGAGTTCGGTAATTTAATACTCCGCATGAATTATCGGTCGCGTCGACGGTTAGAACTAGGTAAAAAGGTATAATCTATGTAGATGGTATGATTAATTAAATAACTTTTAACTAAACACGTTTAAATTCTGCAATAAATATTTGCAGAAGGACATATATTGGCACCAATAGTTCATTCAAAACTATACCAATCGGAACAGTTAAATAGATAAAATACTCTTATAACGATTTGTTTTAGTTGTTGTTGTTGAACATATTTATACTATGTTCAGCATAACTGAATGTTCAAAAATATCATTTCTTCCAGTGCTCGTTCTAGATTTGGAGAACAGAAACTATTGCAGTGCTTCCTGGGTTTTTGCATAGCTTTCTAAACACCACCGTCAAAATTGTATTTTCTAATTAACTAATTTTTGAAGCCTTATAGTTTCACGAATGTGATTTATTGATCGTTAGTCACACTAGATTGCTTGAGATCCTTAAAGGTATTTATTTATTAATAACTGTACTTACGTAATAACTACTAACTACAATACCTATCGATATGTACTGTAGAATCCTATGTATAATTTAAATTTCGCAATACAATGAACATTGGATGGAAGCCCAAGATAAGTTATCGATCATTTCCGCATGCTTGGTGCTATCTTGTCGGCTAGCGATGTTAAAATCCGTATCGTATCTGCACTAAGTTTATGGATATGGAGCCTTTTCTGCTGTTTATTGAATATTTGGGATTTGTAATAATTTTTAAATGTTGGTTCTCTATTAACGTTTTAATAATAATAGAGGGATACACTTGTAACAATATTGCGACCCTTTAAAACTTTGCTTGTTTAAAATTAAAAGGTAAGATTGCGCAGGAAACTATTTTTAATGGTGTTTCAAACTTAATAAACAAATTACTTCACTTTTATATAGACTACTAAACTATTTCTAAAGGGCCGCTTTCCCCAACTCAAGTTTAAACTAAACTTGAATATTTTACAATATGGGATTATTGCACAATTTGTTTTTCTAAAAAATTGTATAAAGCCAGTTTAGTTGAATGTACAAAATATCAAGCTAGCAACTTTTTTCATACTATTTTGTTTGTTTGTTTACCCCCTAGTTAAACTGAAAAAAAGTTTATTACTCTGGATTTAAGGTTATGTTATTATAGAATAAAATCGTTAAACAGGGTTCTTATAGGTTTAACATACACCGGGTTTAAACTACCCATGACACATTGGGAAAGTGGAATTTCTCATAATCTTAAGTTTAAACCCAAGTTTAAGTTAAACTTTACTTGGGGAAAGCGGCCCTAAGCCAAAGAACATATAAATAAAATGTTTTAACAATATTATTTTACCACAGTAATCTAACGAAAGTCAATATAACAAAAAAATTATTATCCAGGGAAAAATTATCATTTTTATTTAATTAAGGTGAAAGAATAAAAAACAACTTTTTGATTAGCATATTATATGTTTACCGTCTGTGTGTGAATCAGTATAAGTGTAAATATATTCTTAAGTGTTGTAAGACGTCTTTTATTACATCCCGTAAGTAATAACAACACGTAATATGCTAATCAAAAAGTTGTTTAGTAATGCCAGTCAGGCAAATCTAGCAGTATCTTGTAGAGATTTAAGAATCAAAATACATATGAAGCTTGCAGATATATACTTTAACAAAGAATGCCTGAAGAATAAAGGGACACCACAATACGTAAATATCCCCGTATCAGCAAACCTAGGTACTCAGCAAATTTCCAGTGCATGAATATGTTTCTCACTACCACATAAAGCCACTTACCAAGTTTCATAAAAATACATAAATAATAAGTGATCTATAACATTTTATTTATTCTCTATAAGAATAACATTAGGGCTGAGTACGCAGGTTTTCTGAAAAAGGAACACAAAATATGTGTTTTTATGCAATTATCAATATAACTCAACCAGGTGAAGCTACATACTAAGTTTTATTTATTTATGTTCATAATTAAGGGAGATATAAAACTTTTCTTGTTCTCCATAAGAATAACATTAGGGCTGAGTATGCAGGTTTGCTGTTACTGGGATAATCAACAAAAAATCAATTGTTTGTGCAAATATCAATATACCAGTACTACGTGGAGCCACATACCAAGTTTCATCAATATACATTTATAAATAATCGAGATATCAAATTTAATTTATTCTCCATAAGGATAACATTGGACAACGTACTGTGTTTAGCACTTTGAATATCTCTGCAACGTTTGGACGTAGAATCACAATTTAAACACCAAAATGATTGTTTTGTAGAGCTGAATTGATTGGTGAAAGCAAATGTGAAGTTTACATTAAAATGAACTGAGGAAAAGCCAAAAACCTTTTTCCCATAAGATTAACATGGGAGATTTTATGAGCAGGTTTTTTTAATTTTCTCCGCAACCACTTAACCTAGGTTAATAATTTAAAATACTATATTATTTTTTTAAGCTCTATAAAATGCTCAAAACCAAAATTGAGTGGTTTAAAAATGTTAGGGTGAAAATTGCAAAAAACTGATTTTTGGACAATTTAAAACAACCATAAAACCCCCTTCCGATGGTCCGATTTTTATGGTTTCGAACTTAAAGTCATGAATGTCACTTTATACATTTGAGCAAAATTTCATCGAAATCGGACATTTTTTACTCAAGTTATCGTGTTAACGGACAAACACACACACACACACACACACACACATATATATATATATATATATATATATATATATATATATGTGTGTGTGTGTGTGTGTGTATATAGATATATATATAGATATATATATATCTATATAAATTTGAACGAATAGTGACATTTTTTTTGACATTTCGGGACCTCAAAACAAAAAGTTATCATGGTCTCGGGCTTAAGTCTTACCATGAGACCTACGGTAATAGCTTCTTCCCTATAGGGGAAATTCGCTAAAATCAAGATGAATTGTAACACCATTGCCGCTCGAAAAACTAAAGATAAAGCTGAAGTCATATATATTGAAAACATCATTAAACAGTTACATTGTGAGAAAGAAGAACTCAACTTGCAGTCCTATAATATACACCTTGCGTCTGAAGATAAGTACGGCCCTGCTGTATGGAACCTTTTGTATAACATCGTTTCAGATGAAGTCGAAGAAGTAATGGAACGAAAATACGCACGGATAAATAACAAATTAGACGCACTAAAACTAAAATACCCCCGTCACAGCAAACCTGGATACTCAGCGAATTTCCAATGCATAATAAATGGCTTAATACCACATAAAGCCGCATACCAAGTTGCATAAAAATATATTCATAAATATGCGATATATATACAATTTTAATTATTCTCCATAAGAATAACATTGGAGATGAGTATGTAGGTTTGCTGAAACAAGGATCACAAACAATTGGTGTTTATGCAAATATAAATATAATTCAACTAAGTGAAGCCACATACCAAGTTTGATCAGTATTCATTCACAAATAAGCGATTTATGCAATTTTAATTATTCTCCTTAAGAATAACATGGGGGATGAGTACGCAGGTTTTCTGCAAAAAGGCACACAAAAAATGGGTTTTTATGTAAACATCAATATAACTCAACTAGGTGAAGCCACATACCACGTTTTATTAATTTATGTTCATAATTAAGGGAGACATTATATATTACTTATTCTCCATAAGAATAACATTGGGGCTGAGTACGCAGGTTTGCTGCTACAGGAATAATCCTTAAAAATTGCTTTTCTTGTGCAAATGACAATAGACCACAACCAGATGATGCTGTAAACCAAGATTCGTTAGTATACGTTCATAAATATGCGAGATATAAATTTGTTCTTATTCTCCATAAGAATAATATTGGACAAAGTACTGTGTTTAGCACTTTCAATATCTCTGTAACCAATTGACGTAGAGAAATTATCAAAGCACCAAATTGTTTGTTTTTTAAGCTGAATTTAATGGTGAAAACTAAAATTGGATTTACTAAAATATTATATGTAAGAAACTCAAAAAACCCAATTTTGAGGTACAAAACCCCCCAAAATACCCCTTTGGATAAAGCGATGTGGCTGGTTTTCGAACTTAAAGTCATAAATGTTGCTTTACATGTTTTTACCAAATTTCATCAAAATCGGATCATTTTTACGAGAGTTAACGCACCCACGGACACATATAGGTATATATATATATATATATATATATATATATATATATATATATATATATATATATTCAGTTTTGAACGAATGGTGTTTTTGGCTTCTGGGGACCTCAAAACGAAAAGTTATCATGGTCCCGGGCCTAGGTCTTACCATGCCGACTACGGTAATAGCTTCTTCCCTATGGGAGAAATTCGCTAAAACAGCCATGTTGAAGAAATAAAAGGAACAGACACGCCACATCAGTTTCAGAAGAGAGTTGTAAATTTAACAGATATTCAATTTTGTAAAGAAGAAATTATATATTAGAATACGGTTTAAAACACAATTTTGCCATAAAAAAAGCAGAAAACGATATTTTAGCCACGGATATAGAAGCTAACATCAGAAGACTTAAAAATATGGATCAAATCGCCGCACGGCAGGAAGTCACAAAAGATATCCCAACCGACAGAAAACAATTGACCCAGAACATAAAAGAAGATTTGAGGAAATGCGTTATAATAAAAAATAAGATAGAAGATAATAATGATATAGCAGTTAAAGCCGACAAAAGCAATGCCATAGTAATAATGGAAAAAGATGTGTAAATCAAGAAAACGGAAGAATTCATTAAAGAAAACAACTTCAAGGAATTGCCAAAAGATCCCACGGAGAAATATCAAAAGGAGCTCACCGACGCTGTGAAAAAATGTACCAAGGTGATTACTGAAGATTGTAGATTGAAAATGAACATTGTAAACTCTAGAGCACCTGTAATGAGGGGAATCCCAAAAGTCCATAAGAAGAACGTACCAATCAGACCTCTAGTAAACTTCAAATGTGCTCCTACATACAATGTATCAAGAATGATAGCAAGTCGACTTAGTAGTGATCTAGAGCTTGAATATAAATACAATGTAAAAATAGTTATGATCTTGTTGATAAAGTTATGGAGAATAATGTTAGTGAAAATAGTAGGCTAGTTTCATTTGATATTTCAAATCTATATACAAATATTCCAGTGAATGAAACGATTGAACTAATCAAGGCTATACGTAATACTTTCGATAATGAGTATGTAAATCAGCTTGTACAACTGCTCAGAATCGTATAGAAACAAAACTATTTTAGATTTAACAATAGGTTTTATGTACAAAATGATGGTTTAGCCATGGGTAGCCCCCTTTTATCAATATTAACAGAAGTATTTTTGCAACATAACGAGGAGATCATTTTGGAAATGTTGAAGAAAGAAAATGAAATAATAATGTATGTCAGATATGTGGACGATATACTTGTTATTTTCAAGGAAACCGAAGAAAAGGAAGCGGAACGAATGATGAGATTATTTAACGGTCATCATAAAAACTTAAACTTTACTAGAGAGTACAAAGAAAACGGCAAGATAAATGTCCTAGATCTCAGGATATCAAGAAGAAATTATGAGCTAGAGTTTGACATATACAGGAAGCCTACGCAGACGGACAACTACAATCAACAAGCCTATTCATCCCACCAGCCACAAGACCGCTGCATTCAGATCGATGTCATATAGAGCCTTCAAAATTCCTCTAAAATAAGATAACAGAAGAAGAGATATAACAACTATAAAGGCGATTGCTCGAGCCAACGGATTCAACCCGACAATAATAGACAATATTGGAGCAAAATTCCAAAGGAAAATAAAGAACCAAGAACAACTGCGTGGAATAACAACGTTAGATGGAAGAAAAGAAACATCAAGTAATTTTGCAACGTTCAGCTTCACAGGAACTAAGATACAAAAGGTCGCAAATCGATTCAAGAAATATGGAGTTAATATCGCCTCCAGTTCGCAAAACACCATGAACAAAATACTAAATCCCAAGATAGAAGATTGTAACAAATTCGACATGCCCGGCGTTTACTACAAAATTAATTGCAACAACTGTGATCACTTTTATATTGTTCAGGTTGTTAATTTTGTGAAAAGATTTAAGAACCATGTATCAGCTTGGAAGAACAGTAAACCGGAAAGATCAAACATTTTTTAGAAAATTGCCACACCATAGGGAAAGTAGAAGAAAACCTCAGCGTCCTCAAGAATTTTAAAAAAGGAAATGAAATGAATGCATGGGAAGAATTGTTTATATTTAAAGAAAACTGTAAAGATAGATCTAAAATTGATAAATGAATAAGTTAACTTCGACTCTGGTGGTATCTGGAACTTCCGGTAACCAATAGGATATAAGCAGGGACGCAATTTTGATTCTGTCAGTTCTCTCATTGTATGCAATATTTGCATATACAAATCTTCAAACTAACTGAATACTTTATTAAATTCAATGTTCTACTACATGGCGACATTGTCAATTTCAGTAGACAATCTAGTTGGTGACTCAATTTCCTCTTCCCAAAATCACTGCCTCGTCTTCTTCCGACGAAACAACAAAAATCCTTTTGTGTAACTGTTGCAATTGGTTTTATATTTAAGCATGTATTAGGCAAATGTAAGGCGGTAAGCTGAAATATAATTTGACATCCAAATAATTTGTCTTATTTGTCACTCGACGATATAGAGAAATTGGCAGTTTCAACTATTAGATTTTTTCTTTCGGCTTCGCCTCGCTCGTAAAACACTATTGCGCACAAAAAAAACACTTTAGCTCCTTGTGATGAAAACTACTATCCATCCATAATAATAACATGGCTTTTTAAGGACAGTGCGGGGTTGAGCAGCTATCATAGGATAAAAAACCTATTCAAATTTTTGTATCGACCAAATTTACTAAGATCATGCAAAAAAAGTAAAGATTTAAATGTCAACTTTTGCAAGTGGGTGGAGCCCTAAGGATGGGGGATATTAAACGTGGGGGAAATTTTCAAAAGATATTGTGAATTTTATTTTAACTGTTACAACATTGGCGTTAAATTTCTAAAAATGTCTCGCTAGCCTACTAAACTGATAGGCCTTGGTGAATAGCTCTTTAATCACTAAATCAACACCACCAGTGCCATAATTGAACATGTGCCAATCATCGTTATCAATATTGTCACAGAGACTCTACACGTAATGTGTTTCGACGTTAGGTGTGATAATGTGATATCCTATACCACCTTTACACATCTAGGCAATAACTAGTATTATATTTTAAGTTGCTAGGTTGTGGTTTTATCATCAGATATTTTACCGCTTTAACCTTTCAATATTGATTTCATATATAGTCAATAATTCATGGAATAAATACTAAACTAAACATGCCTTGTAAAGTCTGTGAAAATATGCGATGAATAAATAATTATAAATTCCAGTCCAAGCAAGAATATGAAATCATGCACTTACAAAAATGTATTTACACCCAACAGTTAATTAGATAGATGATCACTGGTATTTATTTAATAAACAATTCTTGGAAGTAATATAGTGGTAACTGAAGTAAATAAACTTTTATTTCCTTTTTTTATTTAAGAGGTTAATTTTGTTTCCATATCTGGTGAAATATTAGTTACAAATATAAAAATCATTGTAGAGATTTATTAAGCAAAAAAAATCAGATTAGAGGTGCTTGGAAAGACGGTAGAAAATTCATAATGGTAAACTCCCAACGTTTATCACAATGTTTATGCTTAAGAAATAAAAATCTCATTAACATGCCAACATGTCTCATTTCCGTGAAACTTGTTTCAGTAAAACACACACTAAGGTAGTTCATCTGTAAAGTTTAGTTATGTAAACTGGGTAACCATCTTGTAGTGATCAGGGTACAATATAACAGTGATATAATTTACATGTCAATGTCTATTCCTTATTTTTCAGCAGAATATGACATTTCAAGCCGCCTGTTTCAAGACCTAAGAAGGTCAAAACTACAGCAATCTGCTGACAAAGTAATGCATTACTAATGGCATTTAGTTAATACCAGTTCTACAATGTCTCGCAATTTTGGTAGAAAAATTCCGTCAATTCTGGTTATCGTGTGACATTACGACCAAATAGTTTATAAGGAACTATAGCTCTATATATTTTTGGAAACAACATCGCCAAGCGTATATTCAGAAGCAGATGCTTAGCATGAAATATCTCTGTAAGCGTGGACACCGGAATATAAATAACTGCCAACAATGAACAGTTTATTGTTCCCGCTAGCATGTATTGTACAGCATTCACTCAGTGCCTTTTAATATTAAATGTTAAGTTAGGATGTATTTTATGTATATTATGTCTTCGCTTATAAATGTTGAATCAACCTTCTAGGGATTTAAAACGTGTAGTGATGTCCATTAGCAATGGGCAACACACTGAATATTATAATAATATACCTTTGTCCATAGATTTACGGAGCATTCTGTACATTGGAACCTGTCAGTCTCCCTGTAGTCAAATTAAAAGTAATTTAGATTGTGAAATTATTTTCCTTTTTTCAGATAAGCAATTTATGTTAACATGACATTAATAAATTATTGAGTTTTACACGTTTTTCTACCGGTAAGATTTCATAAAACATAATTTGGGTGAGTATAGTCTGAAAAAATATATGATCCGTGGAGGCAGTGGTAGACAAGCTTAATTGAGGGTCCAGAAAAATCCATTAGCAGGATTAACTGGGAAACCATCCGTCAGACTGTTTGTTTACCCTTCCCCTCTCACCATCCCTCAACAACCACCCCTTGAACCACACCAACCCCTCCCGCCACTCACTACAAGAATCACTGCGTGTTTGGCGTCACATTCCATTTTTGGTAGACAGCAACAAAACAATAAAGCAGATAATACATGGTTTTAAATAAGGTGAAAATGATTAGTATTTTATACAATCTTTTTTTCATAAATCGTTTGCTATACACGTCTTATAAATTAGTAAATTAAAACAAAATATCTTTTATGTGGAACTAACAATAATATCTTAGAATAAACTAGAATGATTTAGAAATTACAAATTTTTGGTAGTAAATATATGTAGATGTTATGTTTAACATTAATTTCTGATGTTGCTAATGCAAAGGTTTTTAACTGGCTGAGAAACATAGTAATTATTCTTGTAGTCTAAGGTTTCAGACTTTGACTAAAAAGCAAAATTTGACTCACACATCCGAAAAAGGGTTTTTGTGAGGCTTTTGCTACTTAAATTGTCATTCGGATATAATCAAACTTTTATTATAGGCCTAAAAATATAAAATATAAAACAATAATTTGTGGGTTTGGGGGAGGTCGCCCCTACCACCCCCCCCCTGGCTAACGCCTGCTTTTTCACGACCTATCAGTCTTTAGTTTGCCGCACAGACCTATTGGCCAATTTCGACGCGGAGTTGAGATTTTTAAGATATAAAACGAAACTGTTTGAATTCGCATTCATAGCTTTTATTTGAATGAACATAAAACTTTTGTTTTTTATAATAGAATTTTCATAAATTTGATTTTACATCCTTAATACTATTAGGATAAAAGTTTGGTAATACTATGAACATTTTTTGAATTGTTCTTTTATTATAGACTGGTTTTTCTCATATCAGTAATTTTATTCCATATATTTTGTAATAATATAACACTAGTAGAGTGAATATCATTGTTTGGACAACAATGGGGCCATCGCAGTCGCAGTATGCCACCGCTCAGAGGATAGTTGATGAATGTGTTGATATGCAACTGTGTTGGCTGAATATAAATAGAAACCAACCGTGACCTAGCACTAATCTAGCTATGCCTTTGAAAATTAATACTACTTATAAATAACAGTTAATAATTACTTATTTACCGCGTGTATCTTTATAAATATTGAATACCAAAATACGAGTAATTCATGTACATTAATATTTTGTGAATTAATAACGACGAAGATGTAAAACCGATTTACCACAGTAACTTAGTTGCGTTATTTTTTAATATTACTTCTTTATTCCCTAATGTTAGAATGGTCTTTTTATTTTATGACCGATTTTAACGATTGAAAAGTTAAATTAAATTGATTTTCGTCTAGATGTTTCAAAAGCTATTAATTATCTCTTGGTTATTAGGATTCCACTCAACTGCCCTTAACGGTCCCAAGTTATTCTCATGAAATAAATATTATTGGGTCAATGTCACAAGTGTGATCTTAATTAATTACATTAAATTATAAAGCTTTTATAAGAATGATGTCTAACTACAGCTGTCACTGTGTGGTGTATAGTTTGAGGTTGTTACTGAATTACACTTTATGATTGCAAGATGCGAGATCCTAGTGAGGAGATCGGGACTCCGGCTAGTAAACTGGTAATACAGTTTTAATTGAATTACTATTTTATCACAAGTTTTCGAGCAGTGCAAAATAAAAGTAATGTTTATATAAGCAAAAAGATGTAATAAATACATGCTTTGATTGAACACAATATTGTAATATTCACTTTGGAATATTACCATCACCCCTTGCTACTCATATAGCATAATCACAAACATACAGTTCCTTTGGGCTACTCTTTGACAATGTAAAGTAGGTCTTCTGCATAAACAGGGCTTCTCATATTCGTATACTTCTATTTCAGACCAATTCAAAGCAAACTCTTTTCCATTGCTTTTTTATTCCTGTTTTTCCTTCTACGTCACTATTTATATGCTCAACATTATTATTTATATATCATAGCGATCTTCTTTATCTTTTATCGAATTTCCCCTATAGGGAAGAAGCTATTACCGTAGTCGGCATGGTAAAACCTAGGCCCGGGAAGATATATATATGTATATATATATATATATATATATATATATATATATATATGTGTGTGTATATATATATATGTATATATATATATATATATATAAATGTATATATATGTCAGCACGATAACTCTCGTAAAATTAATCCGATTTTGACGAAATTTTGTATAAACGTGTAAAGCAGCATTTATGACTTTAAGTTCCAAACCAGATAGACCTATCCAAAGGGGTATTTTGAGGGGGGCTTAGTACCCCAAAAATGGATTTTTTAAGTTTTTTATTTATAATTTTTGAAAAATTCTGATTTAATTTTTTTTTTCATTGGAATCAGCTTAAAAAGATGGATAATTTGGTGTTTTGATCATTTCTCTACGTCAATTGGTTACAGAGATATTGAAAGTGCTAAACACAGTACGTTGTCCAATGTTATTCTTATGGAGAATAAGAAAATTGTATATCTCGTTTATTTATCAACTTATGTTGATGAAACTTGGTATATTGCTTCTTATCTTTGAGGTCTATTGATATTTACAGAAAAAACCTTTTTTTCCGATAGTTCACGTAGCAGCAAACCTGCGTACTCAGCCCCCATGTTATTCTTATGGAGAATAATTATCGTGTTATCTCCCTTAATTATGAACATAAATTAATAAAACTTGGAATATGGTTTTACCTATTTGAGTTATATTAATATTTGTATAAAACCCATTTTTTCTGCCTTGCTTTAGCAAACCTGAATACTCAGCCGCCATGTTATTCTTATGAAGAATAATTAAAATGTCAGAAATAGTTTATTTATGAGTGTATATTGATGAAACTTGGTATGTGGCTTGATGTGGCATTAAGATACATATGTATGCATTTGAAAATAACTGAGTACGCAGGTTTGCTGCTACGGGCGTATTTACATCTGTTGTTATCAAACTAGTAGTTTTAGCGAATTTCCCCTATAGGGAAGAAGCTATTACCGTAGTCGACACGGGAAGACCTAGGCCCGGGACCATGATAACGTTTCGTTTTGAGGTCCCCAGACCCCAAAAACACGATTCGTTCGAAACTGTATATATATAAAATAAAAATGCAGTATTTAGCTATGAAAAATGGGTATAAGAAAAAGATAATCGAAAGAATGATAAATCGGTGATAAGAAAACAAAAAAGAAACAGTATGACAGCAACGAATGATGACACCAAATATATGTGCGTTCCATTTAATTCAAAAATGGAAAAAGCGATACGACGTACTTTCAAAAACTCAAACTTTAAAATAAATTCTAAAACAAAAAATAATGCATTCAACCCTATTCAACTTATCAACTTATCAACTCTAAAGTAACAAAAAATGAAAATATTCAAGAACATTTACAAGCCCTGAAGTCAAGAAATAACACAACTATGAGATCCAATTATGCAGAACACATCATTGATACAGGACATAAATATAAAAACTTAGAAGTAAACTTATCAGTTTTGGAGTACGGAAAATAGCAAGAACAACTTAACGTCAAAGAAGAGATGCATATATACTTAAATGATAAGAAAGATCCACAAAATATTTTAAATACTCTGCAAGTTAGACAACAACACCCTATCTTTGAAAAAATTATGAAATTAGAACTCAGAGAAAGTAACTTTACATAGTATATACAAATTAATATTTTATTTTATTTCTACCTTTACATATATACACAATTTTAGAATTAGTGATCATATATTATTTATTTTTAACATATGTTTGTAATTAATATAAAAGAAAATTTGTTGAGGTTATGTGACTCTGAAGATGGCCATTATGGTTGAAACTAGTCAGTCCAAATAAAAATGTTTCAAAAAAGGGTACTTGTTTTTAAAAATTATATATATATATATATATCCGTGTGCACGATAACTCTTGTTAAAAAGTTCGTTTATTATAAAATTTGGTACAAACGTGTAGGGCAACATTTATGACTATAAGTTTGAAAACCAGACAGATCGACCCATCTGACGCTCAATAAAAAGTAAAAACTCTGCTGGCTGCGACGGTATTTCAAGTAAATTAATTAAGTCTTGTGCTCATGAATTAGAGAAAACCTTGTTGCATCTGGTCAACACCTCTCTTTTTCAGGGAGTTTTTCCAGATGGTGGGAAGCTGGCTATTGTTAAGCCCCTTCATAAGAAAGCTTGTAAGCTACTTCCCCAGAACTATCGTCCAATCTCACTCCTACCAACAATTTCTAAAGTTTTGGAGGAGGCAGTGTGTCAAAATTTAATGCAGTACTTGGGTGACAATAACTTACTTTTTTCACAACAATTTGGCTATCAAAAAGTAAATCAACCAAGCTGGCCCTTATAGAAATTGTCAATAAATGCATCGATGCCTTGGAGGGGGGTGATTCTGCAGTTGGCTGCTTTATCGACCTTTCCAAGGCGTTCGATTGCGTTGATCACAAAATTTTGATCAATAAGCTTGAATATTTAGACATTAAACAAAGTGCTTTGAGCTGGCTAATCTCTTACCCCAACAACAGAAAGCAACAGACTACAGTGAATTTTACTTCTAAATCTGGAATCAAGAAACAATTCTTTTCTCAAATTGCCCCAATCACAGTTGGAGTCCCTCAAGGATCTATTTTAGGCCCAGTTCTTTTTTTAATTTATATAAATGACATTTCTTTTTCAAGCTCTATTCTGCAACATTCTTTAACAATTTTTGCTGACGATACGTCCTTATTCATGAGAAACCGAGACATAACGGAACTTGAAAGAGATACTTTTGGCCAGCTCAACACTATTTCTCAATACTTTTCTGAAATTAACCTGCATATTAACTCTAAAAAAACCCACATGTTCATAACTACAGCTCAAAAGAAAAAATGTCTAGATATGGCTGGCTTCCTGGCACCTTCTGTGATTTTGGATGAAGAGATGCTTGAGGAATCTTCTTCAGTGGACTATTTGGGAGTGAGGTTGGATGATGGTTTTAGGTGGTCAGAGCATGTTGATAAATTGGCATCTATTTTAACCTCGAATGTTTTTGTTCTTAGAAATCTGACCGCCTTCAATAATTTAGCTTTAAGTAGATTAGTCTATTTTAGTTTGATTGAAAGTCATTTAAGGTATTCGATAGTGCTTTGGGGCTTGTCTAGTAAATTTAATCTTAGACGAATTTTCATAATACAGAAAAAAGCAATGTATCTCTAGGCTTCGGCCTAGCGATTCATGTAGGGAGAAGTTCAAAGAGTTGCAGATCCTCACCGTTCCATCTCTTTATATGTACGAAACAATTATATATGCTAAGGAAATCAATCAGATACAGGCTCATCAACATTCATATTTTACTAGAAACCATAATGAAATCCGTCTGTACAGCACAATTTAAAGCTTTATGAATCGAAACCATGTTATGCTAGCTTGAAATATTTTTCAAAACTTCCCTCAGCTATTAAAGAAATCAGTGACATTAAGAAGTTCAGGATGAATTTAAAGCAACATCTTATTGAGAAGAGGTATTATGATCTGCCACAATTTTCCTGATTTCTACCTGAACGGGTCCTTTTTTTCTTTTTCCTTTTTCCTTTTCTTTTTCATTTTCATTGAGACATTCCAAAGCACTAATACCTCACCTTATAGCACCTGATTGGACAACGTCGGTCTTCGACAACCTTAGAGATAGTGAATTATGACGGGTCCCATGCCTCTGGGTCTACAGGACGTGTGAAGGAGGTAACAGGTAACAGGTCTGAAGTGGTATTTTTGGGGGGTTTTGTACCCCAAAAATGTGTTTGTTTTTTAGTTTTAACAAGTAAAATTTTAAAAATTCAAATTTTAGTTTTACCATTAAATTCAGCTTTAAAAAACACACAATTTTGTGTTTTATAATTTCTCTACGTCAATTGGTTACAAAGATATTAAAAGTGCTAAACACAGTACTTGTCCAATGTTGTTCTTATGGAGGATAAAATCAATTTTGCATCTCCCTTATTTATGAAAGTATCCCGACAAAACTTGGTATATGACTTCATCTGGTTGTGATCTATTATTATTTGCGCCAAAACACAATTTTTACTGATAGTTCCCGTAGCAGCAAACCTGCGTACTCTGCCCCATGTTATTCTTATGGAGAAAAAGTAAACTATTATATCTCCCTTAATTATGAGCATAAATCAATACAACTTATAGTTGAATTCTATTTATATTTGCATCAAAACCCATTTTTTCCTTGTTACAGCAAACCTGCTTACTCAGCCCCATGTTATTCTTATGGAGAATAATTAAAATGTTATATATTGCTTGTTTATGAATATTAAAGGAACTTGGATTACGGCTTTACGCGGTATTAATACAAATATAATCATTTGAAATTCACTGAGTACGCAGGTTTGCTGCGACGGGGATATTTTCTTATATATTTGTTACTTTCTTGAAGTATATGATAATTCAGAAAAAAAATTATGTTAAGTTTGTTACATATGGTCTGAGAATAACTGCTTGTTGCTTAGCGATGGTAACCAAGGTTTTATTTCATTTTACTATTTTTTTTTATGTGTAAGGAATAAACTAGCAGCTAAAAAAAAGGCACGAACCATTGGAAGTGGAGACAATTCCTATGTAAGCACTGCCAGTGTAAATCTTTGGTATCACACCGAGCGCTACCTGGGGCAAATTTTAAAATTACAGCGCCGTCTACTACTTGATGAATTTAATCTTTGACTTAGTCCGACACGCTAAGCCATACAGTCTAATGGATATGGCACTGGATTCACGATCATGCGGTCCGAGGTTTGATCCTACCTTTTCGTGTTTACTTTTTGAAGTACCATTTTTTTGCATTTTACACAAACCCATTTTTTAATATGTTACAAAGAAAAGAGCCGGCATACAATTATGGCGCTCTGCGGAGTTACCGGTAGGTTAGGTTTGTTTACTATATTTTTTTCGAAGGTCTAAATTTGTAGAATATAAGTAGGTTTCTTCTGTTTACATTTAAAAATACTACATTTCACTGGTAATTTAAGACACATTATTTTATCATAATAAAGCATCTGTTGTGGATAGTTCGTGCGTCATCGGACGAGTTCGGCTACCCTCGGGTGGCAAAGTCTCCACTTCCAGTAGTTCGTGCCTTTTTTTAGCTGCTAGTCATGGTGTTTACATTAAGGACATCTATTTACCATCAGTAGCCGGGTTGATTGAGTCTCATAAGTTAACCAATTTGTTAATTCCAATTTACTTGTTGCTTTTAATCTATTATTTACTTTCTTAAAAGTTTAATATGATATAAACTTCTCAGTAGCGTTTTTGTTTGACAATTGTGATCTAATAATAAAGGTATTTTTGTTATATATTTTAACCATACTAAATTTGGTGTCATCGAAGCTTTTGCTCTTGTTCATAGTTAAAGTTTACTCTTTAAACACCACATTGTCTTATAGACGAAATCACTTTTTGTATAAACGATAACATGAGCCACTGGTGTTTAATGTAGGTAGAGGAAATGCTGATAGTTCATGCTGATGAAGTGTAGGCATAATAGGATAGTTTTCTTCAATAGAATTTTAATTTGATTCATACAGCATTATAACGCATCTCTTTGAGTGACCATTTAAAACTTTATGAGACAACAAACGTGAAACATAGCTATCAATGTGTCCACAGCAAAGCCCAACGCGAATTAGCTGTGTTTTAAATTAGCTCTGAGACAAGGTGTTAAGCTAATATTTTTAAAGAAACAAATAAACATTATTTTCATTGTCAGTTTTACTGTTCCCTACATAGATCTGTTTGTAGCGGATGTTCCTCTGCAAAAACCAATAATGTGTAAACTGAAACCCACTCACGTCCATTAAATACTATCCCCTCTCAAACGTATAGCCCCAAGGGTGTAGGTAAACTTGGTTTCCAGTTCATTTCATGATTTACCTGCAAATTCTGTCTATCTATACTGTGAAGCAATATCACGGCGGATACTTTGAGCCGCTCATTCCACCGTAGTTGGGTGTGTTTACATATACTTCAAACATTCATATTCCTGAGTTTGCCTTGACAATAATATAAGCCAGTCGAGCTTTTATTAACTCCACCTTCAACACATCTGGGTGACCCTATGATCCAAAACAATACAGCTTTGTGACAGTTTAAATGGATAAATAGCTTTCAAACGTTGGTTCTCTCTCTATAAGTCTAGTATTTTATTATTCAATTCCAATTAATTGTTATAACAGTTCATATTAATTTTGCCTTAATCTATAAGTCCCTACTGTTCATTTATAATTTGCCTAGGATTACTTATTAAATTTAATTCGTTCATGCATGATTTGTGCCTTGTACAATATGTTACATTTACCATACAATTATAATAAAAATAAACTGAGCTTTATTTACTAATTTCCAGGAGCACATGTTTTCCGTACCTAAACATGACTAGTTCAGTAAAAACCAATGGAGTAGTAACATCCGTAAAATTAACACTGATCTATGAACGTACGAATTTTCTGGACTATGGTGAGGAGCCCTAATGACGTTTTATGATTTGAAACGGCTTAAATGCTAATCATATTATAATTTTATGATTTTCATCTAATGTTAATTGTTTTTTATTTGAATCCCGTAGATTAGAGTTGTAAAGAATATGACAATCTTAAAAAGGTTTATCAAATTCACGACTGCCGTTTTCTTCTGAAACGCGAAAAATCTGACCCATAAGCGGAACAAACCGACAGTAGACAGACATTTATTTAACAAATTCCAACCTCTTTTGTTACATGATGTAAGCAATGTACCGTCAGAAATATAACTTTATATTAACTCCGAATAGCTGCTATCTTAAACAATAAAAGGCAAGAGCGTGATGACTAAGCAAAGAGATGAGCTTAAAGTTTCATGTTTGCAATAATTGTCTAGTTAATATTCCTAATTGTTCCTAAAATATTATTTAATCCTATGTTAGTATAACATGTAAACACAGACGAAAACAGTGCAAAATCAATTCTCGGTAGTGGCTGCATAAAAATATAAATTCAATGATGTTTTATTCGCCTTTATCTATACTTATTGATAAAACAAGTTATAGCATATTGCTTTATCAAACATTTTAGTTATTAGTTTTTAACATTGTAAATATACATAATGTTTCGGTTCATGATAATGCCTTAAACGAGGTAAAGGACGTTTCCCCAACACTATAAAACCTCAGACCACTGACATGACAGAAATTAGAATTTATGACCTCAAACTCAGCTTCTTTATGACCGCGCGGCTTCCTCTAAACCCCTCTATGTAGTGGCGGTTCAGCTTTGACACTTTGCAGTTTTAGTTTAGTTAACAATTTACCATAATTGTATAACATATGACTCAATGGTGTAAAACTGAAAGCAAGTAGGCAAAATTTGGTTAACTTCTTCATTCACAAACTTGAGTTATACGAAAATTTGTTAGTTTTATGGATGACCTTAAAATTTACAGAAGTATAGGAATCAATAAGTATGGTACATCAACCTTTGGGATCCTCTCAATTAGTGTCTAGCGTTTATATTGCGATGCCATTTCTATAGTTTGTTTACTTCTATTATAATCATTAGGTTGATGCTTTAAACCTTTGATTGTACCGTTTTGTAGTATGACTGTTGTTTTAGAATTATATGCAATTACTATCCTTAAGTAACACGATGCAGGTTAGGATGAAGGTTACCTTGACAAGGTAGCCTTGCGTAGGGCGTGTGGACACAACATTTATCAAAAACCGTGCAGTATAGTGCTTGTAATGTTTCTTTCCACACACCCTGCGCAAGGCTACCTTGTCAAGGTTACCTTCCCTCTAAACTGCATCGTGTAATCGCGGTTTTATTGGACACCAATTAGCTTTGACTGCTGCTCGTTCTCTTGATAAGCAATATGAAGTTGCAAACCACCAAGAATTGTAACAGCTGTTCATAATCAACCGGGGAACTTTCAAAGCGTATTCTTTTTGAAATTTTTAACATGAGGTATCCTGAGAGTATTGACTAGAGCTGTTGAGTGAAGATTGCATATATAGAGTGGTCATATCCGAAATAGTTCAAAGCGACGTTGAACTATAAATAGCAACTGGAGTGACCTTAAAAATTCAGAAAAGAGGCAAATGAGCTATACAAATCTGATAATCAGTTGGGGAAAGTGGTGAAATATTACTCCAAGTCATCTAAACAAACTGACTGGCCTTCACCGAGCGAATCTTGGCCCCCCTGGTACTTTAAAATTGTTTAAGTAATAAAAAATAAAATATAATATAATAAATCTAAATTTATATGTATATTTGTATTAATTTAAGTCTCAAATAGCACAATTAAGCGTTACCTTGAACAATACAGATTCTCGTTAAACAATTAAATACGAATGACTTCTTTTTAAACCATAGTCAAAATTTAATAAACGCGATATCTTGAATCCTTACAACAGTCTGGTTTTAGGTTTCTTTCATGATTTTTACGACGTTTCTTTCAACTTTGGACAAGTTTCCGGAAGTTCTTGCAATGGAAAGTGTATTGCAATTGTGAAAAAAGGAACGGATATATTAAGAATAAGAAAGTGATTGGAGGAGATACAAACTGAATGGAGGAAATTTGGCTTGTAGCCAAACGTAAGAATAAGTTTCATATAAATCACCGAGACAAAAAGGAACCGAGGGCAGAATATTGCGCTATCCGGCTGTAAAATTGTAAATTCGTTATTGAGGTTTAATAATATTTAACTCAGAAAGCAATAACACAATATCATACCATTGACAATAATTTACTTTAATTAATCTCATAACTTGGCTCATACGACCACGAAATATATTACATTATTACTCATAAATATAATTTTCCGCATAATACACGATAAATAAGATTCAATTCCAATACGATTCAATATAGCATAAGGATTTTCGTAATTACTCCGCAGACAGATTGAGTGACATTGACACCTCGAATAAATTGACACAGTCAGTAGTTTAACAATATCACGAGACAGTAATTTGACGGTGTTTTTATAATATCAGCCTCTCTATAGTTTATTTAAGTTGACTTGAGTTTTTTTTTCGAAGTTTAGAGCAATGTTATGAAATCTCCAAAATAAAACACTAAAAATTATTTAATATTATTGTCCAATGTTAGAAAAAATTAAATTACAATATTTTGCCTCTTGCAGTTAGGTTTGATGGTATATTAGTTCAGAATTTTAGTATTATTATTTTTATTGTTTTGATACGTTTATTTTATATTTTAAATATTAATTTTGTTGTTGTTTTATAACTGTTTTGTCTGAAAGAGAACATTTTCAAGAGAGAGACAATTATTGCAAAGGAAAATCTGGTGTTATAAAATAAATGTATAGAAAGAAAACAATAAATAATATTTTTCACGCTAAGCATAAAATACCGATGGCAAATCGATTTTTCACAACTAAAAATAACACGTCATACCCAATATAATTATAATTCTTTCTTGGGTTTTCAACAATACATCCAAGTTAATCTAATCTCATAAATTAGGTTCAGCTCTAAAGCAATGGAAACATAAATTTCCAATTCAGTACAATTCGTGACTTAGTTTACTTTTTGTTCACGGCGCGACGTTTCGTTGCAATTTGGAACGACGAAATTGCATTGTCCAATCCCGTAACGTAAACATTTATAGTTCTGAGAAATCAGATCCCAGATGAAGTGGCATTTTAGGTATTTAAAACTACTTTTAATATTGAGTTTTATTTGGTTTTGGATGTAAAACATATTTGCACGATTACATATACTCGTACAACCAAGGAAATTAGAAATAAAAATTCATTTTTCTGTGTCATTTAGTTTTGATCATTATTCACGAAACTATAAATAGGTCATACTAAACATGATGATTTATTTTATAAGTGACAATATATACATTTTGATGGATAGCGAAGTGACAATAGAAGTCTGCATAAGTAAATAATTTGACATGTATGTCCAATAGTAAAATAAATCGTTATACTCATAAGATAGTACTGTATCATTAAGCAAGCACACTGCATTACTGAAAATTTGTATTTTATTGATAAAGAAATACTGTTAATATAACTCAATATAGAATATCTGTTTCTTGATTGAAGTGTTTTACGTCAAACCTGTTTTTATCAAAGAATGTTGTGTAAAAGCAATCCCTCGTTTGCCTTAAGAAATCTCAACCCATAATTAGCTTCCGAACCATTGAATCGTTAATTAGCTTTTCCGCCCAATCAAACAGCAGAACAACAAGATCCTGCGAGAACCAATCTCAAATAATTATCTAGATTGGAAATTTTTTAGAGGTTTACAACGATTTTCTTAGTTAATACTCACTCAATTTGATGAAGGCGAGAAATATTCGTAAATAAACTTTAATAACTACCTAGTAAGAGATTTCGTTTTGTTCATATTGACTATCAAAACATTCACTAAACATTTACATTTTGCTTAGTACAATTCCATATAGCATCCAGTATTTGATATAATATGTTCTCTTAATTTTTTCACATATTATGAAACCGTTAGACGTATATTCAGTTCTGTAATATGTAAAATTGGGATAAATATATTCGAAACAGATGTATATAGTGTCACTTAAGGATGTGCTATCATTATAGGACATTTATTTCATTACTCATCGATTATAAAAAAATCTAAGCTTTATCATAACAACTATTGATCTTATCAACCAAACAATAAAGCCATATGAGGATGATATACGTTATAGTAGTGAGACGGTGACGTAGTCTTAAGGCGTCCGAAACCAAGGGCAGCGCTCCTGACGTGGGTGAGAATCATAGTCCTGGTAAGTTCATGTTGTCCAAATTGTTTAACCTGTCCTCTAATGGCCCACGCTATTTTCGGGTAGATGTCACCCATTTTTAGTCCGAGGCTCGAGTGGAGAGAAAAGGCATTGGAAAATGAGCCAGTTACCCTCTTACCGAAACTAAATTAGAAGATTTATATTGTTCAGATTTAAATGTGACTAATATGGTTTTTATAGTCCATACAAATGATAACCTATTACACACTCTTAACTTAGTTAAAAAGCTTAAACTTTGAAAATAAATAGACAACAATTTATGGTTTAAGCTTGTAATTTCATAATGAATAATTACCCAAACATCAATTTGTAAGTACCATTTTGTTACCAGATATATCAATGAAGTTTTCAGTAAGAGCCATATTTCTAAAGTGCATCTTTGAAAGTAAAATAAATTAACCTTACAGAAGTAGCTTACATATTTTTACTTGGATATATTGAAAATAGAATTTACGTATATAATTTACACATTTATATGTTACATGTAAGGTAAGGATGTTTTTACATGTTAATACCAAAATCATGCCATTCTTTTCAATATTTTGAACATAAAAAAATATCTTTGACCTAAATTAACCATGGATAATATAAACCAAGACACACTGTCCCACATTAATAAAATCTTATTAATTTGTACAATAAGTCGATTGTGAAGGCCAAAGCAAACCATTTCTTTTTAAAGTCGACCAAACAAAAGGATTACATCGACGTTTTAGATCACCTACACATACATTGGAATATTTATTAAAAAAACGCTTTAAATTAAAGGACAATCTATAACTTTTTAGAACCTTTCATTTATGATTTAGACCTAATAGTATTTTACAAAAGATGTATCGTGTGATATAAATTATAGATTCCATATGATATGTTTCGTCCCGTATGGCAATATTGATAACGATGATTGGCACATGTTCAATTATAGTGCGGACATTGTATATTTAACCATATCTAGAGCATATTTTCCCAAATTAATGTCTTTGGAAGTTAAAATTCACGTTGCATATTTTAAATATAAATGTAAAATATACTTTAAATTTTACAGTGTTTAAAAATTTTTCACTAAAAGGAATTTGTTATTTTATAGATTTTGTTTTCAGGGTAATTTTGTAGTCAGGGTGTGTGTTTGCCAAAGGTATATCCAAATGTAATGCGTTGTGTCAATAATTGTAAGTGTTCGGCCGCAGCAGTACCGATAGGTATGCAGGACAAGTGCCGTATGAGTAAGTAAGTGTTAATGTTAAGCCGCAGCGCCGACGGACTGTAGGGCAGGACAAATGCCTTGTTGGTAAAAGGGGGGAAATGCCACTAATATGCCACAAATTATGTACTATTATATCTTACAAGTATTTTAATTAAACATAAAATAACAATAATAATACATGTTAGAAATATTAATGCAACTCAGTTATGGTAATTGAAACGTTTCAAAACATGAATTCTCTACAATCTACGCTAGGCCTACTTTTGGTACATCGCAATTTTTTGTTGAACTATTAATGACGTTGGTAAGCTCAATGAATGAAATTACACTTAAGTGGAAACTAATCATAATGAGAATTATGTTTAATTCAAGATAAGCCCCCAGTTTTCACTGTATTCATAAAAATACCATTCTCTATAAGCCCTTTTAAAATGGAATTGGTTTCATTAACATCAGTTTCTTCCTTTCTTCATTTTCAAAGATAGATGAAATTGTAACAGTAACAGAAGTGTCATCAGCATAGATACATACCACAAAACATAAAGAATATATTACTTCTGCTTCCAATAATTTCATTATTTAAATGAAAAATACTTTAATCGGCATTTTGGGCGTAGTGATCGGACATTTCTTTGTGGAGCACAGAACGATAAGAAGAAGGGACAATGTTAGTAAAACCCTTTTCAAAGATGGTTTTGATCACCTGAATTTGTCTAGTTATGGTTTCGCTCAAATGATTCCTCCCAAAGCAGTTTATTAGTATTTATTTTGATGACGTCGTGTTTCTATTGCCAGGTCAGTATCGAATTCGCCAGCTTCTGTTACTTTGTTATCAATTTCCACTAAAGCACTTATGAAGTTGTCAACAAGACCATACGACTCATTGCATGACACCTCTGGAATCTACGGGTTAGCGTCTTTTTGGGTCCAAGAGGTCATGGGTTCGATCCCCGGGATGTCCACACAAGTTGAGGAGTTTCTACCGCTTCTCCTTAAAATAGCTTAAGTACTAGAAACAAAATGTCTGTGGCGTTGAAATAATAACAAATATTTCATCCAGTGAACTGAATATTTAAAGCAGAAAATTTACAAACCTACTCTTGGAAAAAACTGACGTTATGGAAAAATACGTAACCATAATGAAAACCGTGTCTGTCCAACAAGCACAAACCACTATTTTCAAAAGACATTCTAGTGAAGATTGATGCTATAACTACAAATTTGTTTACCTTAATTGTGCGTATTTTTGTTAATTTAAATTTAAAAGAGTATACTGTGTAATTTTAATTGTTGAAATTTCTTACAATTTAAATGAAAACTGAAGCAGTTATTGTAATTAAACATGCCCTACATCTTTGAGCTAGGTGTATATATTAGGTGGAAGTGACTTAAGATTGCATAGCAGGCTCAAATTATACGTAACTCTGACAAAGAAATAGGATTTGTTCAACAATAATTATGGCACATATACAGATGATGTGAATTACATCTAGCATTTTCATTCCACTTTTTATCATAAGAATTTTTGTCTAAAATTCAACATGCCTCATGTATAAATGCATGCAATGTTTTTAAACTAAGATATTATGATACCTTAAACTGTATTGATAAATTATATATTTTACCAATTATTTGCTCACAAACAACAACAGAGTTACAAAATTAAATTCATTAAACTTCTTTTTCTGTCATTTTAATGAATCAAAAGGATTCTAAACTACAGTCCATGATATTTTATGATTCCCTTTATCTATTCAATTAATTAATAAATTGTATGCTGGAGTGTAAATAGTTTTTTGTTTTAGTTACACATACACTGTTGATCACGTTAGTTTATATTAGAGTTATGTACTCTACTATTAAATACGCTATTAAATGTAAAATTACTTTCGCCACAAAATAAAATGTTCTCCCATCACCAACACTTTGTGTGGTTAACAATATGGTGAGGTTATGGTTAGAAATATTTAGGGTCTATTACAGTTTAACGTAAATTTATTATCACAGTACATAGAGATATTTTACATGGAAGGATTTTCTTATATTTCTTAATAAATTAAACAGCAACTAGACTGAATTACTTCGTGGATGTTGGCTTATTTTTTGGTTAGACGTTGTCGTATACATTTTCATATCACCTAATATTAACACATGTAAGCTTCATGTCCAAATTACCCCTCTGAAATCTGAGTCTTATAAATTGCACATTTTTCCTTTTGCCAGGCTGACAAAAGAGAGGGAAGACGAAATTCTGGGGAAAGAAAATTGAGTCACCAACTGAATTGTCTTCTGAAATTGAAAATGTCAACATGTAGTCTAAGATTGGTTGCTGTAAAGAAGTCTGTTTTAAGATTTATATTTTTATAAAACTGATTAGACGAACATTAAAATCTACATTAAAAATCATTTGATCCGTCATGAGTTAAAGATGAAATGTTCACAAGTATACGGCAGCTTAATAAAATACATTTTAGAGTATTTTCACCCGCATTTATACAATTTAAGGAGTGCATAAGGTTGTTCTAAGCTCTTACAATATGTTACTGTAAAAGTCAAAATAGATAATCAATACATAATCAATTAAGCATACAATCGTAACATTTTACCAAACAGATCATCTAAATCAACATGTCTAGTTGTCCCCCCGTCAAGTTGTCCTCTTTTGAGTATACAATAATTTATTAAGAGTAAAAATGTCTAACTGTTTCTTAAGATTGAGTATCAAATACATTTTAAATACCTTGTCAGTTTGTACTAATGAAGTTCTAAACACAGTATTTCCTAATAAACAATTAAACAAGAGCAAAAGTTAAAATTAATGCTAAATACATTGCCTATTACCTACCAAACAATTAATACTAAATTTCCAGTAATTATACCGTAAAAGCAGGAAGTAATTTATCTCCATAAATGTAGCACCAAATCTACCCGGAATATATTTTAGACCAATGATATAGCAGCGGTCATGCGGAAATGAACGATAACTTGTCTTGGCTCTCTACCTGCCCTACCTTACAATTTTTATACCAAAACGTACACACGATTAAAGGTTATCCATCTAATAAATGTGTGGAACAAAAACCGTTTACATCGTGCCTAGGTGATATAAGGTAAATTAACACAAAATTTGAATAGTGATTTCATCTGGTCGTGATATTATCTCACGAAAAACTAGTTTAGTTAAAAACAAATTTCCTTTTTCTCTGCATTTTGGAACAGAGATTTACACTATAAACAAAAATGTGGTAATAATGTCCTCATAAAACATCAACGGCAATGTGGACCTCACTAAGCTTTGTATTTTTTATGAATTTACATCATTTGTAAGATTTTATTTATTTATTATAAAATTAACAATACAAAAGTTTGTTATTTTCTAACATTATAGGTCTCCAAAATATTGGTAAATTGGTTTTGAAATTTGCATACTGCTATTAAAATAGAAATAGGTAGGAATATTAAAATATTACATGATTAAAACCCAACGAGTTACGAGTAGAAAACTAGTATTACATCGTGTTGTACTGTACGCTTAATCTGTACACAGAATAAGCAGACTCACCACTCACCACACCTGTCTTCGGCGACTCCTATTTCGTTTGCTTCTTCACGGGGTCCTTTTAAGAACGAACTTCCTCCTCCACGACCCCATCCGTCCTTCCCCAATGACTAATACGCATCTAATAGAGGGTATCGTGGAATCGAGATTATTGAATTAATTTTTAAACCTACTGCCAATGTTTATTACTAACCCAACAGAAACCAGGGACGTAACGTTGAGGTCAAATAAAATTTAAAAAAGTATCCCTCCCTAAAGTTCACGGATGGGGAACCATTCCAAACTACTACTGTCAAAATGGCTCTGTCGTCAAAATAAACTACTCCAAACCTCAGGCATTTTCTTATGAGAGTACTTTCCTCTCATAAAGTGGGTGATTGTATGATTTAATTTTTCAAGATTATAGCCTCCCCCTATGTAACCACCTTTCCCCTACTTAACACATACAACAACTCTTAAACCTTTACTTCTAATATAGATATTACAGTTTCGCTTGAATTTTATAGTATTATTTTTAGTGTCTCCTAAAATATGCGCTCTTCAAATATTCCTTTTTCTTAAACTCTATCTACCTTTAATGTGCTCTGTTAATTATTTGTCTGTGATTTGCATCCACGTTTATATAAAACTCAATAGACACTACACAATTTGTCTATGCTTTGGGTATTTTCCACTCCAGATCTAAACAATATAACAGTGGTATAATTTACCTGTCAATATCTATTCCTTATTTTTCAGCAGAATATAACATTTCAAGACGCCTGTTTCAAGATCTAAGAAATTCAAAACTACAGCAATCTGCTGACAAAGTAATGCATTACTATTGGCATTTAGTTAATACCAGTTGTACAATGTCTCACATTTTTGTAGAAAAATTCCGTCAATTCTCGTTATCGTGTGACATTACGACCAAATAGTTTGTAAGGAACTATAGCTCTATAGCTTTTTGGAAACAACATCGCCAAGCGTATATTCAGTAGCAGATGCTTAGCATGAAATATCTCTGTAAGCGTGGACTCCGCAATATAAATAACTGCCAGCAATGAGCAGTCTATTGTTCCCGCTAGCATGTATTTTACAGCATCCACTTGGTGCCTTTTGTTATTAAATGTTAAGTTAGGATGTATTTTATGTACATTATGTCTTCGCTTATAAATTTTAAATCAACCTTTTAGAGATTTAAAAAGTATAGTGATGTCCATTATCAATGGTCAACACACTAAATATTATAATATAATACCTTTGTCCATAAATTTATTGGACATCCTGTATATTGGAACCTGTCAGTCTTCCTTTAGTCAAATTAAAAGTAATTTAGATTGTGAAATTGTTTTCCTATTTTTTATATAAGCAATTTATGTTAATATGACATTAACAAATTATTGAATTTTAAAAGTTTTTTCTACCGGTAAGTTTTCATAAAACATAAGTTGGGTGAGTAGTTTGAAAAAAATATATGATACGTAGAGGCAGTGGTAGACAAGCTTAATTGGGGGTCCAGAAAAATCCATTAGCAGGATTAACTGGGAAACCATCCGTCAGACTGTTTGTTTAACCTACCCCTCCTACCATCCCTCAACAACCACCTCTCGAACCCCTCCAACCACTCCAACCAACCACTCACCACAAGGATCAATGCGTGCTTGGCGTCACATTCCATTTTTGGTAGACAGCAACCAAAACAATAAATCAGATACGACATCTTTTTAAATAAGGTAAAAATTATTAGTATTTCACATCAATCATTTTCACTTTCTCCCCCTATACGTAGTATATGGAGAAAGTATTGTTTTCGTCAGAATTTTCGAATTTGAGTTGTTAGTGGAAATATTCGTTTTGGTGCTCCCTGAACCCAAAAAAGTTGTTTTTACGTGATGTCTGTCTGTCTGTCTGTCTGTCTGTCTGTCGTGTGTGTGTGTGTGTGTGTGTGTGTGTGTGTGTGTGTGTGTGTGTGTGTGTGTGTGTGTGTGTGTGTGTGTGTGTGTGTGTGTGGATGTGTACACCTAGAGCCCTAACCTATGGACCGATTTTTATGAAATTTGGTATGTAGGTACTAATCCTCAATATCTCCAGGTGTTTTTTCATTTTTTGAATTTTTGATTTTTAAAGGTAATTATCCTCCAAAAATCACCAAAAAACATGTAAAATCCAAATTTCTCAAAAACGGCTCTAACGGTTTTGGTTAAACTTTAGTGGTTTGTAGAACTTTAAGTTCCCAACAAAATAACACCACTCGCATTTCTTTAAAAAATCGGGTTCAGAAATTACAGGACTTAAAACATTCAAAAATCAGTTTTTTGGATTTTTCATAAAAAACCAAATGTCAAAAAAGATTACTATTCACCATTAAAAAGAGATCAAAAAAACTAAATAAATTAGTATCTTAAATTACTATTCTACGATTGCTAGTTGTGGAGAAAATTGAAATTTTCATTTAGCGATAAACGCAGTACGTTGTCCAATGTTATTCTTATCGGGAATACAAAAATAACTATTTCTCTCTTATTTACTGATCAATTTCATTAAAATTTCATATGCAGGTCAAGTAAGCATTGACCAATAGAGGATGTTCGAAGTATGTTGCTATTTAACCCGGGGGGGCAAGGGGGCATTTCCCCTCTCAAAACCTTTTGTGTAGCAACGGACTCTATAGTGCCTCCCAAAAAGGGATTTGGATGGATATTTCTGAAAACAACTAGACAATTTAGACAATTTTCTGTACATTTATCTATACTTCATATTCTATATTTAGTAAATAACAAATAATTTTTGTCATTAAAGTTTGGCTAAAAGGGAAAAAGTATGTGGCAGTTTCCTGATACCGCTTATTTCATAAGGTAGTATTTTTTAAATGATTGATCAAAAACCTAAACCGTGATAAAATTCACTCACTAAATTAAATATTTATTTTTAAATCGTTTGCAATACTCGTCTTATAACTTAGTAAATTAAAACGAAAAAATTTTTATGTGGAACTAACAATATTATCTTAGAATAAACTAGAATGGTTTAGAAATTACTAATTTTTGGTAGAAAATGTATGTAGATGTTATGTTTAACATTAATATCTGATGTTGTTAATGCAAATGTTTTTAACTGGCTGAGAAACATAGTAATTATTCTTGTAGCCTAAGGTTCCAGACTTTGGTTAAAAACAAAATGTGACTCACGCAACCGCAAAAGGGTTTTCGTGAGGCTTTTGCTACTTACATTTTCATTCGGAGATACTCAAATTATTACTATAGGCCTATTTAGTTCGCCGCACAGGCCTCTCGGTCTATTTCGACGCGGAGTTGGGTTTTTAAGATAGAAAACGAAACTGTTTAAATTCACATTCACAGTTTTTATTTGAATGAACCATAAACTGCGATTTGTTTTATAATAGTATTGTCATAAATTTGATTTTATATCCGTAATACTATTAGGATAAAGGTCTGATACTAATATGAACATTTTGTTTTAAATTGTTATTTTACTATACACTGTGTTTTACTTATGTCAGTAATTTTATTCCATATATTTTGTATTAATATAGCCTAACACTAGTAGAGTGAATATCATTGTTTGGACAACAATGGGGCCATCGCAGTCGCAGTGTGCCATCGCTCCAAGGATAGTTGATGAATGTGTTGATATGCAACTGTGTTGGGTGAATATAAATAGAAGTCAACCATGACCTAGCACTAATCTAGCTATGCCTTTGAAAATTAATATTACTTATAAATAGCTAGTTAAATATTCACTTATTTACCACGTGTATCTTTATAAATATTGAATACCAAAATAGAGTAATTCATGTCCAATTTAATATTTTGTGAATTAATAATGACAAAGATGTAAACCCATTTTATCACAGTATCTTAGTTGCGTTATTTTATAATATTACTTCCTTATTCCCTAATGTTAGAATGGTCATTTTTATTTTATGACCGATTTTAACGATTGAAAAGTTAAATTAAATTGATTTTCGTCTAGGTGTTTAGGATTCCACCCTATGTCCCTTAACGGTCCCAAGTTATTTCTTGTGAAATAAATATTATTGGGTCAATGTCACAAGTGTTATATTAATTAATTACATCAAATTATAAAGCTGTTTTAAGAATGTTGTCTAACTATAGCTGTCACTGTGTGGTGTATAGTTTGAGGTTGGTACTGAATTACGCTTTATGGTTGCAAGATGCGAGATCCTAGTGAGGAGATCGGGACAACGGCTAGTAAACTGGTAATACAATTTTAACTGCATTACTATTTTATGACAAGTTGTCGAGTAGTGCAAAATAAAAGTAATGTTTATGTAAGCAAAAGGTTGTAATAAAGACATGCTTTGAGTGAACACAATATTTTAATATTCACTTTGGAATATTACCATAAAAAAAAATTAAAGTAGGGCTTCTGCATAAACAGGGCTCCTCATATTCGTATACTTCTATTTCTGACCAATTCAAAGCAAACTCTTTTCCATTGATTTTTTATTCCTGTTTTTCCTTCCACGTCACTATTTCTATGCTCAACATTATTATTTATATATCATAGCGATCGTTCTTTATCTTTTTACATCTGTTGTTATCAGACTAGTAGTTTTTGTACTATATTTGCTTCTTTCTTGAAGTTTGCGATGATTTAGTTAAATTCAGAAAAAAACATGTTAATATTGTTACATATGGTCTGACAATTACTGCTTGTTGCTCAGCGATGGTAACCAAGGTTTTATTTCATTTTACTATTTTTTAAGTATAAGGAATAAACTAGCAGCTAAAAACAGGCACGAATCACTGGAAGTGGAAACATTTCCTATGTGAGCGCTGCCAATGTAAAATTTTGAAATCACACCGAGCGCTACCTGTGGCAAATTATAGCACCAGCTATAGCTTGATGAATTGAAACTTTTACTTAGTTCGGTACGCTAGAGCAGTCTAATGGATATGACACTGGATTCACGATAATGCGGTCCCAGGTTTAGTTCTACCTTTTCGTGTTTACTTTTTGAGGTACCATTTTTTGTTGTATTTTACACAAACCCATTTTTGTAAATGTTAAAAAAGAGCCACTGTACAGCGGTCTGCGGAGTTAGGTTAGGTTAGTTTCCTATAATCTTTTCATAAATGTGGTCTACATTTGTAGAATATACGTAGGTTTCTTCAGCATGTTTCCCTGTCCGAAACATGTATCTGTGCCGTACGATCCTCTGCAAAAACAAATCATGTGTAAACTGAAATTCACTCACGTCCATTAAATATTATCCCCTCTCAAACGAATAGACCCAAGGGTGTAGGTAAACTTGGTTTCCAGTTCACTTCATGCTTTACCTGCGAATTCTGTTTATCTATACTGTGAAGCAATATCGCGCTGGATGCTTTGAACCACTCATTCCACCGTAGTCGGGAGTGTTTACATATACTTCAAACATTCATATTCCTGAGTTTGCCTTGAAAATAATATAAGCCAGTTGAGCTTTTATTAGCTCTGCCTTCAACACATCTGTGTGTTCCTATGACACTTCAACAAAACAATATAGCTTTGTAACAGTTCAAATGGATAAGTAGCTTTCAAACGTTGATTCTCTCTCTACCATTCTAACAGTCTTTCATTTATTCAATTCCAATTAATTGTTATAACAGTTCAAATTTATTTGGCCTTTAGTTATAAGTATCTATTTTTTAATATAAATCTTTGCCTAGGTTTACTTTTTAAATTAAATTCGTTCATGCATGATTTATCGCTTGTATAATATGTTACACTAGCTGTGTACCCGTGCTTCGCAACGGACGATTTGTGGTACTTACATAGCACTTTAATTTTTCATTATCAATTTATTTATTTCAGGAAACGAAATTCCCAAGAAACCGGTGTGCTGGTAACGATACTCGTTTCCCATAGAAAGTTTTTTTTTCAGGCACCCTTGCCTCATTGACTTAACAAATTTTAGCAGATATTTACAGATTATTCACACTCTATTTACATGCAATCAAAACTATCTTTCAGTACTGTACAGGGCTTATGCTCGACAGAAAAAGCTCTTAGGTGCTAAGAACCTCTCTGTACACTACATTCTTTGTTCTTCTTTCTGGTTGCAAAATAACCAAGCTGCCAGGAGAGCTCACCCTTGAACACGCCACATACAGTTGGCCATGAGCGAAACAATCACTTCTCAGATCCACACCGCAGCTACTTTCAAACTCTGCCCCTGAGCCTTGTTGATTGTCATAGCATAACAGACCCTCACAGGGAATTGCAGACGTTTAAACTGAAAAGGGTAGTCTAATGGAATAAGAGGAATTCGGGGTATGAATACAGTTTCGCCTTGGCGCCATCACCAGGTATAATATTAACCCTATGAGGGTAAAGCGCTACAAACAAACGCACAGACAAACGCTAGATGAGGGAAAAGAGTCAATAATGTGCGTCAATCCTTGGGCAAACATGTATGATTGTTGTAATTTACTCGCTGGTGAGAACTATATATAAATATTACAAATTTTACTTTTCAAAACGAATTAAAAGTATATTTTTAGTTATGAATCAAATTATGACCAAACACAGAGATTTTTTGTCAGCAAATAATATCAAAATTAGCAATTAATTTAATTTTAATAGCTAAAAGTCTGCACACTGCAATGTGGACAGCGATTAAACTTATATGGACTACATTATCGACACAGTTTTCAATTCCGGTCGCCGCCGCACGCTCACGTTGGCACGTTTTGCTAAATAACTCGGAAACCATAAGAGATAGACAAAAAATTTATAGGACAAAAAATGTTAAAAATTTATTTCCACACTAACGTTTTTCATTCAGATTGAAGGTAGGTTCACTTGTTTAGGCGCTAGAGGCGATAGTGTACAGGAAGTACAGTCCTATTTTTCCTAAAACTTCAACCCCCCGAAAACCACCCTAAAATTTTGAATTTTGTAAAACCCGTTCTTAGTGGGTGCCTACACCCTAAAAGGAACGTCCATGCAAAATTTCAAGGTTCTAGGTCAAGTAGTTTAGGCTGTGCGATGACACGTGAGTGAGTGAGTGAGTCAGTGGATTTGACAAATATATAGTAGATTTACAATACAATTATAATAACGAGATCGCACGCAGCACGCTGACGTGAGGGAAGTGAATTTCCATACACAAAACTTTTAAAACTCAAACCCAGTGTAAAAACATACATTTATGCCAATTTTATTGAAATCTGAAAACATTGATTTTTTGGCTGTTCTGATGCTCCTGGTTTAATTTACCTGCAATATAAGGAATACAATTTTGCGCATTATAAGGTTAGGAGAAGGTCCATACAGGCTTAAAAGTAGGCGCGAGGTTGCTGGGGATGAAACAAATACACCAAATAACAAATAACATGCTTTTCTAATGTAAAACCCCCATAAGACAACGTACTGTGTTTAGCCGATATACATTTTCTTTAATTACTCGGTAAATATTTA